>OX123200.2:33087909-33687909 GCA_944739405.2 Euclidia mi
AACCTTATGCCTATTTTTCAGCAGATTCATACCAACGCGACATAAATGACCTAAACGCTTATGTCATACCTGATGCTTAGAAAATGAATCAGAGTGCACGTCATAGGCTCTAAATTTGGAAATATTTGCGTCACAATCAAGTGTGCACAATCCACCACTGGCCGAGCCATGTAGAACCGCATCACATGTAAAGGAGAAGGTTTTTGAATTGAATAAATTACAACCCAACTTATCAAACATTACAGTAAAACTTTTTCAACTGCTGTCTTCACAGATAAAAGATTTGTTTGCAAGTTAGGTACATACATAACATCATTAATTGTATTGACGTTGCTTTTGGTATTTATAGATATTTTACTGATGCCTTCAGCGTCAATCTTAGTCCCGTTTGCAACTGTTACCTTATTATCAATAGGTTTTATGTCTACAAACCAATCTCGTCTTGAAGTCATGTGTTTGGTCGCACCTGAATCAATGTACCATTTATCTATGTCATAATTATTTGTTGCTTCTAAAGCAGACACAGAGGTCGAGTCCATATTAGAGGGATTCTTCCTTTTCATGACCTTCTTTTTCTTCAAAGGACAGTTTGGTCTCTTGTGACCGGGTTCTCCACAACCATAGTACACAATTTTCTTTGCCTTTGACTCAACAGAAATGGCATCAACTTTTGACTTCATAGCTGTTTCCAGTTTTATCGAGCTTTCCTTGGACATTTCGTTCAGTAATTTGGATTTTACCAGTTCGGTTGTAACGTTTATATTACTATTTTCAAGAGACATAATCAATAGGTCATATCTCGACGTTAGACCTCACAATAGAATAGCAGGAATGGACGTATCATCTATTACTTTGTCTATATCCGCCAAATCTTGAGCAGTGGAAATAACAGAATTGATATACGACTCAATATTATTATCAAAATCTTCAAGTCTCAATCTGTATAATTTCCGTTCTAAATATAAACGCCTACCCATACCTTTGTCCTCATAAGCATTTTGTAGAGCTTTCCATGCTTCCGCTGCAGTAGTTACATTTCGGACATGTGTAATTGCAGATGATTCCAGGGTAAGACAAATTTTTGTTAGTGCCTTCTGATTGCTCCTCATCTTTGTGACATTGGAAACGTTCATGCCTGTTGGGTAGCGACTGATAGCTTCCCACAACTCCTCATGCATAAGATAATTACGCATTTTGAACTTCCACATCCCTTCTCTATTATGTAGGGTGAACGTTGGAATAGAGGAACTACGCATACCTTGCTCATTTGTGTCTCCATTTAGGTTCGCCATCTCAGAAGTGTATGCGAAGAACTATAATGTTTCGTACCCAAAAAAAAATCACACAAATATCACTTCAACGAATTATTATGAAAACACACATTACTTTTCTTTTATATAAACAAATACAAGAATGTCGTGCTGATAACGATTTTTTGTAATTTATTTTTGTATTTGAGAATAAAAGATGTGTTTCATCTAGTTGTTATTTTATTGAAGTAAGTGGTAACCTAGTTACATCGAATAAGAAGAATTATTAATACTTTGTAAAAATACTATAAGGCCAGTATTATAACAACAGATATATTATAAGCCACGGTGTTAATATTTTAAATGACGGCTCCTGCACTGAGAATAATTTCTCGCGAGTAACTTAAAGACGCGTCATCTTTATTCACTACGCCATGATATTAGTTGGTTTATCCAGGCAACACCTCATCTTCGCTATCTTAGTGTAGTCTCGGTCGCTATTCAAGACTTGGGGGTTGAGGCCCGGAGTCCGTATTCCTGCTACGTCGTCTCCACTTCATCCGGTCTTTGGTACTCTTAGTAGTAAATTGATTGGCAAGAATACTCAACTTTTACAAAGTCAAGCCAGCAACTTTTACTACTCAGTTTGCCAGAGTCCAGCGATGTCACCTTCTCACACTTGTCCCTTTCATCCTTGCCATATGTAATAAATGTATATTGGTACTATTAATTAGACCAACCGAAGCAATGAACAAATTTTAAAAGCATGCCATATTAAACACCTATGTTACATTTAAAAAAATACTTTGCTAGCGTGATAGAAACTCTATTAAGAAAGGAACAAAAAAGCAGTTCTCATTTGTGTCACTATGGCTCGTTTCTCTTCCTTAAAATTTGCTTTGAAACAGTCAACGTGCATATTTCCGAAAGAAAATTAAATGATTCATATGAACACTGACTTTATTGCTATATTACTAATGAGGCTTAAAACGTAAGACAATATTTTATTGCTAAATAATTTTAAATTATGTCCGTAGTATCGTAGCACTCTAAGAATCACTCGTGGACCTGACCAATAAAATAATAAAAATAAGTAAGTTTATCCTAATAAAAAAAATCCTAATCAAACATTCACATCGCAACTATTCAAGATAGATAAAAGGAATTTGGATAGTGGGTTTTTCTTGACGTAGAGACTCAAGAGAATAAAAAGGGATCGAAAGTTTGTTTGCAAATACGCAGATTTTGAAGTTTTCAAGCACTATGATAATGCAGACAACAGCTAGCATTAAAAGTTTATCGACATAATCATAGTAAGTAGCACATTACTTTGAATCTCCATTTCGTGAATGTATGCCCTTAAGAAATATACGAAAAGATTTGGCGAAATAAAAAGTATCTAAAATTTTAGGTCACGAAAAAACTATTCAGGTCTCCGCTAGTAGAACTCATTTCAGAGGTCGAATAGGTAAGCGGTCAAACGACAATCTTTTAAACCACGACTACAACGTACCTTATCTTAGTGCTCAGTTTAACTATAATGATTTTATAAGCTTGGTGCTTTTATTTCTTTTTCCTTCACAATTTCACAGAGTTTAAATCTTAATTAAGTACATAAACAACTAATATTTGATCGAGAAGACTGAACATATTAGAAGTGATTATTGTGCAATTATCTACACACACGCTCGGTGCAATTAACTTCACCGTATGAAAAAGCAGTTTGCAGCTTTACCGGACCATATCCATAAAGGTAAAAGGTACTTTATAACTTATAAAAAATTAACACTTTTTTATATGTTATTGAGTACCTTGATCTATTTAAGAACAATAAAAGGAGATGTACCATTTGGCCATACATTATGGGCCTGGTAAGGACAAACACGAAACCATGTGTGTTTTGAAGATAAATGACTACTCTATAATTTTTTTTTTAAATAACTTTTGGTGGAAATAAGATACGAGATATTTGAAATGGAAATTATTCCACAACTAAATATACCTTACAATTGAATTTTAACATAAATATAATACCTAGGAGTAAATAAAGGTATGTCTTTGTGTCATATAGAACAAAAACTACATAAAGAGAGGCCAAGAAAAATGAATTATCACCTGTGTACTAGGGAACCTCGTACTATACTCGTCCAAAAAAACTAACCACAATCACGAACACCGCTGCATATTCTTAGCATGGGTAGAAGGTAGTGATTATTATTATTGAACTTATATTCAACTACATTACAATTAAACCCGTACGAAAACACCAATAAATCACAGCAAAACATTCATTCATCAACTACAGATAAGTATATTGTGGGTAGTAGCAACACGAATGACATAACAAATAAAAAATGTGTTGCAATGGTTTGAAAAAATATTTATACTATGGATTAAAAATCAAAACGATTTTTACCGATTTATTAATAATGGAATATATAATAAATTATATGTTTCTTGATTCATTTTACGAATATATTTATAAAGTTAATAAGAGATATTGTGTTCTAATATAATAATAAAAATGTTATTTCCTTAAAACAATTTCTGCCTACCATACTTCATTTTATTTATAATGCTGGCAACATAAGACATTCATCCGCTATTACCATAGCCTATTCAAAACAATAATCTTTAAAAACTAAAATCTTTCACCGAAGCTCTATCAAGAAACGAAAACAATGTATACATTTCAAAAATTATATGTTTAATTTCAACGATTCACAACTTTCTGACTGCTACAGGCCGTATTTGGTATTTCTCCTTTAACCTCTTGTATGCCGGAATGCCAGACACAATGAAAAAGCTATTGTGTCTCGCGTAGATCTGCGTTCCGGCATACAAGGGGTTAAATACATTTCTGCAGTTATAAAAATTGCTTTCTGTAGTTCTTTTTATTCGCTGCGCATGCTTATCGACCTCACATCATCTCCATACATTTATAATAGACTTTCGGCAATCTATATTTACTTCGGCTCTGTGACGAATGTCTGCCGATACGCAATTTACAGTCTGTATGGCCGTGAAAGATTAAATTCATATTGCAACTGAACCCTTTTCCCAGTCAACTTTTACGACTTGTGAAAGCAATAAACAGTTTACACTGTTTTTACGTCATTTTTTCGTTTATTTATATTTGAGACCGTAAATTTCTATACATTTCGACGCTGTGAGAGCGATAGGTGCGGTTTTTAGATAACGCAAATAGTGGCTATGAATCTCTCGATCAGTCATTTTTACTTGATATGTTAAAGGCAACCACACCTAAATGACCTTTATTGAATAAGTTGTAATTTTAACACTAGGCGCTCCCATACTGCAGGGGGTTATTTATTTCATCAATCCTTATTTATTACCCAAGTCCTGCTTTTTTATTTTCCGAAAAACTTTTTACACGCCATAATTTGCTGGTGAAAATTTTTCAATAATAGCTAGCGCTGAACTAGAATTTAAATTAGAAATTCTATTGTAGACGCTGTACTGTATTATACATGTGTATGAACATTACATTTATTAATGAAGTTATAGGTGTTCCTCTTTGGGAAAGAATATAGTGTGCAGATAGGGTTTCAAGGTGTAGGTTCCGGGTTCCGGCTTTGTGATATCAATGAATACAGATTTACATATAGAAGCGCATTTCTCAAGGATTTCGTGTACCGATTCCAAGTGGCGAGTTGGCGACTGTCGTCAGTGTAGTTCGTAGTTGGCGCCGTTGGCGACGCTGGTGTCGTTCTCCATTTCTCTTGCTCTCGTAGTTAAGATACACAGGAGAAACGTTCATCTCTCTTGCAATCGTAGAGACAGCTGTCACAGCGCGACTGCCACCCGCCAAGCGGCAATATGGGTCACAGAAAGTTAGTCTACAGAGCGCCCATAAGAAATGCGCCTCTATGTAAATATCTATGCTCTATGGTGATATTACCGGGCGACGTGACGTCTACGCTCATTATGTAGGCGTCTGATTGACGTCGTTGCTATGACAACGTCTTTGTATTGTACCTACAGATATTGAACAGGGTGGTTCATATTATTTGTGTTTAGAAAACTTTTACATAATATGTAGTAGGGGAGCCCAAAAAGGGATTTTGGGATTTACTCGAGCGCGTCAGATATTGATAGCATCCATGTCCTACGTATTTTTAATAAAGTAGGAATGTTAATCTGATCGTTTGCATAGTGAAGGTGGTCGTACGAAAGATTTAAAAATGCAAAAAAAATTAAATATTATCGAGCGTGTCAGATTTTCTATGGGGATGTAAAGTGAACCTAAAAAAAGGCTCTCATTGAATAATCTGACGATTTGGGTGTGACGCAAACTCGTGGTTAATATTAGAACATGCAAAAAAAAATAGCCATTTTGAGATACTCCAGCGCGTCAGATTAAGATGTATATGCTTTCACCCTAACGTCCTAGACGTGCTTTCTAATAATCTGACGATTATCTGGAGGGATTAGTGCAAAAGTTCTTTTTAAGGCTTTGAAAATCCGTAGCTGCTCCCCCACCGATGAATTGATATACATTACTTGCTGTTTTATCATCTTAACATGGCAACCCAATAGGTATCAATGACGCTCGAGTTTATCCCAATTTAGCATCGTGGGCTCCCATACTATAAAGATAAGTATAGAATTGTTTAAAGCCAAAAGTAATTCAGTTAAAGGCTGCTTGTCCACAGAGGCTGACAAGAATGGTGCTGGAAATTTTTGCTTTTTTTAAATAAAATTAATGAATCGGGTGCATAGGGTTCCCACCAAGAACATAGGATCCCAAGCCAACCTCACCTGCAAGTGGTGCACCTGCCGATCAACCGACGAAGCTCTAGCAAACAAAATATCCCGATAAGCGACAATAGGCTGGCCACCTATTACGTGGGATCAAAACACTGGCGAAAAGTGGACGTTTAATATGCCTCTGCCTACCCCTTTGGGGAAACAGGCGTGAGTCTATGTATGTATGATGTATGTAATTATTAAATTTTCCACGCGCGGCGGTTAGCGTTGCGGCGTAACAAAAAATGTTGCGGCGAAAAAGGAGCAGGGAACTGAAGAAACTTCTATATCAAGTAATTAAATAAAAAAGAATAAATATTAGATTTTGTTATTCACCACTTCTCTCTCAAATAACTCGTCACAAGCAGGAACTTCTCTCCTATATTTCTTCCTGCCTAACTAACGTTGGTAAACAAGCACAGTAAACAATTCCTATCCGCATTACAGCTTTTCTCCGCTGTACTCCCGTGGACCCGCAGCCTCATCACTTTTAGTTTTATTCGTTCTAATCCAGTCTAAGTCCGATTTTGGCAGATTATTACATTCCTTCAAAATATTTGACTGTAATTTATAGGTCACTGGGATAGTTTTATTATCACCATACTTCGTAGTTACGCTTCAACTACCAAATCTATCTCAAGGGGAGTAATACATTCAGTTACTTTCTGCGAATCATCAATAATATGGAATTATAACTTTGCTCCCAGGGATATAAAGTAATCGTTTATTATTATATAAATTGCACACCGCAATCCATTTCTAGATTCTGTTTCCCGCGAATGCTTGGGATGATGATCGAAGCGAGCCCTGAATATTTTGAAGCCTCAATATTTGTAAATTTCTTTGAAACCTCATTTCAAAATAATGCACACTTATTATGTTTATGTTAATAGAATATTATTTTTATAATACCCCGGAAAAGAAACATTAATAAAATTAGCCCAAAGTATTTACCCTGTACGACATAAATAGGTGATGTTCTCAAAAACTTACGTTTGAGCTCCCCATAAAAACGAACATTATCAAAGTTCTATTTATTTCTTTGAAGGCGTGGTCAAAATTACAACTTTGCCAATTTCAAATCCTTGAAGCTTAAGATCAGTCATGGACGAACAAACGAACATAGTACAACAACTACAAGAGTTTTGTAGCCTACTACGAAATCCTAAAAGCAAGAAATTTCTAAAAAAAAATTCACACTTAGTGTAGCATGTGATATCACGTCATCTCATACACAAATGCAGCATACACTACATAAGCCTTATATATGAGCATGTAGGACACCTAGGAAGAAATAGTACTGACCTATTTATCGAGGCGTGTAAATTTTCGCGAGTTTCTCTAGATTGAACTCAGATGTGAGAATAATTAGATGTTTCAGAATTATGAATTTAATATTGGATATTTTCTATAGGTTCTATCTGTCAAGTAATAAAAGACCTGTACTCACAGCGGCAGAGAATTGATTTACAGTTTATACTAATGAACACAGCAATAGCCTAGTGAAGATATGGATGTACCAACAGACTGTTATTCAAAGGACGATACCCTTAGACACTCGGTTCGAATCCACGGCGCACACCACTGAAATTTTGAAGTAATGTGCATTATCAATTATTCTGACCGTCTGACCCACACTGCACTGATGCCTAGATAATATATAGGGTAGTTGTGGTATTCACAAAAGATTGTTTCGAGCCTCGGTGTTCTTTCTGTCTTGTTGAGACGATCTCGCGATAACGAATTTTCTGACCGTGGCAGTTCCTTCAGATATGTATTATTTTTTGTTATGTATTTTTATATAGGTACTAGCTTTTGCCCGCGGCTTCGCTCTCGTTAATTTAGGGGTAACACAATACTTCGATAGTAATTTTCGTTATAATTCTGTTCATCATCACTAATAAGAAATATAACCGCAAGAAGTATTCAAACATTTCTGTAAACAGGCTAAACACGGAATCCTTATAAACGCGCTATGTCTAACAGTCTATCCGTATGTCACAGCCACTTTATGCCGAAACTATTCAGTTTACACATTTGAAAATCGGTAGGTAGATGTTTTCGGTGAACCGTTTTACGACGATATAGAAAATAAAAATTATTGAATATCAAACGAGGCTCTTCATACATGGAACTGATCTGGAAAATGGGTCGTTAAAAATTACTTTGAGGTTCCTAAAACCATTCTTTCTCAAAGTCAATCATTTGAAAGATATACGGTTCCAAATTGGTGAAATGGGTATGTATCTAACTTTTAAAGTAAGAGAGCGACAAATCTAAAAAAAATATATGGTGTAGATCGTTAGAAAAATTTCCAACGGAAATTGATTTGAACGATAATTATGTAGTTAGCAGTTTTTTAAATAAAGCACATCTTAAAAACCGCAAATATAGCTTTGTCGTTCATACAAATACTATTAATAGTTAGTAGAAGATAATGGCTATGGTAAATGGATACCTCCACTACGGAACCCTTCATGAGCGAGACTGACTGGCAATAGAGAATAGCTTTTATAATGTTTCGTCCTAGGTGTTAGGTACTTGTAGCCGTGTGCCATTACAAAGCTTTGGTGCATTAAGATTCCGCATTAACGCGACTGGAACACCAACGTTCAGTTTCAAGTTACGTGAAGGTACTCTTGATAATTGTAATTAGTTCAGAAACTCTATAGGGTACAAAGTAACTTGGTCAGCATTAATGACATTATCTACTGACAGGTGCTCAACAACATCATATTGCATACAGTCAAATGTCAAAACCATGGTCCGATATATCTCTATACACGCATTTCTTCGCATTTATGAGTAGAGAATGTTGGTTCAGCCGGTTTAGCGTGAAATCGGTGCATACATACCTACATACACATTTTCGCATTTATACCTAATATTAGTAGGGATTAGCCAAGGCTGTTACAGTAATTATTTAGTTCATATAAGTAAGCGAATGAAGTAATGTCAGTGCACCATATGACAATGTATAATGTGACAGTACTGATAGATGTAGGTACGATAGCACATTCGCAGCACTCAATTATTACAGCGCATGCGTTCTTACTATCAATAGGTAGTAGGGTTGTCCCTACAAACTTCGACCCTCTCTAAAATTCCTCCCAGATTATTTTTTGCCACTAATTGTATATGTTTTTCCTGGTTCTGAGCTACCTGACACCAATTTTCAGCCAAATCGGTTCAGCCGTTCTTGAGTTATAAATAATGTAACTAACAAGACTTTCTTTTATATATATAGATATAAAGGAGTCGTTATTCTGAGTCTATAATTATCAACTTTGGTTACATTTTTACTATGAACTAATGTATTTTTTTTTTAATTTGAGTGATAACTTAATTAAGCTACATCTATTCCCAAAAGCGTGTCCGTGTGGTGACGGATTAAGAATACCGAATGTCACCACCCCATATCATCCCACGGGTGTCGTAAGACCCGACAGAGGGAGTATAATTATGCAGAGAACAGCACTGTAAGAGAAGGAAAACTTGATACAAATCCTATACTAAACCGTTTGGCAAGCGTGGTATAGTAGGCCAATTCCTCCTTTCAAAGGAGAGGCCTAGTCCAGCAGTGGACAGTTAAAGGCTGACGATGATGATTCCCAAATGCTTTTTTTTTATTTCTAGTCTATTTTAATTTGTAATCAAGCAACATTATTGCACGTATACATAACACCTTCGTAAAACGTGTTGTAATAAGGTCATAAAGCTCGTCATCCCTATATTATTATGTCATCATAATAACACAAAACATGAAGGTTTTCGTTGTTTATTTTTTTGTGTCCTTTAAAAGCTATATCAAGTTTTACATCTATGTAGTCAGTGCTTTGTTGTTCTTTACCTTATTTTTTATACCTTTCATATGACTCTTTTATTTAATGTTTTTAGTACTTAGTTTTTATATAAGAATATTTAGTTACCTATATTGCCTGGTTGTATAGTAGTAAAGTGTTTGATAACATATTTGCTGATTATTTTGCGATTAACTATTAGCTTATTATGAGCTATTTCAAGAACAGCAAAGAAAGAAAATGAGAAAAAGATAAATTATCCTCGTTTCCTTGATATTAAATTTACTACGTTGACAAATAGCCGTATTTGATGAGAACCGTGCCGTGTTGTTCATCAAAATATCTAAATCTCCCATATACCAAGCTTTGAGCCATAGTTGTTAACCAAAGAACGTTTTAGGTGTCAGCCAACAGGGTACACAACTACCCTTTACGAATAGAGGCTCTGAAATGTCTCTTTGTGATGGATAAAGTTTCCATCTGGTAGAAGGTCTCTCTGTCCGGGTTGAGCCGGTTGATACACGATTCTTTTTTCGACGTAGGTACTTAAAGTGGACGCCTTAAGCCTTTTGTTTCTTGGGTAACAATATTTCGAGTACTGTCTTTGTTGAAAAATGGTTCTGCTGTTAAATACTACTGTGCTCTTGGTAAGTATGATGACCATGGCCACAAAATATATTGATAAAAATTCTTTCCTAAGCAGGAAGTATAAATGAAATAATGTACTCAAAATAGTGCTAATATTAGACACATAGAAAATGAAATTCTAAAATTATATAGATAAAGATAGACATTGCTTCACAAACAAATATAGATTTAGCATTTAGGTGAACGTAAAAATTTTGAGCACAATCTGTTTATTTTCATATTTTAAATATCTTTTTTTCATTTGGTTTTAATACTGATAATAAACCAACAAAGAACATTTCCTATCCATCTATATAGTTAATAGAGTAGAACTATTAGCTAGGCGTTTTGTGTTCCCTCATTTTCCACATAAACATACTATTCTAATAATTCTACGCACATCTTATATAAAACATGCTCAGAAAGGCTCTATAATACGCTTGAACATATCCATTGAATCATACACAAAGCGAATCGAAACGGGCCCACAACAATCAAAAGCACATCTCTAGAGGAAAGATTACTAACAATGGAATACGGCCCTAAATAAAGCTTTCCATACTCCTTAAAGATATCCAATACAAATAAGGTACCTAATCCACTACGAGTATCGTACGTGACAATATAGGGGGAAAACAAATCTGTGAACCGTTACGTAGTGAAGTCACTTTGTGCAGTCTGAAGGATGTAGGTAGTACAAAGACGCGTACGGAATTTATAAACTCACGTTGCAAATACTGGAACAAGGCACAAAACAGATACTTGGGAACTTATTCAATGTACTCAGTTACTTCACTACTGTTGGGATTTCGTGAGATTTTATGCCACGTTAAATTCGTGTGATGTTGAATAGGATTGGGTGTTGAGAAGTCGTTTAGTTCGGTAATATTAATGTGGCAATATTATGTATAACGTAGGCGTATTTTACATTGGATTATTGATTTTGTCTTATAGCTTTCAACCAATAAGTGTTTCTTTATAAAATGCTATCTTGTACTGTCCAGATTTGGATTTGACAGATCGCCGATAAATTGTTGACTGTGCTTGTACTGATCTTGAAGTGCCTACAAAAAAGCATCTCCATAAAAATGTAATGTTTAAATTTTTCGATGGCGCAATACTACGATATACATTTTTGCAATTCAAAATCTACACTTCACGTTCAAATACTTAACTACTAATAAATACTCAGTAAGTACACATATTAGGTATTACATAAAAAATATCAAATTCATATTATGGCAGTGACGAAGCACTGTCACCTGCAATAGTCGACTGCATCCCACAATACGAAAGCCTTGTCGCCAATGCACTGTACAATCCTTAGTAATTAATTGTACCATATCAACATTATCTGCCGATGACATTCTGCGGAACCCCTATACATCTCAACAACTAGCAACTGTCAGCAACTAAGAGCTCAGTGAAATTAGGAAAACACCCTGAATTTGTTGGCTCAAACGCAATAGGCGGGCATGGTAAATATTCGTTAACTATTCCTTTGTCGCCTTGTTTATGTGATGAAAACGTCAAAACCACGATACATACATACATAGACTCACGCCTGTTTCCCCAAAGGGGTAGGCAGAGGCATATTAAACGCCCACTTTTCGCCAGTGTTTTGATCCCACGTAATAGGTGGCGAGCCTATTGCCGCTTATTGGGACATTTTGTTTGCCAGAGCCTCGTCCGTTGATCGGCAGGTGCACCACTTGCAAGTGAGGTTGGCTTGGGGTCCTAAGTTCTTGGTGGGAACCCTATGCACCATGTTAGAGTAAATAATAGACCATGTTAGAGTAAACATTATGCAAGGGAAGAACAACATTATTTTTATATAAATGTTATGTATGTGTTTCTAAAACGGAACTCGTTGAAACGGAAGTTATGTTGTAAAAATGTTACATTGCGCATGTTAAATGACAAACAAGTTACAAGAGTGTGTGCGTGTTAAATTGTTTATCGTCGCTTTCTCAGTGCAAGCTCGTTACCCCTATTTCCCTACTGTCACAAAGACCTTGAAGTCTTCACTGAGAGTCAACGCTTGCAAATATCCTAATACTGGTCTATAATTTACAATATAGTTATTCTCGGTGAAAGAAATCATCTTCTGTCAAATCTGGTTAGACTAGAAAATGGAACTAGTCACATTGGCAATGTCTGTGGTTACCTAGACGTTGCAGCCAGATATATATCTTATCAGTTTTTATAAATAATTTGATCACTGACTAAAGGTAGCGCTTGTAACCACTTTAAGAACAAAAGAGCCACTGGCTAGTGTTCCTTATATATAAATCACAGGAGGCAGAAGAACCACCGTCGTATACTGTAGCTCCCAAAAGATACTCCTTGTTTACAGTTAGCTACATTACTCCATAAACTTTACAGGTCAGTTCACCTACCTTGAAAGCAATGTAGTTATTCAAATTTATATAACTAAGTCTGAGTTTCCAGTGTAGCATAAACAACAAGTTATCTTACGGAGCACAACAATTTATTTGCTTTATGGCTGGATACGAATGCATGCAACCGTGAAAACTTGTTGCACGTTCAAGGCAATAATATATATTATTTTAATATTTATGGCGTGTTTCTCAGTTTATTACTTTGGAAGTAATAAAGGTAAGTTTGGTTATGATCGTACTACCAACCATGTGGTAGACTGAAGGTTTTATAGTTCGTTAACCTTTATATGCTTAATTCGACGAAATTTGGAAAGAAGCAAGTGGCGTTCCGTTGTCTCTGCCTACCTCGACGGAAAACAAGATGTGAATTATAATATATGTATGTATGTATTCGATGGAATTCGGTTTAAGGCTGAATTTAATTGACTTGTATGCGCCATGTATGGCAGGAGCAATGGCAGTGATCCTAGCAGTCAGGATCGCTGGTAGATTGATTCAGATGATTTCTCTTCTCAGAACAATGCTTTGTGTTACGGTGGTACCCACTCAATCAATACATCAGTTATGATAAAAATGGCTTGTTTTGTATCTGACTCAGTGGTACGTGTACATATTTAAAACACGAGTATCATATTTCCCTTGAGGGGTGAGTTTTTTTGAAGTTAGCTATGTTCTTTGAATGATAAAAATCTTAAGTTTATGAACATTAGCAAAACTTTGATAAATTAAGCCGTGAAATTAAATAATAAGAATATGCTTTAGTATGTATTATTTCTGTATAAATTTCACAGAACGAACGGTATACACAGTTTGACAATGTACCAGGTAAACAGTTATGGGTTCTACACAACTATCTAAAAATGTATAAAACCCTGTCTGTACCTACCTTTATCACTGATGACATCATCATCACCACCATCATCAGTCTGCCGTAGTCCACTGCTGGATATAGGCCTCTCCATTGGCTGCCAGCCTCTTTGCGTATATCGGCACTCCACCTAGCCGGAGGGCGTCCTACACTACGTTTGCCAAGGCATGGTCTCCACTTTAGAATACGACTACTCCATCGGTTATCGGTTCTGCGACAGATGTGACCAGCCCACTGCCACTTCAACGTGCTAATTCTCTGAGCTATGTCGATTACCTTGGTTCTCTGTCGGATCACTTCATTACGAATTCGATCCTTCAGTGAAACTCCGAGCATAGCCCTCTCCATAGCTCGCTGAGCGATCTTAAATTGGTGGACTAGTCGCACCGTCAGTGTCCACGTCTCGGCACCGTAAGTCATAACGGGTAGGATGCACTCGTTGAAGACTTTTTTCTTAAGGCTTTGCGGTAGGGATGACGAAAAGGCTCGACGGAGTTTCCTATATGCTGCCCAGCCGAGCTGTATTCTCCTGCAAGCCTCCCTCTCGAAGTTGTTTCTACCCAACTGCAAGGTTTGCCCAAGGTAGACGTACTCCTGAACAACTTCGAGAGGGACTCCATTTAGGATAATCGGTTCCGGCGAGACATGTTCATAGAAAATTATCTTGGTTTTATCTAAGTTCATCCGGAGACCGATGCGAGCAGAAGAATCAGCCAAGCTGCTCAGCATATACTGCAAGTCTTGCACGGTTTCAGCCACGATAACGATATTGTCTGCAAATCTTAAGTGTGAGAGGTACTCGCCGTTTATGTTAGTACCGCGTCCTTTCCAGTGCAGCGTCTTGAACATATCCTCCATTGCATTTGTGAACAATTTGGGGGAGATAACGTCCCCGTGTCTCACGCCTCGATGCAGGTGGATAGGTTCAGACTGCTAGTTCTGAACTTGGACGGTCATAGTCGCGGCGTCATACAGACCTCTCAGCACTTGGACGTACCGCCAATCGATTTGGCACCGTTGCAAAGACTCCAGAAGAGACCAGGTTTCGGTGGAGTCAAAGGCCTTCTCATAGTCCACAAATGCTAAGCACAGGGACTGATTATACTCCTCTGTCTTCTGTATAATCTGCCGCAATGTGTGGATGTGGTCTATGGTGCCATATCCTCCTCGAAAACCGGCCTGTTCGGGCGACTGAAACTCGTCGAGTCTACGTGCGAGACAGTTCGTGATGACCCTGGAAAACAGCTTATAGACTTCAAAAGAGTTTTGTCTCCCTTTTTGAAGAACAAAACGACTATGCTCTTGCTCCATGTCCTTAGAGTTCTCCCCGAGAACAGGACAGAATTAAATATGCGTTGGAGCTGCACCAGTATAGGTTTTCCACCTGTCTTTAGCAGCTCCGTCGTAATTCCATCTTCCCCGGGGGCTTTTCCATTTTTAAGCTGCCTCAGGGCCATCACGATTTCATCTTGGCTGACGTCTGGTAACTCTTCCGTGAAGTGGCGGGTTAAAGTGTCTCTTGGATCCTCGGAGACGGGTTGGAGACGGGACGCTTTCGAGGTGTAGTGGTTGCCGTAGAAGCTCTGAACCTCCGCAAGAATCTCCGGCCTAGAAGTGGCGACTTGCCCGTCTGACGTAGTCAGCTTTGTCAGATGACTTCGACCTAAATGCTGAGTAAAAACTTTCGACCCCCGATTTCGTTCGATCGCATCTTGTATAGAGCGTGTATTGGAGCAACGGAGGTCGCGTCTTACCAGCTTGAAGATCTTTTTATTTAGATCTGACGAAGTGCCTGCCGGGTTTTCTCGTCGCGTCTCTATTAGCTGCAGAGATTCTCGTGAAAGTTGAGATCTCCTGCCGGTGTGCTGCGTCTTCAAGAGTTTCGTCCCCTCATCCCGAAAGATTTCCACCACTTTATCGAGTTCCTGGTCCGTATCAGCATCTATTTCGGTTTCCAAGGCAGCGAACAGGTTTTTCAGTTTTAGCTGGAATTTGTCAGATCCAACCACGGATTGGAGGAAATTTGGCCGGAGCGTCGACTTCATAAAGCGAACGCGTTCAAGCTTATAATCGATATTGAGAGTGCCTCTTACAAGTCGGTGATCACTTCCGGTGTTGAACCTAGTGATCACGGAGACATCCCTAAATATTCGCCTTTTGTCCGCCATAATGAAGTCTATGTAATTTTTTGTCATAGTGTGGCTTCGCCACGTCGACCTTCTTTGAGGCTGTTTCTTAAAGAACGTTCATTATATATTAACAAAGTTTCATTAAGAACAGCCCCTCCTTCTCAACGAAGTTGACGAGCATCTGCCCCCTATGATTTCTCCTGCCAAATCCGTGTGGTCCTACTACCGATTCGCCGTAAGTATGTACTCCCACATTGGAGTTGAAGTCCCCCATGACAACATTAAAGTGGACCTTTCGGGTGTTGCGTAAGGCCCTAGAAATGTCTTCGTACATTTCTTCTACTTCATTATCCGAGTATGCAGAAGTCGGTGCATACACTTGGATAACCTTGAGAGTAAATCTCTTGGTGAGTCTGATCACAAGGTATGCTTCCCTTGTCCACATACTGGAGATTTCTGAAATGTTGTCAGAGAGGACCTTATGGACCAGGAACCCGACTCTGCCTTGGGATGGCTGGTCTCACCCCCTGAAGTACATAAGATGGTCTGAATCTAGGGTAACGGTATCCTCTCCCTCTCTCCGGATAATCCCAAAACATGCCACCTTATGTACTTCAGTTCCTCTTCTAGTTGTGCCAGATGTTCGTCGAGCCGTAGCGTGCGTCCTTTACACGTAGCCATGGTCAGTCGGTGTTGGCGGCCTACCGTAACCCGGGGATTCTTCGCACCCCCTGCCCCACCGTTACCATGTCCGCAGCCTTGGCTAGGAATAGCGGGGCGACCGGGAACTGGGGGCCGTTGCGTAAGTGTGTGTGCCATTGAGGTTTTGCCCGTAATCACCACGCTGGGCATGCGTGTTGGTGATCGCAGGGCGTAGCTTCTAGCACCGGTGACGCTGCTGCCCGTCACCGATATTATATTTAGCTACGCCTATTTGCAACGGTTATACCGCCGTTAGGGCGGTCGCCAGAGCCTCGTTCGCTGGTCGGCAGGATACACCACGGGCAGGTGAGGTTGGCTGGGAGCTCTAAGATGTTATTGCGCTCCCATGCATCCCAGTCGAGTCACAAAAATATAATAATCACACTGATGACATGTGATTATTATATTCTTGTGACTCGACTCCTTAGTGTCCTAGCGTGATGTTACATAGTACCTTTCAAAATTTCTATAATGAGACTGTAAAAAATGTATTTCAAATACGATGTCTAGTCCCCGATATCAGCGCGTTCAAACAAACAAAAAATTTAACTTCTTTGTTCGTCTAAAAACGAGAGCCAAAAAGAAACCATTCTTTGTTGAATAGAAAAGAAGATCAGTAGTTTCTGTAATATAAAGCGACCTATTTCAACAATAACTCCAAATCGGACGCATAAAATGTGAAGATGCATACACATTACATTTCCAGCACCCACACATAAATGTCACTAGATGTGCACCAATAGCGCTCAAATAGTGCTTTGTGCACATTCATCGGTCTTTCTACGATATATTTATGCTTCCATAAATTGATGCTGTTTCCCGGAGGCTTTGCTAATGTCCTCATACATCCATCTGCTTCTAGTTACGGCTGAAATATCGTCTAATACATTATCTTTGTACGTCGATCGTCGATGAATACAAAGAGTGCTGCCATGTAGCTCGATTTGCCCGCTTTACATTTTAATTGCTAAAACTTGAAAAGTTAAGTGTTGGATTTTTATTGCATAATATCATATTTTAAACTCAAACAGTAACTGAATAGTTATGTACTCAAAGCTCTATTGATTTATAAGAACGAAGCATACAAACTGTGTGGTGTTCTCCCTGTGAGGCAACTGTATATGAGATTTAAAATAAATAATAGTATTTTAAAATAAAAAGTAGTGACTCCCAATGTAAATGATTAAATATTATTATTATTATTATACAAGGACTATACAAATATGTCTAAAATGGATATTAATATTATTTATACTACTAAGTAATAATATTAAAATACAATTTCAAAATCGCTTCTTGTCCTGATTGACATAATTTTATTATAGTCGTTAAGTCTTTATTACTGACTCTAGAAACATTAAGTTTGATTTCCATTAAAAAGAGATATTATAAAATATTTTCTCCTAAATAGGTAGAATATGATTTGAAATCTTACCGCAGATAAAGCTGAGGAAAACATCATCATCATCCTCTAATATTTCTATAGTAATTTTTTTCACTTGAATAATATTAGGTACAAGTATCTATATATACTAACAGTCTATAGTCTACCGATACTGACTGACAGACAACTTAGTCTCTATTTTATGTGCAACGCATAGCCAAAATAACTGAAAGCATGATTCTGAACTGTAGTCTGTATATTCCTTGGGGAGCATAGGGGTGCACTATGTAGGCATTACCTGAAAATCACATGGGATCGAGCAGTAATGGTAAAATAAAAAAATATAATATGCGGATGTAGCTCTGAGTATCCTCTAGTTATAATTAATTGGTATTAACATACTTTAGCAGAAAAGAAGCTCAAATAACTACCTAATTAATTAACAAGTAATTAAACTTTCAGAAAATGAAGTGAAATGAAGGCACTATACGCGCCCTAATTAATCGACTGGTAAAGTGGATATGGAAGATAGGCTTCTTACTTATTACAAATGTTTTGAATATTGAAATACTTTTGGTTTAATCAATAGCTTATCTATACTATAATAAAACTGTAAGGGTGAAAAAGTCAGTACATTAAAGATATTTTGACGAAAATTAGCTAAAAAATCTAGGGAAAAGCTAAAAAGCAATACTTGATAATTTTTAGAATTTATGTCTGTCTGTCTGTCCGACGTCTTTCCCTATGTTGCTAAAGATCTCTAAAATGGCGAAATTGAGTTCAATAAAACTTACACACATGTACAAAGAATATTAAAACCTATAAAATAGTATATGGTACATCACAATCGGTTGAGTGGTTTTCGGTGTACAGCTTGACCTCTCCTTTGTACGTATTCCCATACAAAACAGGGATCATCCAAAACTGGTTATATATGTGGTGCCATCTTTGATCAATATAAGTTTGTTAGTAAAAGTATAGTTAGTCTGAATAGGTACCTTCAAAGTGTTTTATGGCTATTTACTCGACTTTAAAAAAGGAGGCGATTCTTAATTTTGTCAGTATATTTTTATGTGTTTTCGGAGCCGAGGATTTTTTTATTACTGCAACCGAGCATATTTATAGTTATTCTTCCGACTGATAGATGTCACTATTTTCAAATAATTTTCTTTTCAAAAAAGACAATAATTATGTCTCGGGTACTCCGGCAGTGACAAGAGCTCGACGGATTATGTCGTTAATGTGGGCATGTCGGGAAAAACGCCCAGCACTCTTGCTCTTGCACTCTCTCCATAACTATCTTTCTGTTATTAAACAATTAATAGAGTATAATATTCGTCACTTTCATAAACAAAAAGTCTCTGTGTCAAAATTGATTACAATGTCCACTTAATTTAAACAATCAATCTCATTTATTTCAAATTATTTGAATAATTTTCACAATAACATACCAGATTCTTAATTTTAAATATACATTGCTATCTTACATAATCATAATATCTAAGAATATATATAGGTACATAAAGCCGTCGACAGTCTTGGCCACCATGGCCTATCGTGCAGCAAGAGTTCTGGGCGTTTTTCCCGACATGCCCACATTAACGACATAATCCGTCGAGCTCTTGTCACCGCCGGAGTACCAGCTCATCTTGAACCGAATGGGTTGGTACGCGACGATGGGAAGAGACCAGACGGTATGTCCTTATTACCTTGGAAGATGGGCAGGCCTCTGGTATGGGACGCGACATGCGTCGATACCCTTACGCCATCACATCTTCCAAGCACAGCTGGATCGGCTGGCGCTGCTGCTGCATCAGCGGAGACCCTCAAACGGCGCAAATATGGAAACCTATCTGGTAATTACGTTTTTGAGCCGTTTGGGGTCGAAACGCTGGGGCCATGGGGGCCTAGTGCACGCGCTCTGTACAAAGAAATCGCTAAAAGGCTGATCGACGCTTCCCGTGACCAGAGGGCTGGTTTATATTTTGCAGAGAGAATAAGCATTGCCATACAACGTGGCAATGCTGCCAGCCTTCTGGGCATGCTACCAGCCAGGAAGGAAGGAATTTTTTGACGCCGCGTAGTTTCTATTTTGTTATTTTTATTTATTTAGTTTTATTGGCTTAGTTTAGGATAGTTTAGTTGCATAAGTAGTTTTATTCTGTTGAATATATGTTATTTGTTACTTCAATAAAGTCTATTATACAAAAAAAAGGTACATAAATCTAAAAATAAAAAGTCTAATTATGTAGAGGTGTGTTTAGGCGTCGTAGAATGCCTCCGCATCAATATCATCGGGTAACGTGCCCAGAAGGCTGGCAGCATTGCCACGCTGGATGGCAATGCTGATTCTTTGAGCAAAGAATAAACCAGCCCTCTGGTCACGTGAGACGTCGATTAACCGTTTAGATATATCTTGGAATAAAGAGCGAGCGCTCGGACCCCGTGAGCCTAGCGTTTCCACCCCAAACGGCTCAAATACGTAATTAGCTACTAGATTACTGTATTTGCGCCGTTTGAGGGTTTCCGCAGATGCACCAGCAGCGCCAGCATGGCCTCCCGTGCTTGGAACATGGGATAGCGCGAGGGTGTCTACGCAGGTTGCGTCCTACACCAAAGGCCTACCCATTTTCCATGGCAATAATGACATACCGTCAGGTCTCTTCCCATCGTCATGTACCAAACCATTTGGTTCAAGTACAGCTGGTACGCCACACGTGACAAGAGCACGACGGATTATGTCATTTAGGTTAGCATGACGAGGAATTCTACCAGCGCTTCTGCTGCAAGATAGTCCATGGTGTCCGAGGCTATCGACGTCTTCTCCACATTGACATCGATGCGGAGAGACACACGGAACACCTAAACGAAGACAAGTGGCGATGCGAAACGTCTCATCGTCCAACATGGTTCCTGTGTTGGACGATGGTAGTGCCTGAAGCCATAGACCGTATTCCCATTCGCCCATTTCAAATTATTATGTTTATATAATAAAAATAAAATTAAATGATTATATAAAATCATTTAATTTTATTTTAAATGATAAAAACAATGACTATAGATCCTTTTTTCAATAAATGTCGATTAGTCCAAATTATTTTCTATCTCGGTCGGTTTGTATATGTAATCATAGACGGCGTTGAGCAAATGACGTCATTTTCTGAATGGCGGTGTTAAGATTCTCCGTGGATTGATGAGGTTCTCGGTTAATTTTCTTTCGTTGTCGTCGCATTGGTGTCTTTGTCGTTTCATTTGAATAATGAATGTGGTTGTGTATCTTTGATTTCTTTCATTCGTTTGTGTTCTGTATTTATACAGGTGTCTCATAATTCCCAAATTCCCAGATCCCACACCTCACGTACGTAGGAATCCGTGGGTGGAAGACTGAGGCCTGAATTCAGATACCTCTTGAGTAACTCAAAGGGGCTATCGTACTTTCGTCAGGGCTGGATATCCGTAGCTCTGTGTGTATTTTCTAAATAAATCGCAGGGACAGACTTGAAACAGTAAGTACACAGCATAAGTACACAGCATGTTGGCAAAGCTTTTAATATCACTATAAATAAACCAATTGAAGCTATTCCTAGAAACAAAGTGTAAGATTTCTGGAATACTCTCTCGTATTTTATTGCTTTCTATAGAATTTCTTCTTTGACTTCACGGAGCCGGTACCTGTAAATAAACAATATAGTAAAAGTTCTAAATAATACAGGCTACTCCTAAAACTGTTTGTACAGAAGACAGGCTGTAGAAAATATTGTGAGAGGCTAGTCGTATACCACGGCCACAGGTGTTTAAGATGAAACGACCTTGATTTGATATTAAATAATAGTGAATAGTTGCCGTCAGATTTGGTTTTCAAAGTAGTTTTTTGTTTTTCCACTATAGGAATACATCAATCATAGCGATATGATGAAAGTCATCCTAAGGTTTCTTTCACAAAAGTGACAAATCACAGGATACAGATACTATTAACATGAAAACAAGTCAAGTGGTCTACTCATATAGCATGCATATAGCTCTCAAATATGGCGCATAATTAACCCATTGTACCATTATTATATTAAATGAGTTTAGCACGGGCCGAAAAATTATTGCATCATCATTAATTATAATATTAATTTTGTTGCGGAACTGTTATTCAATTCGGTTAATGAAGTGAATATCCATTTATTTGTGATTATTGGAAAGCTAGTTACTACATTGGTCGCCGGGGTTGATGGGATATCTGAATTTGGTGTAGGTGCTCGTGTTTCGAAGTTCTTGGTAATATCAAAAATATTCAGTCCAGCCACTGGTCGTAAATTATTTCTTATCTAGAAAAAATCTATAATCTCTAATTCAGTATCATGCACATTTTTTTTCTTAGTAATATTTTTTATTTTTAATAGCTGAACTCTTGTTGGTGAAGCCTCTTCCATGAAGTCCTATCTTCAGCCAGCACTTCAACGTCTTTAGATAAAGTTTATAACATTATTAATAGACAGTTACAATATGTTGAGCTGATAAGATCTATAGTGATAAGACTTGATTCAATTTAATAATGATAAATTATTTGCAATTTAACCTTACGAAACTTACATCAAATTATTATTATGCATATTTTTATTTCTTTCCATTTAAATTTTAATGAATACTTTATTCATTGATGAAGATTTCTATTATTGTGGTTGTGTTACTCACATTAAAAATGTAATTAAAAGGCTACGTACCTCTCAATTATATCTTACGGAGTTAAAATAATTTTAAACAGTGGTGTAATTAAATGTTAGGCTCGTAATTACACTCTTTTGTGCTAAAATTCTAATTAGGAGTACACTCAGCGTTCAGTTCTTGCTCCGAGTTGTATTTTCATCACTCCAAGTTTTAGAACAATACACCCTTTTGTCTGTATGTTTGATATACTACTGTTCTCCCGGATACCAGGTGAAGAGCCATACGAAAACGAATGTCGCAATAACTGGGACAATTTAATAAGCTCACATATGTGTACGTATATTAAAAGTATATACTTATATGTTTGTGTGCATGTGTGTGTTATAAACTTGTCATGTACTTGTGTGTGCGCCGCCTGTACATTTTACGTATTGTTTCCAGAAGTGTAAGGTGTTTTAACAAATTGGATGTGTTTAATAGACGTTGTGTTACCTGTTTGAATGTTTCTGTACTGGCTAGTTAGAAAACGTTTTGTTGAGTTTGTCGTCTTAAAATATGCGACGTTTGTAGTCAGCGTGAATACCATGCGACGTTTGTAGTCAGCGTGATATTTATGTGATTTTGATTGATTATGATGATTCGGTGTCTCAACGAATACGTATTAATTTAATTTGCAATACTTGCGGTGCCATTGTTTCCAATAAGTACAAAATCGGTGACTATAAGATTGTAACAATATCCTTGGACTCATAATGATTTTATTTTACATCCAGTGTGTATTTTCATCAAAATACCACACGGGTGCATTAGGTTTATTTCTATTGAAAAGAAAATGCACTTAAATGCCTTCAGCGACGGTTTATTTTTTATGAGTTTCTTTGATGCAATTAAATTAAACAAATAGAATCTTTCAACAAGAAATACAAATTTATACTTTTACATATTCAGCAAAAAATACTCGTATATCCTCCTGACACCTGACATTCTAAAAATCAGTGCCATCTTGAAGCCGAATGTCCTAATTATGGAACAAATTTATTTGTACAGTTGAGTCCTGAACTTTCCTGTGCTTATAATAAGGTTTATAATACTTTTTGTAGATTTTCGCTAAAACAAAGTTGTTTTGGGATTGTGTAAGGAATATATAGAACTCAATATTGAATTCCAATATTTTGTTCGTTTTTTAGAACATTCGGTCATAATATAGGTATTTTTTTGTGAAAATCAGAAATAAAAAGTGATAGATTTTGAACTTATTTAATGAAAATCAAACATAATTTTTATTTATTTATTATTACAGAAGGCTTACAGACTAATAATTTTTTTTAATAAATACATATTTTATAAATGTTGCTTATGACAAGCCTCCACACATGACATTATCTACATACATAGACTCACGCCTGTTTCCCGGAGAGGTAGGCAGAGACTACGGAGCGCCATTTGCAACGATCTTGACATATCTCTCTTGCTTAATTCACTCCCATCAGATTCCTCATGCATGCTCTTCTGTTCAGGGTGCTTCTAACCTGTCCTGTTTTAAGGATGTCTCCAATCTGGTCAGAGAACGTCCGCCTAGGTCTTCCCCTTCGTCCTGTCCCTTCCACACTTGCCTTATATATCTGCTTGGTCAGTCTTTCGTCATCCATCCTCTCCACGTGTCCAAACCATCTTAGCATACCTTTCTCGATGCTTGTCACTACATCTTCTTTTACCCCCAACACTCTCTTATCACACAATTCTTTACTCTGTCAGTCAAAGAAACACCACACACTACATTATCTACATTCTAAACAAACAAGTTGCATAGGATTATATTGTTTCTTTCTATAAATATTTTTATGTAGCTACATAACATAACATACCCTTAACTTACACATGGAAATGTATTTTTGGGCTTTATTAGGAAAAAAACAAATATCAAAAAAACAAAATGTCTCACAAACTTTGGTAATCATAATTGTTACAAATGATGGACAAATTAAATCCAACAAAATTGATATTTCTGGACAATATATCTATATATATGAACGAACGAAAACAGTTTCTTATTACTTATTCTCTTATTAGTAATTATTGCCATTAAAGACTAGGTTCCCTTTTATGGAACAAAATATTTGGTGCATATATTTTGACACTAATATCATAAGTCACGGTAAACTAATTAAATAAACACTATATTGATACCCAAAACAAACCTAAAAAAGTAAGATTTTACTAAATCAGTAATAGATAACATTGAATATTAACGATTTAACTTACCTCTGCCCACACGACCGGTCATCTTCACGCATAAACGGCGAAATACTAAGCAAACTGTCAAATCTTATTGTGAAGGGAAGGGATACACATATTATGTTTCATTTTAATCAGAATATTTATGTTTTAAACATCAAGTATTTAAGTTATAAGGAAAGAAAAAATTGATCTTTTTTTGGACCATCCGTCCTTTATGGAAGGTCGGAATTTACAAAAGGCAGGACTCGACGACATGTTTTATTTTGTTCCAAAATATGGTCGCTAGGTCCCAGAAGGATATTGTAAATTTTACTTTCATAAGCGTCACATTATGACCTCAATGAAAAAGTTTTTGACATTGACAATAAACCACAATTTAGCGATTTAGATTATGCTTGTACTAATTGGGTATGGCAGTTTCTTTTTAGAAGCCGCTCAATGGAAACAAACTGCTGGGCAAAGGCTTCTCTGTTGGACCGCCATGCATTTACTATTTGTTAATCTAAACCTAAGTAGTAAAAGTATTGTATAAGTAGTAAAAATCATGAATTTCGTCACAGCTTTTATGAAACGTAAAATATCTTATTTTAAAGTTTAAAATATTTTTTATACGGATTATCATTGTGGTTTTCATGACAATTTAGATGCGTAAGCTCTGAAGCTCCGGCTTAATACAGGTTTGAGTGAGTTAAGGTTAATTAAGGATCTCTTCACAATTTCAGTGAAAACTAATTTGAAGAATCATTCGTGTGAAAATACTCAGGCTTTAATAAAATCGAGTAACTAAACTGATTTGAAGTTACTTAAGCAATAGCTTAACAATTTTACTCTACATATACCCTAGACAATCTTCTCTCTTCGTTACACGCAGTAGTTTATCACAACAAAGGTCTCCTAGTGAACACGATTACAACCTCACAATACGTCCAATCTCCTCGGTGGCCGTAGATCACAAATCTGTTCGGCCAACAGGGCACATTTCGCTCTCATATTCATCACATAAATAACTTGCTTTTAACAACAACGTAACAATAGCCGACATTGTTTATGCTGCCTAAGAGCCCCGATAGACTTATAAAAGAGCCCATTCACGCCACAACGTTGCCTCCGGTGCCCTAATACAAGTAAATACCCCGGTATCGTCAAATAAGTATAGCTATTACTTCATTAGTCTGGAGACCTTAGGTACTAACGTCTTAGAAAATCTGGAAAACTTCACTTTTGGGCTTTACATCAGGCAGTAGACTGTAATGGGTACTAAAATCGAACTGCCTACGAGTTTTTTTAAAATGTTTTACGCAATTTGCAGTATATTTTAAAGGTCGATAGAATTACTTCTAAAATTACAAATAAAACCTTAAGAATGTTGAGCAATTTTCTGGATTTTCTACACTCATCGCCAGTTTAAAATACATACAAAGCTGAACACAAGACGTTAAGGTCGAGCCTTAAGTCCTTAGGGCACGATTGTAAACGACAATATCTTGGCGGACCACATTCCAAACATGTAATCGATATCTAAATAATGTAAACCTTACATGTAGGTACGTAACAGTGCTCATAATTCAAATAGTAAATACGATGTAATTTATAGAATACAGCGTACTCAAACATTTATCAGTGAAACTTGTTATTAAAAGCATTTGAATATTATTCAATAGCTGCTTTGAGGTTTGAGTGGGTCTCGGGGGAGTCGATTAAGCGAAATGATCGAACAGTATCGCAATAGTAAGGTATATAATATATTATTTTAAAGCGTTAATGAATTATACGAGTATTGCGCGATGTAAAGTTCCTCATAATAGCAGTACGAGTGTACAATTAATTGCTTTGCCTCAATTGAATCTTACTTTATCGTTAGATATTATGATATTTTCAATTTATATAAAATCCTTGCGTTACTGACCGACAACGCACAGCCGAATCTACTTTTCAAGGTAGTAGAGCCTTGCTGATTTCAGCATGAATGGGCCAGCTCGACCGGGAAAGTACTACGCTCTCACAGAAAATCGACGTAAAGTAACAGTACCTAAACTGTTGCGTTTCGTTCGGTGCGTGAGAGTGCCGGAGGCCCTATCCCCTATTCCTTCTCACTCATCCCACTCCCCATCTTATCCCTTTTCCCAACCCCAAGAGGCGGCAACGCACTTGTGACTCCTGTAGTGTTGCTTGTGTCCATGGGCGGCGGTAATTGCTTCCCATCAGGCGATCCATCTGCGCGTTTGTCGCCTATTACTATACTGGCCGTAAGTACGCTTTTTATTGAAGGTTTGAAGGTCGTATTGGTTCGGAAAAACCGCAGGCGACAGATCGTTCCACAGTTTAGATGTGCGAGGCAGAAAGTTTCTAGAGAAACGCACCGTTGTGGATTGCCAGTCATCTAAATGATGGGGATGGAAATGCCGTCGCGTAGAAAGATGACGGAAAGAGGCGGCAGGGATTAATCTGAACAATTCCTCGGAGCACTCCCCATAGTAGTAGCGATAAAAGATGCATAGCGAGGCTACATCTCTACGTAGCGCCAAGGAATCTAACCGATTGCAAATATCTTGGCAGTCGACAATTCGAGCGGCTCTCCGTTAGATGCAGTCTAGAGGGAGAAGGTATCAGTTCAATCGTGTTTGCTTTGGACTCAAGTCTAGCCCATATCACGCGTTACGAGTTGTTCGCCAGTTGATCGCTGATGAAGGCGATCACTTTCCCGCCGCAGCGGCTGTTGCCACTTCCGCTTTGTACATGGATGACATTGCCTGTAGTGTCATATCCGCTCCGCTAGCAATTTCGCTTTGTGAAGAGCTTATTCAGCTTTTCAAGCGAGGCCAGTTTGATCTTGTCAAATGGACAAGCAACTCTAAGGAGGTTCTCGCACGCATACCAGATTCTCATAAGGCTTCTCCAGACATTGAGTTTGAGAAGTCTGTACCGCATAAGGTTCTCGGTTTACGCTGGGACAAATCCTGCGATAGTTTTCGGTTTGACGTCGCACCACCAGATGATAAGTGCACCAAACGCACTATGCTGTCCACAGTGGCTCGACTATGGGACATAATGGGTTTTGTGGCTCCCACAATTTTGTACGCCAAGCTCTTGATCAAAGAGCTTTGGCTATCAAAGTGTGAGTGGGATGAAACACCCCCTGACCATATTGTCGCCGCTTGGGGCCAGTTTTGTATTGAGCTTACCGCGCTCAATCAAGTTACTATTCCGCGTCATCTTGGGTTGGTAGATGGATGTACCATCAACTTGATAGGTTTCGCTGACGCCAGCGAGCGTGCTTACGGCGGATTCGTATATCTGCAAGTCCGCATTGGTTCTAACTACTCGGTGCAGTTAGTTTGTGCCAAGTCTAAGGTCTCGCCTGTTAAAACCGTTTCAGTTGCGAGACTGGAGTTGTGCGCGGCCCTTCTGCTGTCTCAGTTGCTCCGCAAGGTTCAAGACACAGTTTTGCCCCACTACTCCATTAATAAATTATACGCATTTTCCGACTCCAAAGTAGTGCTCGCTTGGATTCATTCTTCTCCTCATCGCTGGCAGACTTTTGTCGCCAACCGCGTTAGCAAATTGATTGAACTGGTTCCTGCTACTTGTTTCAATCACGTCGCGGGTATTGAGAACCCCGCAGATTGCTTGTCTCGTGGTGTCACTCCACTTAATCTTCTGCATCATCCATTGTGGCGTCGTGGACCTTCTTGGATCTCCCATGGTCCGTCAGAATGGCCCATGCAACCTTTTGACCACAGTGCAGAAGACGAAGATGTACCCGAACAGAAGTCTGTTTCTTATCCCGTGATTGCTGAGGTTGCGGAGTCTCCCATCTATGCACTCGCACTACGCATGTCATCGTGGTCTAAGTTACTCCGCGCCATCGTTTATGTCTATAGGTTTCTTAGGCACCTACCTAATGAGACTTTTGTATCAAGTACTGATCTCAAATTCGCAGAATGTAAGTTACTACGAGCTGTACAAGCTGTTCATTTTAGTAATGACATTCAAAATTTAAAGGACAATGTACCTTGTTCTCCCGCTATCTTTAGACTCAAGCCGTTTCTCGATGAACACGGCGTCATACGCGTTGGGGGTCGTCTGTCAAATTCGGATGAACCTTATAACTACAAACATCCTTGTATTCTGCCTCGACATGATCATGTTGTCGACCATCTTGTTGATTTTTATCACAAGAAGCACCTCCATGCCGGTCCGGAGTTGCTTATGTCCTTACTCAGGCATAAGTATTGGATTTTAGCCGCTCGACGAATAATTCGTCACAGAATACATAAATGTAACGTCTGTTTCAAATTTCGTCCGCGTCCGACTTTCCCTCCCATGGCCGATCTCCCTAGCCAGCGCGTCAACCAGGTTGCTAAAGCGTTTACACACACCGGTTGTGATTACGCAGGACCACTGCAGTATACGCCAGTGCGTGTTCGAGGTGTTAAAAGCCGTAAAGCCTGGCTATGTATTTTTACATGCTTAACGACGCGCGCTACGCATATTGAAGTTGCGACAGATTTAAGCACGGTGTCATTCCTAGCAGCCCTTAAACGATTTCTCTCACGGCGCGGCCCTATACAGTGTTTGTACACGGATAACGGCACTTGTTTTGTGGGCGCAAGCTCTTATTTACGCGACCTTTATAAGTTTCTCAGGGAAGAATATCGTACTCGTCTTCAGGAAGAACTTTCCATAAATCATATTGACTGGAAGTTTATTCCACCAGCATCACCGCATTTCGGTGGATGTTGGGAAAGCATGGTCAAAGTAATTAAAACGCATCTCTTCAAGGTTATAGGTCAACAGATCCTCTCTTACGAAGAGCTTTTAACTGTCCTTGCACAAGTCGAGGCACTGATCAACTCGCGTCCGCTCACGGCATTGAGTAGTGACCCTGCAGAACCATCCGCGTTAAGCCCTGCACATTTTCTGAACACAGTGCCATTATCGTCATTTCCGGCTCCTGAAGCAGACTCTTCAAGCTTGCTCCAGAGACATACTCTGCTGGATAAACTCGTGCAGTCGTTCTGGCGGCGCTGGCGTGCGGAATATCTACACCAGCTTCAGGCTAGATCCAAGTGGAATAGTCCTGCATCCCCTATACAGGAGGGTACGTTGGTCGTCATAATACATGATAATGCTCCGCCGCTTTCATGGCCGTTAGCCATCGGAGAGAAATTGCATACTTCCAAGGACGGTACAACTCGCGTTGTTACCGTGAAAACCGCCAAGGGGAGTTACGTGCGCCCTGTTGTACGTCTCTGTCCGCTTCCAACTCAGTGAGATCCAGCCTGAAGTTGGACTTACCTCTTAGTTTAAGTATTTAGTTAGTAGTTTTCGCTATTATTGCGTTTGTAGCTTTCGCTAAAGTTAATTTAGATTAATTTTATTGTCATATCGCTGTCTTAGCCTATTGATGGGTTATGCGGTAGTACACCCAACATAGCTAAGATCAATTCTATTTTTTTAAAGGCAACCCTTTAGGGCCGGGGGGATATGGTAGCGCCATCTACATTCCTATCTATAACGAATCGCATCAAGATCAATCGTTCCACGTCTAGTGCGAGCGATACCATATTTCCGTCCCGCTCTATCCCACTCCCTGGAAGAGGCACTGCCTTCTCCTGATTCGTCGACGCGATCGTGGACGCGAGTGAGAGTCGAGAACATTCCGCTCGCTGAGAACGCCGTCTCGATACCGTACCGCGCCGCACCGTTGTATGTGATTTATTACCGCTTCCACCAAGGAAAAGCGAATGGTGAATTGAAGTGAAAACAAGCAGCTGCATCACGAAACCACCAGGAGACTGCCCTACGGAAACGAAGAAGGTTGTATAAGGTAGGTGCCCTCCATCCTTGAAATATCCTATACCCACTCAATCACCCCTCATCCCGTAACCATCTCCTAGGCGGCGAAGAACCGCTATCCTCTCTATACAGTCCATTTCCTTCTCCAAGTCGCCTAGAACCCTACCCTACGGTTTGCAAAAGCCCGCTGGCCAAAAAGTGTTGAGCGAGATGCCATTGAGGGTGGAGCACCCCCAGGCATGGCAGTGGAGCCCCGTCCTGGTGGTGTAAGGTCTGGTGTGTCCTGGTATGTAAGGAAAAAATCGATCTTTGCTCTCTTCTAAGGAATGTAAGCCAGCTGATAATAGTAACATTTCTTGATTAAAGCATGGTAATAGTACAATGAACCCTCACATAAAGAGTGAACCAACATTTTATGCGACGGCTAAGTATAGAGGAAATGTTGAGTTTGCTCTAACCCTTTAAGTTGCCTTATGTGAGAACGAGATTTCCGAAGTAAATCTTGGGGATTAGAAAAAGATAGAAAACTGAGCAAAGGAAAGGGTCAGCGTTCTTCAACAAGTTGCATCATAGTATTTGTTCTTCGCCGGTTGTTTCAGCGGAATGTTTTCCATTTGTCTAATTAACGATGCCGAAGTTCTGCCCTTAATAAGCTCTTGAACCAAGATCTATCAAGTTCGAGTAATAAAATTGAGTATAAGAACATTAATACGGCCTTCGAACAACAAATACGAAGTTTTGCTTCTGTTCGATTAGGTTACATTTATATTACTGAGTAGCCATTTATAGAGTTCCGTTAGAAAAATATAGGGAACTCATAGTCTACAATTATGTGGGTGTTCATTGTGTCCGTTGATTGTTTGTAAAGTCCTTTGCGATTCAGGATTTATTCCTAGAACAGGAGTAGTCTTGATTAAAAAATGAAATCTACCAGCCTTGTGTGTCGTACGTAAGAAATTTAAAAAATTAGATTTATCAACTTGTTTGTAATATAATCATCAATCAGGCCCTGCCTTCACCTACTAACTAAGCTATAGTAGATAGATTTTAATTCTTGTAAGTAGTCACACATGTAAGGATAAACTTCTTAGCTTAAGCTCCGAAGGCTTTACAGGTTAACGAGTATTAGTGAAATAACTTAAATATTGGTGCATAGGGTTCCCACCAAGAACTTAGGGTCCCAAACCAACCTCACCTGCAAGTGGTGCACCTGCCGATCAACGAATGAGGCTCTGGCAAACAAAATATCCCGATAAGCGGCAATAGGCTCGCCACCTATTACGTGGGATCAAAACACTGGCGAAAAGTGGGCGTTTAATATGCCTCTGCCAACCCCTTCGGGGAAACAGGCGTAAGTCTATGAATGAATGAATGAATGAACTTAAATATTTGGTAGGCGATAAAACTATGACTATGCTGGTCCTCAGTGGCGGGTTCAAAATGTTGGGTTAGTGGTTATTTTGTAAAGGGTCTTGATCCCGAAGAAGCAATATCAAATTAATGAACGAATAATGATTCATATTCATTTTATTTATCACTTTTGTGTAAAGCGTTCTTCGGAGTAAAGGATATTGTTATTTCTCGTACGTTGAATGCCTACCGTGTGTTTACCGTGTTTCTAAGCGAACACTTTTCTTACGAAGCAAAGCGTTTGTTCAACGGATCCTATCTATATAGGTCAATGGAAAATTCGGGTACGAATGAAGATTGTATTTATTCTGGCTAGGCATTTTGTATCGTAATACTTTCAGTTTGTTATGTCAACCTAAATTGGACTCCAGCAAAAATTATTGTAGGAAAATTCTTAGAAATGCTACATCGCAAGCAATTAAATTATGGCTACGAAACATTAAATGTTTACTTACTTTTGCTATTTGTTTACCTAAGCCAATTTTATTTAGCGTGCCAAATCGCGTCAATGGTATCGTAATCGGGATGGTATACCATCAGTCCAGATAATCTTACCAGATTTCAACGCAAGAAACAAAATAATATCTAAATACCGAAATATATCCTGACTCAACATAACGGAGAAAATAAAGTAATAATATTCTAGCTCGTCTCTGCTTGTACGTAATTCGCACAGAATACGAGAAGTATCAAATTGATTTTAGCGAATATTTTGTATTCGTATATTGCTTTTTTCGTCTTCGGGCTTGCAGCGACAAGCGACATAGAATCCACTCCCGACGGCGCTCAAGCGCAGACTGAGATCGCATTGCAGAATTTGGATATATAAATCAAGAAAGTGGCTAAATAAAACGAACCTTATTGCCACACATTAAGACACACGTATGCGAGCAAAATAGAAGAAAAATGTAAGATGATTTTTTGCTTCTTTTGAGTCAATTTACAATATTTTGAAAAAAAAATCTAATAACTACCCTATTCTATCTTTGAAAATCTAAATAAATGTAAAAATAGAGAGAAAATTGTACCCAAAAATAGCAGTATATGCCTATTTTTGATTTAAGAGGCCGTTTCGAATCGATTTTACATTAATATTAATTAAATATTTTTTATTTATTTTCAGATTGATTTATAGATAAAAAAGTAATCAATTTATCGTAATCATTAGTTTTATTAGTTATTATCTAAAATTGTCGTAAAATGTACCGGAAATATGTGGTTTTTTGATACAAGCGTAAACGCGTCCTTAATATATGAAATCCTTGCATTATACTGACTGACTGACAGACACGCTACAGCTAAAACTATTGGGCGCAAGAAGCATTTGGCGTGTATGTTCCTTGGGGACCGTTGGGGTGCACTAAGAAGGGATTTCCTGAAATACTCACGGGCTCGGTCAAAACAGATAAATAAAAAATAATATGCAGGTGTAGCTGCTGGCGTCCTCTAGTATTTAATAAATATGGACAAGATTTCATAGTCCATCGCAATAAGCACTTGGTCCGTCCCTCGAGAGCCTGTCGAAACAGGACTAAGTTGAAGGTTGAATTCATGTGCTGCTTAGGGCTGGTTGTGATATAACCTCCTTTGAGAGAGACCCACGTTAAGTGGTGGATCGCTGTAGGCTCTTAACATTTATTTACAGTTATTGACTGGACAGAATTATTAATGAGTCAAATGGACAATCACCTTTATTATAATTATACAGAATAATTAATGGGATCGGTGTGTTGTCCTATAATATTATTATTGCAGGCATAAAAATTCAAAGCAACTAATTTCTATCTTTGCCATGTTCTGCCAGCCTTTTAGTGTTAATAATATCTGAATATCTTTGTGATGATAACGATGATTTGAAATTTACCTAGATATTATTCGTCTATAATGTTTTTATTTATTTGTTTATTGCAAAACACAAATTTAATTAATTAAAATATACTGTTTTTTTATTATAACTTAAATTTGAATTCTAACTCAAAATGATGATGTGTTTGTATAAAAATGATTTTTAGTTGTCTGGTTGCTAAAGAAAAGGCATAATAGAAAATCAGATGGTGTGAGTTGAATTTACCCCGGATTTTACATTTATTATCGACACAATCATTGGTTGAATGCGTTTGCCGTGAAATAGTAAAACAAAGAAACTCGCATTCAATTCTATTACTAAGGATTATTATTTTTACAACTCCCGCACTAGGTATAAATCCTATGCCTATACAAACATACAGCCAACGGACACAAAGTCAACCCAGACACAAAATAACAACTTATCGTGTGGGGATCGAACCCACAACACTCAGCGCAGGTTCAAGTGGCGAGACGACCACTTTTACCGTTACGCCAACTGGGTAGTCAGTAAAGTAGTGAATTTTCATCACATTCACAATTGCCTTTGTCAAACTTCCGTCATCCATCCTCTCCACGTGCCCAAACCACCTTAGCATACCTTTCTCGATGCTTGTCACTACATCTTCTTTTACCCCAAAACACTCTCTTATAAAAAATAGAGGCAGCGATAGCCTAGTGGAGATACGAACAGACTGCCATAAAGAGGGTATCGGGTTCGAATTCACGGCGCGCAACACTGACTTTTCGGAGTTATGTGCGTAGTGAATTGCTAATTATCGGTTGCCCCGTACCTCGGAGAGCACGTTAAGCCGTCGGTCCCGGTAGTCATGAAGATCTTTGACAGTCGTTATAGGGCGTCAGTACCTTCTAAATAAACTGACACTAGTCTAAACCTTGGAATATCGCTATCCCTTCGGGTTGCGGAGGTCAGACAGGCAGTCGCTCTGTGGAAAGCTAATATTCAGCCAAATCAGGTTAAACTAGTAAGCGGAGTTGAGACTGGGATAACGCTAGGAGGAGGATGACTCTCTTATAAAAATATCTAGATAAAGTTTATTGAAGCCTTATAAACTTTATGTTCAGATTTTCTAATAGGTAATCCTTAATTCTGTAATTATTATTTCTTAATCCTACTCATCTATTCCATAAGCGCATCTATCCCTTTTACTTTCTATTTAATTACTATAAACTCTGACAGAAACGAGATCGACCCATATAAACGCTCTTCGATGTTAATCTACAAATCCACTTAGGTAATAAAATATGCAAACCTATCGAGTAGGTATTTGCATAGCAATACGTTTCGTTTGATGAAGCATTCTAGTTAAATATACGTTTGAATTGTTTAAGAGCTAATGATTTATAAAATAAATTGTTTTAGGTGCCACCCCTTCGACGAGGCTAAAACCGCTGCGAATATCACAGAAGAGACAATCAATGAAATTACGAACGAAATAAGATAGAACGTATCACCCTACATTGACTTTTGCGTATAAAATGATTCCTTTGTGCACACATTTCAACTATGATAAATTTCTCTCATTATGATATAAGATTTTTTCTCGCAAGTATCCAATACTACATGAGCCCGCGGTTACACCTGCGTTATTTAAGGATACTGCTCTCCCGTCGCTCATAGCTCAATGTTTTATAGCCTATAACCTTCCTCGATAAATGCGCTATCTTACTGAAATAATTTTTCATATCGGACCAGTAGTTCTTGAGATTAGCGCGATCAACCAAACAAACAAACAAACAAACTCTTCAGCTTTATATATTATATAATATTATAAGATCATAAGATAAGATAATGTATACTATGAAGAATATACTAAACTTAGTTGATAGTACAAAGTCATACTTATTACTAGATCTGATCAGATTATCTACACTTTTCTTTTTTATAGTATACTAGCTTCTGCCAACGGCTTCACCCGCGTGTAAGATGGTTATTGGGAGCTAGCCCAAGTGCTATTGTGAAGCTAGCTATCTACATTACACCAGAGTTTCATCAAAATCTGCTCAGAAGTTTTTGCGTGGAGCCATCCATTAATCATCTATCCTCACCAGCTTTCGTGTTTATAATAGTAGTAACTTAGTAAGATGAGTCATGAATGGTTCAAGTACCATTTAATCATAGGATTAATGTTGCAACATTAGAAGCAAATCTTCACTAACTAGCAAAGTGGTAAATTACAAATCAATAATAAAGATACTAGACTTTGCCAACGACTCCGCCCGCGTAAAACTCTTTTACTCTCTCTCTTCTTTTCTTTGTCTGTCGTTCATCTCGTCATCAAAAGGCTTGCCAGGCCTCTAGTTGGAAGAACATTACTCATCCCCCTAAGCACGCGGTCCATATAAAGCACTATCAATGAATTCAATATTGCTACACAAAACGTTTCCTTTGTGCACATTTGTGTTATATATTTCAGTTTTCATTGAAACCTGGTCCATTGCTAAGTGCGTTGTGCGTATGATCGTCGAAGCGGCAACTAATCACCTCGTATGCGACGGATGAACTGGAATTTGCTTGTATTGAACAGGATATGCTTAATTTACAAAGCCCTCATTCATTTTCGATGATAATGCAACCATATTAGTGGATAAATTTGAATCTACGAAGGCAAGTCTATCTAGTGTGCGTGAATTATGTGTGTCATGTTTGCAATTAGGCTTGTTTTCATCAAAGTATTAGTCAATGCATTGCTTGTTTCTTTTTATTTTGTAACTAGCTGTTTCTGTGTTCGCCTGAAAATCAGCGGGTTAACAAACTTTCAATCTGTGTTTTACCTTCTAAATGTTAAAAAACCTGTCTAGGTGGATGCCTACGTCATAAAAAGAATTCAGTGTCTAAATTTCATGTTTCCAGCTTTAGTAGTTTTTAGGCTTTACGATGATACATCGCGTAAAACAAGGAATTTTACACGATATGATGAAGATAGCAAAAGTTTTTACATCCGTATGGCCAGCAATTTATTCCAACACATAAATAATTTTGAATTCAAACCAGTGATGTCTGAGATAACCGCGTTTTAGCCAAACAAACTGCTAAACTTATTTTACTTTTTTAACTTGCTTATACAATATTTTATGTCTTTCCGAACATATCGTGTGAGTAAAGTCCATATATCCATCAATGTGTCTCATCTGCTAGTCTCATAAGTAGTATTAAAGAGTAAGTTGCAAAGTAAAATGAAAATAAAAAACATCGTCTACACTACACGAGGTTATGTAGCAAGTGATATATAATCTACAAGTGCCAGCATATAAATGGAGGCATAATTCGAATGTTTTGCTACTGTCGTCCGTCACCTCTATTTTCGTGGGATTCTTGCAAAAAACTATTTATCGAAACTATTTGTTGAAGCGTCTCGTCGCCTTGGATACGTTTATAACTTGTGTAGCTAAGTTATTTGTTATCTCATAGGAATCCGTTTATATTTATTTATTCGTATTAGTATCTTCTTGGTTGGTTCTTAGTAATTTATACACAAAGAACAAAAGCGTATTTTTTTTTGTTCGATAACAGTCTTACAGCCTAATATAATGACAAATTTAAATATGTATGCAATAATCACAAATATTTTAATTCGACGGCCAATTTTTAGATCAATAAAAGTTTATTGGAGTACGTAGTACCTATGTCTAACAAAACGGCACTTCTAACACTGTGGTCGTCGGAGCAGAGGTAGGCCTACCACAAGGTAGACAAACGATTTTATTGAGATAGTGGGAAGGAAGGATGCAGGCAGCGATAGCCTAGTGGAGATACCAACAGACTACCATGCAGAGGGTATCGGGTTCGAATCCACGGCGCGCACCAATGCCTTTTCGGAGTTATGTGCGTATTGAATTGTTGCCGTGTGGTTGACGGCATAAAATACAAGTGTCACCACCCCCTATCTTCCCTTGCGTGGGTGTCGTAAGAGGCGACTAAGGGTAACACGATGCAAATACCATCTTTGCGTAGAGATGGAAAACTGGACATCAAACCCTATACGACTGCCTCGTTGGTCTCGCGTCATAAATGTGCGCGTGGGATCGGGAGGTCCCGGATTCGATTCCTGGGTCGGGCAGTGTTATTGGGTTTTTCTGTCACGAAATTCTCAGTAGCAGCACGTAGTCTGATAATGTGCCCGGTACGGCAATAGGCTCGCCCCTTATTACGTGGGACTAAATTATATCTGGCGAAAAGTGGGTGTAGAAATACACTTCTGCCTACTCCTTCGGGGATAAAAGGCGTAACGATATGTATGTGTGTATGTATGAATTTTTGATTTTCTATAACGAACATCAACGCCGCTGAGGTTTAATTGTGTAACTAAAATTAAAAGAAGTTCGATTTCATAGCCGAATAATTATGACCATCATGGAGCGAAGAAGACGAATCCGTGTACCTCGAAATATGAAGTCATTGTGACCATGTGCTTTACAATTATTAGGAACACAACAATGAAGACAAAAATTAGGGCAAGGTTCAATACAATATAAAGGACGGATTAAAAGCCGATGCTATTGTAAAGGTTAGCTTGGCCTAGGATGTCAATCTAACAAAACGATTGATTGTTCAAGCCACAAAATGGCGGCACCTTATAACTCGTCTCGTTGTTGTCACTGCTTCAAGATAACTAAAGGAATAGATTGAACGCACCTATTTTTCTACTACAAACATTTCCAAACAATTTTCAATCACAGAATCTTCAAAGAATATATCTGACAAAATATATTACACAGATTAGTTAATCCGTGCCCTTGCTTATAAAGATGATCCAACCGTACCAGCCATTTAGCTTACAAATCCTTCTACAGAAATAATAGAATAATTCAATGCCATTATATTAAAAAGCCTCTTAAACACGAATATCTAAATACTAACCAATAAAGCTTACGGTTTATTGAACGCGCCTAATATACATCAACGGTACCTTATTACGAACATGAGATGAGATTTTTTATACAACGCTGTGAGTGAAGTGGATCGCTTTCAACGTCTCAATGAGCTCCAATATCTTCGATCAACAATAGATATTCATAAATAAAGAAAATGTATTTTTACACAGGTAATTGGTATTTGGAAATGGGAGTTGGGAGGTTAAACTTAGTAGTAGTAATAGTTAGTATTTGTAGGTTTCTTATCGTATCTATAGGCAAAATGGGTTATGAGATAAACACAGTATAATGCCCACACAAAACAGCACTTCATTCTCCGTGTGTACTTTGTGTCAGTCCGGTGTGTCCGCTACGAAACAGGATTATGGAATTGAACTGAATATATTTATAATTGAAATCAAAGTTATAAAAACAAACAGCAATAGCAAATATGTGGCACTAAGCTTTTGAATTCCTCTCTAGTTTAATGAAGTGTATAATTTAATCATTTTCAACTTAAATAATTTACTATACACTGTCTCAAGAATACCTCTTCACTGATAAAACTCTCGTTAGCATAGCCGGCTTAGTACCCAACTACGGCAACAGCTGGGGTAATAGTGAATTATTATTGTGTTCATACTTGTATTTATGAAATATTTTAAAATCTTCTTAACCTTCGTACTTCCAAAGCACCTTCAAACTTAAAAAAGAGCGGCCTTTATAGTGCCAGCAATGCACTTGCCGCTCCTCCGGTGTTGCGGGTGTCCATGGGCGGCAGTAATAATTTTCCATCAGGCCCGTCTGCTTGTTTGCCTCCTATATCATTAATAATAATAATAATTAACCCCTCTGAGGCAGTTATCTCACCATGGGAATAACGCAATCTCAAAGTGCAGAGTAACAGCTTTCAAGTATCATCATCATCTTGTGACATAAACAAAAAATGTATTACAAGATGATAAGAAAGTTACAAACTGCAGGGCAGCTTTGTGGCGAGCTGAATGTGTGTGGCGACACTGCGATCTCGATTACTTCAGAGAGTCGGTCAGGGCTTCGTCTCCGGCTTGCCTTGGTCTGCCGGCCAGAGGGAAGCCGCAAGAGCTATTAGCTCGGGGGTGGAAGTGTCATTTTCAAGCGCGTAATTACGGGGAAACCCGCTCCGGGTCACGAGACCCGCGATGGTGAAACCGGTTCCGCACCGCTCTACGCTCCTAGCCACTCACACCGGTGTTGCCCTCTAGTTGTCTTTATGGCAGACTTTGTTTACCTCGGTGGCTATTTAGAGAGGGCCCATCTAGTGAGTTGGCGAGTCACTGTCTGTCCCTTTTCGACGTACTATAACAGTACTTAGGGCAGACGCTGGATTTTCATCCATAGTTTTCATGAAAACAAACCATTTAGCACCCATCCCAATAGCCCAGAACAATTAGTTTCCATACAATTAGCAATAGTCACTCACCTGCTCCGGCTAATCCGTGACTGTACTTAATAGTGCAGTTATGGAGGATCCTCAGTAGGTGTCCCTACACATTTTAGATTAAAACTCTCAAAGGGCCTTTCCGCGTTGGACCTATATCTCCGAGTACGCCTGTCAGGGCTGGGTATTGTTCTAACAAATTAGAATAATACCCGTGAAAGAGAATCAAATAATAATTATCTTAGCATATCCATAAACCTTTTGTTAATGACATAGTAGTTCATCAAATGACACGTACCTACTTTATGTTATCTAGCGAGCATTTCTAAGGCCTACAGTGATTTTTGCAACCCAGCAATGACATTTATTTCACATATCTATACATATCCTTTATTAGCATTTCTTTAATATTAGACTTTAGGAGCCTCTCCTGATGAGGTTCACAGTAGTATCTGTGAGACAGTATCAATATTTGACCTGCTAACATCGATATACTAGTAAAAAAAACCGTAGATGCGTTATGCGAACTTCAAAAGTGGCACATTTAAAACGGGCTAAATGTCTCATTTGGCTTTAGTCGCGTACTCGCTGCAGTCGGAAGCGCTCGCTCTTTTACTCGCGTGTGTGTACGTTACATTTGAAAATGCCGTCGTGTGTAATGAGATTTTGCACAAACTATAGTAGGAAAATTACTAAAAGTGATGGAATCACTTCTCGTTCATGAGTATTATAATATTACAACGTTTTATTTATAATTTATAATAAATTCAATATCACAAATAATAGAGTGAATAAAAAAATGGCATTTAGCGAGTGTAAAAGAGAAGCAGTATTGTGCGTGTTCAAAGACTAAAAAACAAAGTATCCAGATGGGACATTCGTAATAATAAAATACTGATGTGTGTTTTTGTCAAGTAATAAAAGTGATTTGAGGCTGAATCAACACAAGATTTTATTACAGAAATACAAAGTTATACGTAAGTTAAGTTTATTAATTTCAGTTCGTTAATTTCAAGTTCTACTATTTTGTGGGATCATTCTCAGTAGCTCTATTTAACAGTTCTATGGTAGAACTGTCGTAGTTCTATTAGCACAACTTGATGAGGAGAATAGAACTAATGGGATAAGTAATAGGAAATGTCCCAGTCTAGTTCTATGTATGTTTTACAAGGGTATTCAATAGAACTACTGGGAATGATCCGTAGTGTCACGACATCGCGCTCATAATATATATCCGAATGAATATGTTTTGTAGACGTTCATTTGTTTAAGGTGTAAAACAACACATCAACATCTAAAAAATAAATGAACACCTACAAAACAAAGGAACGTTGCAAAAAATCGGGTGCATGCGATTTTCAACCTTATTGGCATTAGTCAGAATTTATAATTTTATTAACGTATTAATATAAACGAAAGCAAGCAAAAGCAAAAAAAAGTTTGTCATGAATTGTCAATAAGGTCGAAAATCACAGGCAACTCTTTTTTGAAATCACTGTCGATAGCTGAAGGCCAATTCTGGTAATTATATTTGTTCAAATTCCAATATCGATCTAGTCTCGGCGTCATAAATGGTATTCTCGTAACTTAACTGACACTTGCATGAGATCGGGACTACATCGAAAGTTGAACCAAGTGTGAACTAGTGTGAACGGTATTCTGCTAATTATTAGTAGAGCAGGTAAGGTATTTCTAGTTTTTTCACAATGATACCATCGTACATAATATAACCACATGAGTAAATAAACCGAACAGAGAAACAGCTTCTTAAGAGCTTGTAAATTTGTTACCTATTTTGGTAGGGTTGTCACCATAGGTTAAGACAAATCGCTTGTTCGGTATACGACATATTCTGGAATGGACAGATTCGTGATTCGGCAGATTCCCAACTCGACAGATTCGTGAATTGGGCAGATTCTTGGACTCGACCGATTCGCTATACGGTAGAAGTAAAGTTGTAAATAAAATAGCGAGTGGAACCAAAAAAGCATGCACCTGATACTTTTAAAAGCACGGAATAAAAATATACATTTGTTACCAGGGACACGACGTGATGACGTGATTTATTTGACATTCCCAACGATACCACTAATAGTGTTGAATATTTTTCTGGTAATATTTATGATCTATTTTGCTAATAAACATAGCAATCGCCTTTAGCTATTATGTGCCACTAGTTTTACCACGGGGATAGGTATCTAAAATAAGTTTAAAAAGAAATTGTGTAAGACAAATTCATGTCTACAAAACAAATGACTATAAAATGATCAACCATCGATAGGGCTTACAAAAAACAGGTGCATGCGATTTTCGCACGATATTTTCTTGCTTTCTGACATTGATACGTTATTAAAATTATAAATTCTGAGTTACGTCAATAAGGTCGAAAATCGCATGCACCTGATTTTTGTAATCCCTATCGATGGCTGATAACTTTCTGATAGTCACTGGTTTTGTAAACGTTAATTGCTTTTATACAATTTCACAACTAATGAGTTCACAAGGATCCTGGGGGATCTGGCTAGGAGATCCTGGTGGACAACATGCAAACATGTTAAGTATTTCGTTGCCAGCATTGACAATATTTATTTCAAGATCGAAATATTCGCGAAACTTTTGCTCGAGAAATTCAACAAATGAGATAAAATTATCAGGTGGAAAAAACGAATTAAAAAACCCAATTGTACGTTACCATCGTTAAAATCTTTATAATGTCTGAATTATTTCTATTATTGAATATTAAATTTTTTAATTATTGAATACCTATTGAAAATAATTCACACGATCCAAGGAACCAATATATTTACTTACCGAAATTTTATTACTTAGTTGTATATTAATTTTAATTTGGCATGTAAACGTATTGGCATCCAATAACCATTCCTATTAATGTATTTTCCCATACAATGGCAAAATTCATGTTTTTGTTTTTGAGTTTTTGACATTACCTCTAAGATCAACAAGAGATTATAAATTGATTATATCGAAATTATACTATAAGGAGATTAAGTGGAGCAGAATACCAATTGTGAGTCAATTCAAAATTAAATCGCAGTTCAGTCAGAATTCAGTGTCAGTGTCTGTTAAATACGAGAATTGGCCTTCTGATCACTTTCTGGTAGTCATTTGTTTTGTAGACGTTCATTTGTTTTGTAGACGTTTATTTGTTTCGTAGACGTTTAATTGTTTTGTAGACGTTCATTCGTTTAACACATTTTATACATACATATTTATTCAGATATGTGAGCGCGATGTTGTGACACTACCCTTTTGTAAAACATACATATAACTAGTGGGAAATTTCCTATAACTGATTCCCATTAGTTCTATTCTTCTCATCAACTTGTGCTAATAGAACTAGTGGAAAAAAACGTCTCACTAGTTCTATCATAGAACTGTTCAATAGAACTTGTGGGAATGATCCGACAGCGCTAGGATGATGATGATGACGGCTCTTCAACGGTACCACAGATTATGCCTATAATATACAAAGCATTATAACCATTAGCAGTAATACTTAAACGTTGTATTCTCAAATTTATCTCCTTGTTGCACTATAAATCATCTTACTAGCGCTTGTCTTCGCTTGTCTAAAAATACAAAAATAACTCGTCGTATTATATTGTTAATAAGTACCTACCTAAGTACGAGTATGTCATTATCATACGAGAGATAACACTGTTCAGTTTAATGTCCACGTAGCACGTTGGTACAGCACTACGAGCATTTCAGCCAGGAGTACGGTTACATACATACATACATATCGTCACGCCTTTTATCCCCGAAGGGGTAGGCAGAGGTGTATTTTTACACCCACTTTTCGCCAGATATACTTTAGTCCCACGTAATAAGGGGCGAGCCTATTGCCGTACCGGGCACATTTCCAGACTCCGTGCTGCTACTGAGAATTTCGTAACAGAAAAACCCAACAACACTGCACGACCCAGGAATCGAACCCGGGACCTCCCGATCCCACGCGCACATTTATGCCGCGAGACCAACGAGGCAGTCGTATAGGGTTTGATTTCGAGTTTTCCGTCTCTACGCAAAGATGGTATTTGCATCGTGTTATCCCTTAGTCGCCTCTTACGACACCCACGGGAAGATAGGGAGTGGTGACACTTGTATTCTATGCCGTCAACCACACGGCCAGGAGTACGGTTAAGCTTTAAAAGTCCCACTATAACCCCAAGGGTATTGCCAGGGGTACGTTGGGTCCGCAACGCACAGTTTTTATATTAATGTACTGTTTTAGGTGTAACGGGTTCTGGTAGTAAAAAGGCAGTAGAGGTTCTAGATGCGTTTATTGCAGAGTATTGTCTCACTTCCCTTGCCACGAGTATGACCGACCAACAACACGACACTGGCCTGAACACTAAGGGCTGCAGTCTCCCACGCTGTTCCCTCCGGTAGATGTCTACTCGTTTTGGACTTCATGCCAAGTCATACTAAGCAAAAATAATATCTGGGAAACGTCTATAGAACAAATTGGTGGGGCAATTGCATTGATTTTGTACCTAATTAGACAAACTGTATGGTGACTTTGAGCCTCAATATCTCCTAAACCAGTCATTTCCCAAGTATGGTGCTGAAGTAAAAAATGTTTGTATTGATTGGTACAATATGGGATTTCAGTTTTCGTTAAGGGTCTTTTTACACCCTGTATATATTCAATGCATGTTTCCTTGTCAAATTATACCAAAGTTAAAAAAAATCGGCTTTTGTGGCATGCCTACAGCAACAGTATATGAAAAGAAATTGGGCTACGAATACCCTTACTTGATACTTGATGGCACGGGCTGTTTCCGCAACTCCACGTCTTGGCGTATATTTTTCCGTGCGGGTGGGAATGGTGTCATCATTCGAGCCACCCCAGCACTTCGAGGAAGGCCAGCAGACTCTTGATGTGGCCCACGGCTTCGCTCACGGTGCTGTATCTCGTCAGGTACTGCTGCCTGTACTGTGCGACCTTAGGGCAGTCGAGGAGCAGGTGGGCTGCCGTCTCGTCTGCTGCTATACAGGCCCTGCATAGCGGGCTGTCGGTGATACCTATAGTAAATAGGTGTTTATTTAAGAATTCGTGTCCTGTGTAGGCGGCCGTTACTGTCCGCAGTTGTTGTTTGGACAGCCGGAGGATTTGTTTGGCTATCTTACCGTCTACTGCGGGAAGAGCCTCGTTGGCCTGCCTACATGTTTCAATACCAATCCAGGACTGGTTGTGTTGGGTCCTGGTCCTGTTTCTTACCAGGTTGCGATAAAACCAGAAGGGAGGGGAATAATGTGCTCGGGTCCCACCACCTTTAAAGTGGCCCCTCTTCTGGCAAGTACGTCGGTTGGTCATTCCCTCTTGAGCCACTGTGGCCCTTGATCCATTGCAGTGTTAATTTGTTATGTTTACCTACCTCTGTTAGTTTCTGGTGGCATTCAAGCGTGAGTGCCGAGGTGATAGTATGGCTTTTGAGGGCTGAGAGGACAGCCTTACTATCTGAGAGGATCCTAATGGATCGTTCCCTTACCTCACGTGCCATGATTGCTGTGGCAGCTAGGATTATGCCAAAACATTCGGCCTGGTAGACCGTGTTGTAGGCTCTCAGCGGTGCTGCGATGTTGATGTTTAGGTCCTCGGCGAATACTCCTGAACCCGTACCTGTATCAGTCTTAGACCCATCTGTGAAGATCATGAGCTCGTTGTGATTAACCGCTCCTTCGTGCAGATCCTCGTACAGTTGCATTTTGTATTTCTTGTCGAACACAAATTGTTTCGGTATTCGGTCACCAATGGCTTGTGTGAGAGGGACTTCTTTAAAAAGTGTATTTAAGTTGTTAGAATGCGGGGTGTTAGTGTCTTTCCAGAGCTTCAGAGCCCTTAGCCGGACCGCCGACATCGTTGCTTCCTGTTGTATGAACAGGTGCAGAGGAGGCAGGTCCAGCAACACTTCGAGTGCCGCTGTAGGTGTAGTTTTCATGCAGCCCGTGGCCGCTAGGCATGCAAGTCTTTGAAGCTTTTGAAGCTTGTTGGCGGCCGTTGTTAGGTTGTTCCGAGGCCACCACACTACTGCGCCGTAGCTTATCATCGGACGTATTATTGTCTTATAGAGCCATAAGACAATTTTGGGGGATAGGCCCCAGCGTTTACCTATCATCTTCTTGCACTGCCAGAAGACGATGCTGGCTTTATTGAGCTTATTTTCTATGTGGATGTTCCATGTCCATTTGCTGTCGAGAGTGACACCCAGTTACTTGACCTCGGTAGACAGCTTAAGCACTGTATCGAATAACCTGGGCAGTCGGTAAGTACCCAGCGCGCGTTTGTGTGTGAACATAACTAGTTCGGTCTTGGTCGGGTTTACAGATAATTCGTAGTCATTACACCACCACTCTACTATGCGTAGGGCTTGTTTGGTTAGGTCGTACACTGTACTGGTTACCTTACCTGGGGTGAGTATGGTTAGATCATCTGCATAACCTATTGTGTAAAAGTATCTCGCGTTGAGTTTGTCTATGAGTTCATTGATGACTAAGTTCCACAAAAGCGGGGAGAGTACACCTCCCTGCGGGCATCCTTTAGTTATCAAGGCTGTCTGAGTGTCGCCGTGCAGGCGCACTACCCTTTTGCTGAGCATGTTTTGGATCCACTGTATGAGTATCTGATCCACACCATGTCTGGCTAGGGCGTTGCTTATGCTGGAAAAGTTTGTCTTGTCGAAGGCTCCTTCTATATCAATGAAGGTGCCCAGACAGATGCTTTTTTGCTGTCTAGCAGCTTCTATCTGGTTCACGACCTGATGTAAGGCCGATTCCGTCGATTTCCCTGAGCTGTATGCATGTTGGTTGGCATGTAGGGGTAGGTGCTTAAGTGCCCCACTTCTTAGTTCCCTCTCGCAGAGCCTTTCCAAGGCTTTAAGCATGAAGGAGGTCAGGCTTATTTGTCTGAAGGATTTTGCATTGGTGTAGTCTGTTTTGCCTGGTTTAGGTATGAAAATTTGTTTGACTTCCCTCCAACTCTTCGGTACATATCTAAGGGCCAGGCTAGCCCTCATGATTGCCAAAAGTCTTTTACGGACAGGTTTACCTCCCCATTGTAATAACCCTGGGAAGATGCCGTCCAGTTCGGCTGCTTTGAAGGGATGGAAGCTATCGATGGCCCATCGGAGTTTTTCTTCTGTGACCACGGTGTTTGCGTGTCTCTACTCGTGTTCGGTCGCCACTGTTGGTGTATTGTGCCACGTTATTACAGGGGTGAGGACGCAGCCTGGGAAGTGTGTTTCGAGTAGGATGCGTCTCCTCTCCTCCTCCGATGTGGTGTATGTGTTATCCGGTTTACGGAGAGTACCTGGTGCAACCATTGGTTGCTGAGCCAGTAGTTTCCTTACCCGGTTTGCTTGTTGGCAAGATTCAATGCTACCACAGAATTTCCTCCATACCATGGTGCGTCTGAATCTGAGGCATTTCTTGTAGCTTGATTTGGCCGCTTTATAAGCGTCCCAATCTTCGTCCGCGCACAAGCGCGGGCTAAGAAGGGCTCTAAACAGGGCAATGAACACAATTCATTGCCCTGTTTAGAGCCCTTCTTACCTTCTTGCGCTTGCGTTCGAGCTCAGCGCCCCACCAGGGTTGTTTACCTGGAGTTAAGGGTAGAGTGGTTTCTGGGCAGGCTGCGTGGTAGCTGTCTAGCATCGACTGCGTCAGTGTACATAGCTGCTCGTCGATCTGTTCTTTGTCACCCAGTACCGTCGGCGTAGCAGTAAGGGTAAGTTTCTCTTTAAGTAATTGGACATACTTTGTTTTGTCAGTGTTGTGTGGTTTCCTACGTGGCTGTGTGGGTTGTATAACGACTTCCATAGAGATACTGATCCATCTGTGGTCTGAGCACGATGCCTCTTTCGAGACGTGCCATCCCTTGATGCGTTCAGCGGCTCCTTCTGTTGCAAGAGTTAAGTCGATAATTGTCTGACTACGTTTTGTGACGAAGGTGGGCTCCGTACCTGTGTTTAATAGGGTAAGATTAGTGGTGAATAGGTATTCAACCAGTGATTTACCTCTGTTGTTATTGCAATTCATGCCCCACATTTGGTGGTGGGCATTGGAGTCCGTTCCTATTACGAACTCTGTATTGGTTCTCTCGCACTGGTTAACCAGACGCGTGAGGTCGAAGGGAGGCGGGTCTTCGGCCTCGGGCATATAGAACGATGCGAAAACAACCGCTATACTCCTTGGCTGCTGTGTTATTTCAATTTGTATCGCTGTGATGTCTCTGGAACAGAACTCCGTTAAAGCTTGGGCTCTGATGTTTTTAGTTGTCAGTATGCAGGTTCTTAGATGTGTGTGGTCAGTTGAAGAATAAATCTTACCTCCCAGGCTGGAGAGGCCTCTGATGAGGCCCCCCCTTATCCAAGGTTCCTGGATGAGCACGATGGCTGATTGTTGGACCTCCATCCATTTACGCAGTTGCGCGGTGGCCGTTTGGCTGTGATGGAAGTTTATTTGAAGGCAGCTGACGTCACTAGGCAGAGGGTTCATCTTTGGATGATGTCCCCTCCTCCCCGACCGTCAGCTGCGTTAGGCTGGCCAGGATGTCGCCAGCTTCCACCCCGTCGTCCCGCCGCACCGGGCTCAGGAGCAGGCTCTCATCTTCCGAGTTACCCTCGGCTGATGGGCCAGCCCCCGAGCCAGACGCGGCCGGCTCTGACGGGCCGGGTTCTGCGTCGCACCCTGACTGGCTATTGAAGTCATGCTTGACCTGTGCGGAGTTGCCGTCGCATCCCGGAGGATGGTCGACATACTTGCCTGTGGGGTCCCGGAATCTGACGTAGACGGCACCTACCCCCAACGCGAGGCGGCACTCGTTCTTCATCAGGGTCGGGACTTGTTCCTCCGGGACGCCGACCACTAGGAATGATCCACCTGTCTGCTTCTCGGAGTGCAGCATCGACCATTTGTCGACCTCCAACCAGGGGTTCTGGAACTTCAGAGCGCGACCCACGTCGCGCACGTCGCCCAAGACCCCCTGTTCGTCGGGTACGACAATGCCACACCGCACTCTCTTTGGGGCCTCTTCCTGGCCCCTGACCTCCAGTTCGAAGCCTGGTGGTGGGACCAGAAGAGAGACCGCCTCCGTCAGCCAGGTGCGGGTTGCCTCGTCGGCGCACCAGAGTTTGAGGATCCCGTCCGCGTACATGGGTTTCCCGGTGAACGCTGGAGCGGGGCGTTTGGGGGTTTTGGTCGACCAGGCATCAACCAGGATCTTCCTCTGGAGTTCCCGGAGTACCTGGTCCACCAACTCCTTCGGCAAGTTCCCTGTGCGTTTGAGGCCTTAGGTCTTACCTGCTGTCGTCCTGGAGGAGTTGAGGCGGGGCTTCATGTGCTCCCCTCGAGGCGAGTTGGACTCGTTGAGAGCACGTTTGGCCTCACCTCTTTCCTTGTAATTGGCAGTTTTACCTGCTGTGTTCTTCGGTGGTGCTGCAGCTGGATGCCGTCCAGGGTGACCTGCTCGCCGCTTGGCGGCAGGCGGCCTACCCGTACTGCTTCCGGCTTTCGTGTACCCCTCATTGCTGAGCGTGGGCTGCGCGCTGGTCAGCTTGCTGGGACCTGCAACAGCGGCCTGCTCAGCTGTTTTCATAGAGGCAGCACCGGCAGCAGCAGAGGTTTGTGAAGCCTTCCGCTTAGCCGCCATGCGCTGTCTTTTGTTCCGGTTTGACCTCTTCTTCTTCGCAGAGCTGGCAGCAGCGGGTCCACTCGGTTGTGTGGTGGGCGGGTGTTGAACAGGATTGGTGGTCTTGCCCTTGCCTTTCTGGTGACTCACCACTTGCCATCCCGCGAAGGAGGAGTCGTCTTCCCGCTTGATTTCAAACGGGCTGACGATTGTAAGGATGGGACCAGTACTAGTACTAGCTAGCGCTGAAGTCCCGTCCCTGGGGGATGGTGTGACACCTGCAGCCGAGGCCACGGCGTCGACCATCTGTTTGGTTTTGGTGGCGGCGGTAACAGCTTTCACTGTCACCGTCGCAGTTGGGGTAATTTTAGGATCTGCGGTATCCATAAAAGTTTAACAAGACTTCATCCCTCTGGCTTCCCACCCTCCATGGAGCCCGCAACAAGGAACGTCATCCGGTCGTTAGGATTACCAGAGGGATATAGAAAGAAAGAAAGAAAAATGCTTTTATTGTTTTACACACGCCGCATAGTCACAATAATACAGTTTTGCTTAATCTAAAATAAAAATAAACAATTTTATAAAAGTTAATTTGCTAATACAAATTGGCAAAGCACTAATAAAACGTATGACAGATACGTAACTGTCAACCTACATTGACAATTTGTTTGACATGTCATGTCATCAACGTCATGATTTTTGCTACGTGGCACCACGTGCTTTGCCACGTATTCTAATTTTATTACTAATTAATAAATATTAAATAAACAAAACATAACAACAAAAGTAATGAATCTATTCGTCGTGTGTCACAATTGCGGCTGGCAATCAGCAAACACTGCGAAGGTCACGACGGACCATCTCAGTACTGATCTTCCTTGCCATCCACCTATGCCAGTGCCAGAGCCATACAAACACTGCTGTATTTTTAAACAAGCTTAAAATCCTAACCATGCAATTGTTTAAGCTTACTACCTATCTAAAAACTATAAATAAGGTAAGAGAAACTTGTACATGCACAACCGCCTTACAAAAATCAGGTATACAACTTATTATAACCAACAAACAACATTAATTATGACCATAATACGCTAATAATTTATTATTTATTTATTTAAGATCCCATACCAATGCTGGAACTGGACTGGTAGCATTTTGTAACTAGGGTATATGCAGGCTCATAGGAAGATACTTACTGCAAGGAGCGCTGGAAGCTAGTGGACTAATACTTTGAAGGTACCTACTTAGTTGGCATTTTGTTGTTGTAGCTTTTGTTGTGATAACAAATAACCTTTCAGTTTATTTTTGAATGACATTTTTGTTTTCAGGTCCCTTATGGGAGGAGGCAGATCATTCCATATTTTTGCTGCTGCAAATTTAAAATTGCCACAGTATGCCATTGTGGAGTGTTTGGATAGAGATAGAGGTCTGGATGCAGGTCTTATGGAATATGAGTAGTGACTTTGTCGCCAAACCAGCTTCTCATACAAGTAGGTAGGCTTTTGATTTGCTATTACACCGAAGAGTAAGCTGGCTAGGTGTAATTTCCGTCTTGACTCCATTTTCAACACATTATTATCATTTAAGTATGGAGTTACATGGTGACGTCTTGGAATCTTAAAACAATAACGTGCACAAGCATTTTGCACTCTTTGTATAAGGTTTTTGGTCCTTGCCAGCAAACAGGGGCCGTACATCGTAATAGTTAAACCTAGATAAGATGAGACTATCCACTAGCTGTTTTCTTAGGTTTATACTTAAGTAGTTTTGTATTTTGTATAGTATTTTTAACCTATAGAAACAATTCTTTACTACCTTATTTATATGTTCTTCAAACCTTAAGTCAGAATCAATTAGCAAACCTAGATTAGATGCCACTTTAACCCCTTCTATCTTTTGCCCATCCATAGTTATAGTAGGATTAATTTGTAATATTGACTGTACCTGCCGTTTGCTTCCCAGGATCATACATTTTGATTTAAGAGGATTTAATATCAGTGCATGCTTCCCAGACCATTGAATCACCCTTTGAAGATCTTCATTTATCATCCTTACAGCTGACATAGTATCAACAGGCTTGAAAGGCAGATATAATTGATTATCATCTGCATACATATGGAAATTACAATACCTAAATGATGCAGTGATGTCAGCTGTATATAGAATAAAGAGCAATGTTGAGAGAATTGAGCCTTGTGGGACTCCTCTTTCCACCTCAAGAGTGGATGATGATATAACTGTGCCATCCTCCCTACGCACCTCCACATGCTGAGACCTATCAGTGAGGTAGCTGTTAAACCATTTTATGCTACTTGGTGTAAATCCATAGTAAGCTAACTTGGACAGTAGCAAAGATGTATCTATAGCATCGAATGCCCTGGAGTAGTCCAGAAGCATTAGAGCTGTACCCTCTCCACGATCCCTAGCCTCTAGAATATTACCCACCACATCACATAAAGCAGTGGCCTTTCCACGTCCCTTTCTGAAGCCCGACTGTTTGTCAGGAAGAATATTGGATTCTTCAAGATATTCCATGACTTGTGAATACACAACTTTCTCTAGCACCTTCGACAGACAGGGCAGAATACTAACAGGCCTTAGGTCTTTTGTGCAATTTGGCTGACTGGTCTTGGGTATAGGTCTTACAATAGAGTGCTTCCACATATCTGGGAAAGTATGAGTAGTGAGAGATTTATTAATTATTTCCGTTATGGTGTCTAGTGAATTGGGTAGTGTTAGTTTTAGCATTTCTAAGTTTATTTGATCCACACCTTGGGCATTAGTGTTGATTGATTTCAAAAATTTTAAGACAACATGCTGGTCCACAGGCTTTAGTTCAAAACTCCTGCCGGGGTCATGCCTATGATACTCATAGTAGGTTAAAGTAGATATACTTACTCCACTCTGACCTGGCACATTCAAGAAGTCACTGTTGATACTATCTGGGTTATCAAAATGGTCCGGCAAGCTTGCACTTTTATGAGACAGCAATACTTGATTTTTTAAATTACGCCACAGTGTTTTTGGGTTACTTATATTTTGATTTATATTCTTAGTAAAATATGCTGATTTTTCGTTATGTAATGCTACAACTACTTGATGTTTAAGCTCAAGATAATATTGTTTTTTTGTTTCTGAATTACTTTTTTTATATTTAGATCTAGCTTGGTTCCGTAATTTAAAAATTAATTTTACATTGTCAGTCACCCATGGAGTATACTCAGTTTTGAACTGTTTTTGCTTCAGGGGTGCATGAATATCAAACAGTTGTATAACACATGTTGTTAGCATTTCTACCATGCCATTGACATCCTCCTGGGAGCCTATAGACTGCCAAGGGATATTTTCCAAGTCTGCATTAAAAAAATCAAGCAGGATATCCTTATATGGTCTATATGTAACCGATCTTGGCTTCATTTTTTGTTTTTTTAACTCTGTATCACATGTCACAATGGAGTGCTGGCCAAGCTCAGGTATATGATCAACCAGGACATTCTGTACTTTCAGGTCAGTGCATATTAGGTCTATAAGGGTGCTATTTTGCTCAGAAAAATGGGTTGGCGTAAGTACTTTTTGATGCATACTTGTGTAGTTGAGGAACTGTTGTAATTTTTTTTATTTAATGTGGTTTACATCCAGCACATTGATATTCCAGTCTCCCAAAAGCAGAATATAATCATAAGGAGCCAACGCAGAGATGCTATCGGTCAAACCCTCAAAAAAAGTATCAACAGACAGCCAGGGTGGCCTATAAGCAGTTCCAATCAAAATTTTTTTACTCATGATTGTTAAAGATAGCCAAAACTCCTCCACTTCATGGTGTACCGGGTGTGACTGAGTCCTAACATTTATACCTGATTTTATATAGAACCCTACTCCACCTCCTCTGCTCCCACGAACACATATGGATCTGGGCATATGCCTGAGTCTGTATCCCGGAATGACTGGGGCTTTTCCTTCCTCACCTTTTCTTAACCAGGTCTCATTAATGGCCATTATGTCCACAGAGTGAGTGTCCATGGCTACAAGAAATTCATCGTGCTTAGTCCCTAATGATCCCGCATTACCAAACTTAAGACATTTTTTATTTATCATTGTGATTTGATTCAAATAAATATATAGTAGTCAAAAGGCAGAGCTGTATGGCAACAATTAACGTGTCACAGCCATATGCTTTCTCACTTTGTAACCGAAACAGATTCGAGCTTTCTATCAGGTACAAGTTTGTTGATATTAAGTATTCGACTTCTCTATTATGCAAATCAACATACAATACCTTTACCGTACTCCCTACAAAACCTCCCATACATTTCACCTTGCATGTCAACCTCACCCTTCCTACATCATAAGCATACCTATTAAGTACGTATTTAGTTAACGACGTGTTATAGAGGATTCTCATATAATCTAGTTTTTCATTACATTTTTCATATACGATAAAGCCGATCGAGTAATTATAGACTACTTTATGGCTGTCAACATGCGGGTGACATTTGTTGATTTTTACAGTCAGTGTTGCCACATTATTCCAGGTTGGCATGTGGTTCAAAGATCGTTTAATTTGTATCCTATTCAAAGAACAACACCAAAAAAATAGCATCTAAATGATATGAACATTGAAAAGCTATTTCCTACGATTTATTGTCCACCAAAGCTTCAGGACCAAAAACACGTTCCAAGTCCCTCTCGGTACGTATAGCGTGTATTTTTGTACCGTCTCCTTGCCTGATTAAAACTCGACCTCGCCTAGTCCATGCAAATTTCCATCCGATCTTCGCTGCAATCTGCCTGGCTCGGTATAACAATTGCCTATTCGGTCTAGTAAGGCGCTCATTAATATAAAACCGCCGAGGAGGAGCAGCGAAACCGAGATCCGCCGAAGTAGCGCCACGCCTCACCCGCGCCGCACGTAGTAGTTCGTCCCGCGCGACGCGACGCGCCAGGCGCACCACAATCCGGCGTCCACGCCGCACCTCTGTCACTCCCCCTTCACGTAGTTGCGCTGCCGGCCCCACTGCATCTACTTTTGGGCCCACCCGTTCGGCGAAAACAATGTCACGTGCATCGAGCTCCACACCTAGCTTTTTCGCTACGAGCCCGACCGTGTGCGCCACATTTTCGCCAGCTTCTTCGGGGAGATTTGAGATCTCAATGTCTGAGAGCAGTAGGTCTTGCTCTCTATCATTGAGTTCCAGCCGGAGTTGTTCCACTGTACCTTCAAGTTTGTCGACCACCGTGTTGGAGTCGTCGACAGTCCTTTGTTCCTCCAACCTTAGCAGTCGAGTTTCAAGGCTTTCAACCTTTTTTTTTTGCGACGCCACGGACTGTCGGATATCAGCAACCTCCAACCGAATCTCACGCAGCTCAGTTTTTAAATCTGCTCGCATTGCTCGGAGCTCCTCTCTAAGAAGGCTTACTTCCCTTGCCAGATCGGATGTCACACTCAAAGTCGCACCCTGTTCTTGCTTATTTCGGTGTCTGTTTTCCTGTCTTGCGGTATCTCCTGCAGATTCGTAATGGTCATCTACGCTTGGAGGGGTACCCTCGCTGTCGTCGCTGCTGATTCCTTTCATAGGAGTGGGCCGAACACCGGCCTTGCACGTTCTGTCCTTGCACCCCTGACAGCGCCAGTCACTGCTCACCTTAGTCGTCTCCGATAACCCCGCACATGTAAGGTGGTACTTGTTTGAGCATCTACAGCATGTGGTTGAGACTCCTTTTGCTGATATAAACTTTCCGCACGCTATGCACTTAGCCATCTCAGGAATAAAATAATTCGGCTAAATTCGAAGAATGTGTTGGCAATACTAGGTGAGAACCGCCAGACTTGAAATTTCAAACTGACTGCTTTTATTTAAAAACAACAGGTACGCACTAGTTTATAGATTAAGTTTTATCAATGTTTATAGAATATTTCCTGTAAATAACACTTATGCACATACACAGAACTCCTATCTATCTAAATAAATAGTTACAAGAACACAAAACTGGTTTTATTTTATTATTCACTTATTTTTTACTTAGACAGCTTCTGTATAACTCTGACACTTTTGACATCATGCATTTATTAAGGATATAGGAACGCGGGGCTAGTTTACAGCACGGCATCGGGCGCCGCTCGGGTTAGCGGCCTGAGCCGAGTTACCAACTCTAGCTGTCCACCCTCGCTTGCACCCTCAGCATAGTCTTCACCCACCACCTCAACAGCCGAAATAAATTCCAACTGTTGAAGCGGACCCTAGGTCCTTAGCCTGTGGCCCTCTGACGGGACACGGTGGCCATTTCCCCCGTTGCGGCTCACAGCGGGGGCTACCGTTTAGCGTGAAATTGGGACCAAAGAGGGCGTGTTGCCTCACGGTCACATTACCGCCAGCGCCGCTCGGCTCAACCCCCCAGGACTCCGTCATCCCCGCGTACGGCGCTGCGCAGGTCCTAGCGCAGGTGGTCAACTTCTCTTACCCATGACTTTTTACTACGAGCCCAAGCCCACCCGGCCACGAGGGGGCGTGGTGAAGAGATGTGTTTGTGGGTGTGGGTGTGTGCGCGCATGTGTGTACGTGTGTGTGTGTGCGTGTGTAATGTGCCTGATATAGTGTTTCGGCTGGAGGTTTTGGTTGCATCCATTTCTGAAAAAACTGGACCAAGAACGGGCGGCAACCTCGAGAAGGATAGTCCACCAGCCTTGCCTTAGGGATCTTCACGACCTGCGCTACCCCTGAGACCATTCGCCACTCCCTGCACCGGACTCAGGTGCAGGGAGTAGAGGTCAGTGCAGTTCAGTGGAGTTAGAGACGAGTTGAAGTGCACGGGCCTCCGCCATCTACGAATACCCTTACCCAGTTGCATTGGTATTACAACAACATGGTATTACAACAACCTAAACAATACAGTTCATACTGTATAATCTTGTGAATATTAAAAGTACCCTGATTACATCATCGAAAGGCCGAGTGTGACAGAGTAATATTAAAAACAACAAAAAATATCAGTTTACCTACTAAAATTTGTTTTTTTTTTATAATTTTAATAGTAAAACCAGGTTTCCCTTTCTTCTTTTTCTACAGGAGACATGTGGTTTGAGAGAAGTCGGCTAGGATAACTTTGCTTTTATCTCCCTTTACCTACAGTGTAGAATGCAAGATCGAAGCTTCGATTGGGACCGTAACCAAACTGTAAACTAGGCAACAGCGACAGCAAATGTACCTAGTAATGTTTGTAGAGGCAGTAGTCCAAAATCGTCGTCCAAAAACGTGTCATAGCTTGTATGGGTTTAAGCTCAGTTTGAATATATTCAATCAAAAACAAATTAAATAATGGCTGCCACAATATAAATAAACAATAAGACTCTACCTACAAGATAATATAAATTCAAAGTTTTTAAGAATAATATCAAGTTTTCCAAAAATTTTATACAGCGCCTTAATTCCAACATGGCGCGCTTATACACAATTTGATTTTACTATCGAAATTTCCAATATTCTTCCCCTTTTACTTTGACGGTGTTTATAACTTCCTCCAGAATGGTTGTCTTGTTCGCGTTTTCATAAACATTCAAGGTTGAAATCAAATCAGGGAGTCGACAACGCGGATTCAATAATTAAATTAAGGGAGAGTCGGGGGGACGATCAATCGTGTCTCGTGAGATTATGAAACCGAGAAGAAGTCAATTAATTAAGTGCGGGTGACTTGTGATATTTTTAAGATGCTGGTACTAGGTACTAAATAAAATAATTGTCTGATAAGATTATTTTTATTGCTAATTTTTATGTTGTTTATTTAAACTTAGGTCATAGCTTAAGGGCCTGTTCACGAGATCGGTCTAAGCGGCGCGCGTCGCGGCGGGCGGCGCGGCAGAGCGTCGTGCACGCCACGACCCTACAGCAGCGGTAAACGCAGCGGCAAATGTGGACGTATTTGGGCCGACGGAGTTACCCATAAATATGGCCCAAAATATCTTTGTGTAACTATACGGTATACCTACAAAATTGTCGACATTGGATCTTCATTTCTTACAAGTATTTTATATCAAAGGAATAATGCATATTCGCAATTAATGAGGCGTTGAATAGGTACCTACACAACGTAGATTACGTTAAGTAGGTAGGTAAACCACCTTTTAACTTTCAGAGTAGCTGTGTCTGTACCTAAATAGGTACATATATGTACATTACACAATGTTTTAATGTTTGCGATTTATATTAAAACCTACCATTATATTCTGTAAAACATTGTTTCATTACATCTCGCAACGTTTTATTAACATTTTTGTATTTATACAGCGGATGTGTTGCTATCCATATACGCAACCGTTTTAAAATTTCGACTTTAAATGTCTCCGTATTCATTACCGCCACAAAATATTTAACAAATAGTTTAACCGCCTAGTTCGTCCCTCGCGTAACGCTGTCTGTGCCGCTGGGAGTCGTGGCATCGGACTCAGTCACAGTACATTTGTTCCCGCCGCTCGCCGCACCGCCCGCCGCGCCGCTTGCCGCGCAGCCGCGCACAGCGTGCTTCAAACGTTTTCATACATTTGATCTTATCGCTCGCCGCCCCGCGCTAAGCCGCCGCTCATAGCGGCAAGGTCGTGACAGGGCCGTAATAATATATGTTCGTTTCATTAATAAAAAAACAGTTTACTTTAATAACGGAGTATTAACGCATTCGTTTCATTTCGATCGTGCTAACACTGTCATAATAAAAGCATTTTACTAATTGTTACAAATGTTTCAATGATATTTGAGTATTCGGTCTTCAACTTGTAAGAAATTTAATAATTTAAGTCAGGTTGCTCCTTTTTCTGGCCATCCTTATCATCTGTCGTTTGTAAAAGGGGGCGAACTTTGAGATAAGCTTCTTGTTTTTTGATTTCTAGTCTTACTATACGTTCAACCTTGTTTTGGAATTTATTAAAATGTTGTGGCTCTTAAGATACGTTTTGTTGGTTCTGACTCAGTTACTATTGAATAGTATTCAAAAGAAAAGTTTTTCGAACAACAATATAACTGTGATTATTGAGATGGGCTATTGATCGACCGAATACCTTAAACGAGTAAGTATACATACTTACTAATATACTTCCTTTTATACTTCTACTGAGATACTTCCTTTCTGCTAATCTACAGATTAGCAGAAAGGAAGTATCTCATACTCATTCCGTTGATTATAGCTCCAAACATTTTACACAAAGAAGAATTTATATGGTATGCTATCTCGTGAGAATTACAGCCGTAGCAAGTTTCAAGATCTATTAGGTACTCGGTAGATATTACGTGCGCACATCCGAGGTATATTTTCCCCGATTGTTTGCATACAATATTTGTATGTGTTACATTCACTCCTTTGCTGAAAATATTCTACGTGCCACGGCTCCAGAAATATTGCGATGTTTGGAGAAGTTAGTATGGAATGAAGTATGTAGTATATATTTAAAATTTACTTGTTAGTTAATAGGATTATTTAAATAACTTGCCTCTCTTGCCATAATTCTAATACGTATATTTATTTGTAGCAAGTGTTTAATATTATTATGGTTTGACATTTTCATGTTGTGACTTAGGTAACACTGCATGTAATGAAAGCCGAAATAAATTGACGGCGAACTGTTTGATTCTAACATGAAATAACACTTTTCAAAATTGTATTAGAGTAGTTTCAGACCAGCGTTTCACACGTGCGTATTTCGTTTTTGGAACTGTATTTAAGTGCGTACAAGTGCGCCGTTTGCCACATGACGATCAAAATATGGCGAAATCGACTTTTGAAGCTTTTAATTTATCGTACGTGTAAGCGCGTATGCCGAAACGATAGCATAAGCACCGAAAAATACGCTTGTTTGCACTCGCCCTTACTCGCGTTTTGTCTCCGACGTTAAATGTTATATCACCCGTGATACGTTAGTTTATCCTGCAACCGCACGGCCACGAAGCCGAGACCCTTTGCGTAAAAGCCTATTGATCTCACCACTAGCCATCGCTACTAATATGGACTCGACTTCATAGGTATACTTCATGTACCTTTTTTCTTAGGTATAAGTATAGTGTTATTGTTTAGGTTTACCACTTACCTCAGCGGTTTAATTAGCCATGTCTTCGGCTAAGTAGCACTTCACCTAATTATCAACCTAACCACTATTTGTTTATGCATGAATACAGGCTTACCCAGAAATCAATAAACTTACTAATATATAATTATCATGCATCATGTAACATTATATTAAGTAAATGAGTAGTAAGTTTCTGATCTTATATTAAAAAAATCTTTATATTTTCTTTTATTCTCCATCTTCCAATCGCAGCAAAGATCAGAAAGGAAAAGCTTAGATAAAGATTCTTAAAACAACGATGTGGTACATAATTTTGTTCCCTATTTGTTAATATAACTTATACCTATTTGTATTAACTTTTTGGTAATTGTGTAAAAACATGTATCCTAACCTAGAATTAATAATTAATGTACAATTAGGTTTAAATACAACTATATTATTATCTCGTATTAGCACCTAATACTAGAAGAAATTAACTTACTGCTTTCCATATACATTGCGTTAATAGCTTTATTGATAAGTCAACATGTCTTACTTAAGAAGGTTCACAGAATAACAATAATTAACAATGTGTTTTAAATTATATTATTTACATAATTATTATAAACGCGTGCGTTACCGACAAGCAACACAAAAATATTTTTGTACTGCCATCCAATGGAACCAACTGAAATCTGTGTCATTTTTTGGTAAACACTGCAGCATACAAATAATTTGCATGCATTTTACGGTACCGACAAAAAAGTGCATAATAACAAACACAAATTAAAAGTAAACACAAAAACAACACAAATAACTAAGCGTTGCATAAAAAACTGGATATATTTGTAGGCGGGTAACTAGATTATTGGCCGATATAATCACTTCAGAGTGTTCAGAGTTCCTACTAAGTGGGCGCAGCTGGGTTATTGTGCATTGAATACACACAAACTAAAATACACTATCTACTTTAAAACACGAAAGGCATTATCTTAACAATTATATTCTAACACTTTTCACTTGCAAGTCTTTTAACGAACCGAAGACGGATTCATGGTGTACCGTCAACCAGGCGACCCGACTGAATGTCCCGCAGTCCGCCAGACAAGTCCATATGAACACCGTCAGTGCCCCCCGCCACTGGACCGCAATTCGTTTCGTCACAACCGGCCAGGAGCACTTCGATTCGTTTAAAAACTGTACTAATGACGTGATGACGTTTCATGACATCTGCAATTTCCGTTCCGACGTGAAATAATAAAGAGGCGCTGGTAATGCGCCGTCACGGCCAGACTGACCTGCGACCGTCCTCGGGCGCTTAATTTTGCAATTTTGTATCAATCACACAATTATCTATAGCTTACCTTGAAAAGCAGTCCGCTCGTCCACCCTGACAACCAGAGTACCAGACTCTCCAAACCGTAAGCCTGGACCTGTGAACTCAACAGATTTCCAAACATAAGTCTGGACCGGACGAGTGCGCCCTTTCCACCAACCCTTCCACATGGGTCTGGATCGGGCAACACTGTCCACAGTGAGGACTCCTCACAACCACTTTCCAAACATGAGTCTGGACCGGACAACACTGTCCTCCTAACTTTCCAAACATAAGTCTGGACCGGACCAGTGTGCCCTTTCGACCATCCTCCTAACAAGGCATGGACCGGACAACACTGTCCACAGTGAGGACTCCTCACAACCACTTTCCAAACATGAGTCTGGACCGGACAACACTGTCCTCCTAACTTTCCAAACATAAGTCTGGACCAGACGAGTGTGCCCTTTCGACCATCCTCCTAACGAGGCATGGACCGGACAACACTGTCCACAGTGAGGACTCCTCACAACCACTTTCCAAACATAAGTCTGGACCGGACGAGTGCGCCCTTTCGACCATCCTCCGAACGAGGCATGGACGGGACAACACTGTCCTCCTACCTAACCACTTTCTAAACATAAGTCTGGACCGGACGATTGCGCCCTTTCAACCATCCTTCAAACAAGGCATGGACTGGACGGCACTGGCCCTTTCGTCCAGCTTATCTATTTCAGACTACAGTTAAATTTAAATACCCAAGTAATAAATGTGTAATGTAAGTTTTAAATGTGATGTGAATGTGTGTAATTTGATCAAAGAAGTAATAATGTAGCATGCCGCAGGTGAGGTCAAACCTACGCCTAGCTAAACTAAACCTATGCTACGTCAAGCCTAACCTCACCTATCAGTTATGAACTGTCGTATTCAGCGTGAATTTGAACTTCGAGGTCAATTGGCTCATGGTCTGAGTTGATGCAAAGGTTATCTGATCCTGCTGTGATTGTATCAAATGCTACTGAAATAGTATAGGAACCTGCCGATGTGTTACGTATCTACCGAGTCTATAAGGATAATCCTCATCGAGTTCTACATCAATCTTCACCGTCTCGGCCTTCTCTTCGTTCCATAAGCTGGTACTAATTTCGACTAACCCATCATGACCCTAACATTTCAAAGAACAGTGATGTCATCTCTTTTTTTTTTTTTCATCGATTGATCGTTAATCAATTTATGGTCCAGTCATTTCTATCATAAAACCATTTCACTCAACCTTTAACCAAAGTCCCTTAATAAACTACCTTAAATTTAATTGCTAGAAAGCGATATAGGTTGTAACTATACCGATTACGAGGCACCTCAAAGTCGCGCACAGGATGCGCGCCACTCACGGGCCGCGCGTCACACACGCGAACTTATTTACCAACTGAATTTTACAAGGATTCTTCGCATGGTATACCAACTGATTGGAGACCCTGTTCCTTTCAGACTAATTCAATACCCGTACATCGAAATCTTAAGTGATTATCAAAATCTTTTACAACTTCACTGGGTGCTTGGCTCTCTGCTCAAGAATAAAGATGATAATAACGCAACTTTCAATTATTTATTGTTCATCTTTTCTACCAGAACATCCAAACCTGAATTTGAAACCAACTGCCACCAACATAAGCTGAAGCTGCTTAAATGTAAACCGCGCATGGACTGATATTACTGATACTAGTAAGTTACAATTGAACAAATTGATTTACTTTTGTCTACGCGAACGCAACGACTACTAAGATTGTCAATCGACTGTAACGAGTTCTTTCCGATTCTTGCAACGCGCTTCTGTTATACAACAGAAGCCAGGTCGAGCACCACTGACACAATTTTAGCGATTAATATAGAATCAATGAACATAAATGAAATTAAAGCCATTTAAGTGGCACTGTATCCATGATTACGTCCAAACCCCACATCTTTATGCACTCCCCTCTAGTATAGTAATGCCGGGCCACGCTATGGTCCTCGCTACAAGGCTAGATGAGACTATCACCCAGATGCCGCTTTCTAGGGGCTACCGCTACGATACTCCGGTGCAGTTTCCAATATTGCTTGAAGACATGAAGACAATACCACTTCAATCTATGTCATTTCTTTACTATGTCAGCATCGTTGGTACTTGAAACTCGGAAACATTCCTAAGATCATAAGTGTACTTTAGGTATGCATATTTGACAGCGACTTTAACATGTTTGATAACAATAATTTTCTAATTCTCAACAGCAGAATGGTCATAACATCAATGTCTTTTGAAATAGCTTTGCCTGATTCGTTCTCATAGCATTGTTTGTAAGATGGGCTCTACTTTTACTTCAAATCTAGCGAGTATGCTACTAAGCAAAATAAAATGAAGCCTTAATAACAACCTTTGTACCCCTAGACATACCCGCTTTCCCTAAGGTATGGTTTATAACAAACTTCTGACCTGCTCATAACTAAGGCGTACAACTATCGTGGTGTCAACTAAACTCATGGTGAATTCATCAATACGTAGGTACTCGCTATTACAGAAAGTACACCAGAACGCGGCGTTCAAACAAAGCCCGTAGTTGCTAGTTTAAACTTAATGGTCGATTCTAAATAGGTACGAAATACTTATCCTAACCCAATCATTAGTGATAGGTACTATGACAGCGCAACAAGGGCTTGTCTTGCTTTTGCACCAATGGAAACTATGCCTCCTAACATAAAAGCTTGTCGCCGCACAGACAGCTCATTCAGTTTCTGCAAATCTGCAGCAACGGAAACGAGGGTATGAAGAACAAGAGCATCACAACAACGACTTACAAAGTTCGCAACTCAATTGGGAATAAGGTTAAGCAAACAATCATTACTAATGGCCACTAACGTGGTCCTACCTACAACGAAAACTAAAATCATTCAAAATGATTATCATTACACTACAATGATAACAATTATTTTCTTCTACATCTGATAATCGAGTTTAACAGCTTCTACTAAGAACCTTGTACTGAAGGTATCTTCCTTACTGAATCACTCCGAAACGTCCTAAACGTAACTTGGAATTGGAGAGAGAATCGGGGGCAATTGGTAAAGATTCCCAGCGTATCACACTAATTTTTAAAAACAGTATGTAATTTTTTTTTACACGTACAATCTTAAGATCGAATTAAATACCAGCAGTGCCATCCATTAACCACAGCACCAGTACCATCCATTAACGTGTTACAAATCACGCACAAAGAGAAGCAGGTTTAAATGCAACAGATTGTCTGTACAAAACAGAATTACAAGGAGTAAAACTGCCTCGCCCTGATTAAGCCGTAATCACGTTTAAATAACACCGTTAGGTATTCAAAATGTCTCGAGTCGGTAAAATAATCGCGCTAGTAACATCTACCAAAACTAATTTCGACTACGGTGGTTAGGTTCCACACCAACCAACCAACTACACGTCTAAAGTTCTAAACAGCACTACAGGTCACACGTCCATTTAAGAAACAAACGCTACAATCAGTTCCACATAAAATAGCTTTGCAATAGCTCAGCACAGTCTAATACTATGAACTTAGTATGTACGATTCGATTAGTCGAACGCGAATCTACCATTTAGCGCCGCTGCCCTGCGAAGGACAGTCTAGACCGGAGTTATTGTTCTAGATTTAGCAGAACACCAGCCGAAGCTGGGTTTTGGTTCTAAAACCAAAATTACAACTGCACTACAACAATAACCAGCACGCTTCACTCAAAACGCACTTGCATGGAATAATGCAAGTCGGCCTGTACGCTCAGTCTTGTTACCGTTACATACTATGTTCACAAACGGCTGCACGCCGATCAGAGAGACTATTTGCGTTCACAAGGTTCGTGATCGCAAGCCACCCTCAAGTTTTATTACGAAAAAAAAGAAATAAAAACAATCGTTTTCTTTTTAACCCAAGTATCGAACCCAAAACGTCTTTTCGATATCTGCGCTATAGCTAGGTCACAGTAGTATTCGGGCACCCATAGGATAGCATAAAATACAACAATGGGGTCGCTATTTAATCAGTCATTACTACCCACAAATTTGTTCTTTTTCTTTCCTTCTTTAAGCTATTAAAAAAGAAGCTTATCCAAGAGATCATGACATGGGAAACACGATACCGTAAAGTTCAACCGGTTTCACAGTAAAAGCCTGTTTAAACCACAATTTCGTGTCTCGCGAGGGAATCGAACCCATAACGCTGTAGCGGCTAGTGATGTGACGGCGACCTCATCACCACAATCCTAAGGTTACTAAACGTGTAGCAGTATTCTGCCAACCAATAACGTTTTACAACTATCGCCACCAAATAAAACTTGCAGGGCCAATAGAGAAATTAGATAGAATACGCTCACCACGGTAGCAGTTGAGAAATCAACTGATTCGCCAGCACCGCAGCAGCACAATCGCCCTCACTCGCGTCTTGTGTGTACGTTTTATTGCACAATTTATCCCACAAATGATGTAGGCGGGTAACTAGATTATTGGCCGATATAATCACTTCAGAGTGTTCAGAGTTCCTACTAAGTGGGCGCAGCTGGGTTATTGTGCATTGAATACACACCAACTAAAATACACTATCTACTTTAAAACACGAAAGGCATTATCTTAACAATTATATTCTAACACTTTTCACTTGCAAGTCTTTTAACGAACCGAAGACGGATTCATGGTGTACCGTCAACCAGGCGACCCGACTGAATGTCCCGCAGTCCGCCAGACAAGTCCATATGAACACCGTCAGTGCCCCCCGCCACTGGACCGCAATTCGTTTCGTCACAACCGGCCGGGAGCACTTCGATTCGTTTAAAAACTGTACTAATGACGTGATGAAGTTTCATGACATCTGCAATTTCCGTTCCGACGTGAAATAATAAAGAGGCGCTGGTAATGCGCCGTCATATTTTATACTAATATGCATACCTACATTTTCTAATATTATAAATGCCTTTAGTCGGTTTGTCTGTTCTTTACGGCTTAAACAAAATTGAGATGAAGTTTAGCATAGGTATAATTAAAGACCAGGATCAAACCGAAGCTCTTATTTTTCAAGTCGTAATTTAAGGGGCCGGAATATGCGATCATTTGTTATGGCTTTTGGCCCATACCTATTTTTATTTATTTTTACAAATATAATACTTTAGATTGATATAAGACGTGGCTGAAGCAGCCGGCAAAAGCTAGTTGTATCACAACTAAAGACATGAAATTTAGAGAATAAATTCTGCCATTTACAGGTGCAGAATTCACGAAATCTCAAGATCATTATAGAAAACGCTTAGATGACCAAGTTTCCTTCGACGTTCACACACGTTTGCGAAAAAGAATACTTCCGTATTGCAGTCGAATTTATTTCACCTACTACACGCAGAAAATAAATTTGAAGCAGTTTGCGTCTTAAAATGTATACAACATTTTAAGACGCAAACTGCATAACAAACACGGCTGTTGACAAAATTATTCATAGCTACAAAATTAGTGGAATTTCAAACAAATTTTCAACCTTTAATATATCCTCTTAAAAGGGTTATTAAGAAATTCTATCTTAGTGGATCATTAAATTAGTCTACTGTCCAAACGTTTTGTTTCTGGCTTCAATAGTTTACACTCTGCCATTATATCTCATTTAGGCAAAGTATTTTTATATAGATAGATTGTTCCTCAGTCATACTTAAATAAATACATAAAGGACTACATAGCCAAATAGACATATATTTTATTCCATAGGCACAATAAAAACATCAATCAATTTGATATCACTATTGTGACTTGTGCCATTTATTGTTTTACTTAGTTTGTCTTGCCATTTTAGTGTACGTCATACCTGCAATATCTTTCTATGTAAAGTAAAGACGTCTAGAGTGCTAGCTGGTGGTAATTTACTAGCCGTAGCCAGTAACCGTCATCGGTGCCATCTTTACTCTAGCTATACTAAGCATAGGGGGCTAGTGGTAGAGTGCAAGAGGTTAAGCTGTCCTCATTCGGTTTTCTCAATTAAGTTGTCCCTCCTTCTCTTCTCTTTATACTAGAATACTGTTCATGTTTGAACATTCTGGCGTCTCTCCGGGATAGGCTTCAGGAAGGTCATGTTCCGGCGTGAACATTCTAGCGCCTCTCCGGGGCAGGCTCTAGAAAGTTCTTATGTTCAGGCGTGAACATTCTGGCGTCTCTTCGGCGTAGGCTCAGCTCATCGTTAACGGCATCTGTAGTTTGTTGTTCACTGGTGATTCGTTTTCTTGACGGCTTCGGTTGGCTGGCTGTAGGCCATGTATGATGCGGTCCTAGCAGCGGCAGCTTATTGCGTTGCTTGCTGTGGAACTTTGAGAATCGTTGCGGTGGATATGTTAAGTACCTATGTGTAGTAGGAAAAAACAAGGTATATTTTATATTTAGTCAACATGCAGTTGTTTTGTACCATTGCATGTTATTCACCCCTCCAGAAAATTCCATCCCTTCTCTTATTTAGAAAACAATATCTCTTATTTACTTTATAAATATATTCGTAAAATGAATCAAGAAATATATAATTTATTATATATTCCATAATTATTAATCGGTAAAAATCGTTTTGTTTTTTAATCCATGGTATAAATATTTTTTCAAACCATTGCAACACATTTTTTATTTGTTGTCATTCGTGTTGCTACTACCCTCAATATACTTAGGTATCTGTAGTTGATGAATGAATGTTTTGCATTGATTTATTGGTGTTTTCGTGCGGGTTTAATTGTAATGTAGTTGAATATAAGTTCAATAATAATAATCACTACCTTCTACCCATGCTAAGAATATGCAGCGGTGTTCGTGATTGTGGTTAATTTTTTCAATCGACGAGTATAGTACGAGGTTCCCTAGTACACAGGTGATAATTCATTATTATTGGCCTCTCTTTATGAAGTTTTTGTTCTATATATTACAAAGACATACCTTTATTTACTCCTAGGTATTGTATTTATGTTAAAATTCAATTTTAAGGTATATTTAGTTGTGGAATAATTTCCATTTCAAATATCTCGTATCTTATTTCCACCAAAAGTTATTTAAAAAAAAAATATACAGGCTAATAGAGTAGTCATTTGTCTTCAAAACACACATGGTTTCGTGTTTGTCCTTGCCAGGCCCATAATGTATGGCCAAATGGTACATCTCCTTTGATCTCGTATAATAACTGGTTGAAAACCTTTTCTTGGTTTGATTTTATCTGATTTACATCTCATCTCTATAGATTAACACTTTGCAAATTCTCTATTAACATTGCAATTTGATTGTTTTAAACAACTGAAGGTACTACGAGAATGAGACAAGCTATTCAGTCGGCATTAAAGTGCGTTTTATCATTTTGTATAAGAGCGGGTTCAGACTGGCGTTTCACACACGCGTATGACTTCGGTTTTGGAAGCGCATGTACGCGCCTACAAGTGCACCGTTTGCCATATGACCAAAATAATAATTCGTAATGTAGTGCGTGTGTATCGATACCAAAGCGAACGTATACGCACGAAAAATTGCAAAAAAATATGCTAGTTTAAATTGGCCTTTCGTAGTAACTTTACATAGTAGGGTGCGTAAAACACCAAATTACTCCGGTTTCCGTTTTCATCTTTATCTTTCGAACATTACACCGTACCAAATATAAGATTACAAGTTACACACGTCTCTTAAGTGTCAAATTTTCCAGACACGTGTATGAATTAATTAATGATTTCAAATACAAACAGAAGCAGATTTCCACCGACTTAGCTTAGTTTGTTGACTGTACCGACACTTGTGAAGTAAAGTAGGCGGTTCGAAACTTTAGCCCCATTACAATAACATACATACGTGTAGCAATACATTGTAACCATACATTGTACCGACACAAGTTATCATAACATTGTACAAACTCGAACAGTGAAAGCAATTTGTCTGTTACATGAATGTTTCTCGTGTTGACAAGGACCGCAGCTTCCATTTCGTATTCAAACTGAAATGAGCTCCTCTGTTTGCCGGTGCTTTCATTTGTGTGTGAGATTTGCGATAAAGTTTAAGTGGTAATTAATACGAAGGCGACTGTGTTGAATGCTTTTAAACACGTGTCTTTCGTCAGTATTCTTGTTTACGGAGATCAACAGCAAAAATTATAACAAAGTTCTAGTTGATTAAATATTTTTAGAGGACTTTGTTGATAGATACTTACGCGGCATCCTGCGTGAGTGATCTGGAAACGAACGCGATGTGGCGCGGTTGACGTGTCCTACGTGACCAAATGCACGTAACATGCAATGCGGCGCGGATCGAGTTGAAGCGAACGCGATCAGTTGGCTTGATATTTTTGCGCGAAATGGACGCGGTGTCACCATTTTTTACAAATAAATATTGTAATGTCGGAAGTAGAAATTTCACTTAACGCTATAATTAGTAACATTTCTCTATCGAACATCATTCTTGAGTATCTGATATTTAAGTGTGGAAGTTCTTTACTGTTCGAAATACAATTGGCAATATAACACACTTACTTGACAATAAAAAAGATATACAAAAAATAAAAGCTATAAAACTAAAGTAGTACTCTCCAGTTTCAAAGCCTACAACTGAATAATCCCCAACCTTTTTGCATGATTGAATCGCAAAAACAAATCCATATTCAGTATTTTCTGAAAACGAAATTCACCATTGTGAATACAACGTTACGTTTATTAGACGTGTTAATACATTTATGTTGGAAAAAGGAATAGTGAATTAGATTAACTGTTTTCAAGCAAAATTAATGTTGTTTATTTAGGCCTACTGGAATAAAGGTTTGATACATTTATTTTCGCAGAATATTGACAGGTTGTAATGATCGACGAAGGTTTCATTACGGTTTACTAGAAATATGCCTACAATACCTGAGTTTTAGCGCCGCAGGGGTTAGCACAGTAAATTCATACTATTTTGCTAGATATATTTTTTATCAAAAGAAGCTTGAAATAATATTGAGGTTCTATTTTCTCTTAGAACTCGTATATGCGTACAGTCTTATATAAACTTTGGTACATAAAGCGGTACGCACAAAGACTCGCGTACCGTGGACATCCAGTTTAAGACACTTTCCAGATTTAATTGAGTTGGCGTATCGTTAAAAACAATACAGCATCTAAGTTTGAGACAGTATCGAGTCTTTGTTTGTATTATTATTTGTTTCTTTTGATTTAAACAATTTGCGTATCAAAGAAAATCTTCTACTCATTCATAGTTCGAGGAGCTTACATATTGTACTGCGAATTTTGGCAGTCTGATAATTAATATAGGAATTTAAACTTTCGTGGTCATGGCGCGTGCAACAGTGCCGAAATATCGGTTACTGCAAACAAAGGTACGTGTTATATGTCCCGAAAGACAATTTAAAATAAATGATAATTAATAATTTAAAGTTAGTAACATCAGTATTTGTATATCAGTATATACTGCGCTACTGCTAAATTTTAGTGACCTAATGAAGCTAGGAATCCATGGTAGTGTAAACATGGATACACTATACAAAAAAGATGAAACAGAGATTTTCTTAACTCGTTATTCTCGGGAACTACCTATGCCATTTGAATAATTTTATTTTTTAATCATTTATGAAAAGTAACATTTATATGTATAGGCTACATATGTGTATCAAAGGTTTTTGTAGCTACCTTTTAGAGCCGAGCAAAGAGCAAAATAACGTTGAACGAAAACTTTCGGTGGTCAAAACCGTGGACTATACTATAAAATATACACGATAAATACTTACCAATTATATTGCCAACTATAAATACGTCTCCCAGCCCTAAAATATAGGCACAATGTAAATGATGTCTCTTCGTAATACCATCGAAACAGCGTACTAAATATTTCATTTCATCAGCTGTAAAAAGCCCGTTTTGTACTTTAGTAAAGCCAAGAAATAATGAAGCGCATTCCGACCCTGTCTCGTTTAATGAGTTGTCAAATGTCGCCGCGGAACTTACAATAAAAACGTAATTTGCGCCCTATGTTAATAAAAGTTATGAACTGTGAAACTTATTGAACCGTTTTTATCAAATTTTGTTTAAAAATAATGTGCACCCTGATTTATTTTACTAAAGTTATTTTTGAACTGACTTGCTTTGTATTTTGTTATAAATAATTAAATATTTTTTTAAAGTATATAGGTCTCTTTTGGTGTAGAAATTGTCAAGGCAGCTGTATGGTTTTTATGTACAGTCACGAGCATAAATATATTACTATGGGCAGATTAGCAAAAATATCTGACCCAAGAATGATTTCAATAATATCTGTCTGCACGTACCCAGCAAAAATATCTGATATCATGAGGCAGCATAATGAAGTGACATCAAAATTATGTGATGAAAATGTGGAAGCATAAATATGTGATGTGACAGGTGGCAAAATGTTATGATCCCTTGAGGAGAGCAAATATATCTTACGTTTTCTATTTCTGTAATTTGCATTGATTCCGCCCTAAAAGCATAAATATATGACATCTACTAGGTGGCAATAATATCTGACATCCCTACAATTTATAATTTTTCTCACATTTTTACAAATGGCTAAAGTAACGAATTTACGCGTAAAATAATAAGTAAGTCGGCAATAACCAATTGCCATGTTCGCTCTGATTTGTTGTATAAGTCACGTGTTTTTTTCCTTGCTCTTCACCGCCATTGTTCGCCACTTCAACGAATAAACTTGAACTTTAGCGATGTATATGAGCCTAAGTCAACGGAACCCTGCTTTGTAGGGCTCCTATTTTTGTGTTTAGTGTTACAAGAAAACCTAACATAGCCTATTAAGTTGAACTGATGTCGACCTTCATTATCACTGACCGACCAATCAGAGAGCAGTGTGTTATTTGCCGTTTTTAAAAGAAGCGTAAAATTAATTCGAAGCTTCTGTGATTGGCCGAACCGTTTAGAATCTAATGGATGGATATCCGTTCATTTATAAATTTACCACGAGGCGTCGCAAATTGATAAATTTGGGAAAATATGGGCTTAAAATACTTAGTTAAATTTATCTCCCGTTTCGAATCCTACGAAAGTTTATAAACTTACTAGGAAATTTATAATTTTTCAATTATACTTAATGAATTAAAATCGACTAAATCCACCATTTTCATCATTACGTCCTGTAGCCTCTCTTGCATTGTAGTACTATATTAGCACACATTTGCGAGCCTCGGAGTGACTCCCAAATGTCAAAGGTGTGACAACATTAAAAATCATGGGTTCCAGCCTGAGTTGGATTCTATTGTTGAACCATTGAACTCCACAGATTCTCAATGGGATTCAAAGCAGGGCTCTCTTGAGGGAAATAGATTAACTTTAAAGCCTCTTTTTGAATATTTAACTTTTAAACCACTCACGTGTGGTGACGGATTAACAATACGGAATGTCACCACCCCATGTCATCCCGTGGGTGTCGTAAGAGCCGACAGAGGGAGCATATTATGCAGAGACAGCACTGTAAGAGAAGGAAAACCCTATACCAACCCGTTTGGCCAGCGTGATATAGTAGGCCAATTCCTCCTTTCAAAGGAGAGGCCTAGTCCAGCAGTGGACTGCTAAAGGCTGATGATGATGATGATGATGAAACCACTCACGAGTTATTCAAGAACTATGAATGGAATATATGCATCGGATAGTATCCATGTGTCATACATGGTTGCTGTTCGATCAGTACTACGATAAGACATTATTTGTGATAAATTAAAGAGTAGCAATTAGCGGTATAAACTTTATTTACGATTAACGGATCAATCGTGTCAAACGTTGCTTACGTCAACCACAACAAATAATCCAAGATCCCAGGGCCCTCAGACCTTACTCATTTTTTCAGAATCAAAATCTATACAATTATGTAGTGTCAGAATGTGCTATAAGTTTACGCATACCTGCTAGCATGGATCGACGGCAAATTTTTAGCTAAGAGGTCCTAAGGGTACGTAAAAATAGTACTAACTTTTCTTAAATTCTCAGTCTTGATTTTTATATTGATAGAGAAGGGAATTAATTCAATCATTTTTGCAAGTAACCAGACCAATCGGAGGCATCTAATATCCTGCCAGACCCACTGAAAGACTCGCTATTTGTATAAGCGTGAGCGTAATTTTTAGATAGTTTCACAAAATTTGTTATATTATTTATTAATTTGAATATTTATCTAATGGGTCTTCGGAGAGCAGCGATAGCTGAGCGGAGTGACCGATAGACTACTACGCAGAGGGTCTCGGGTTCGAATCCACAACACGCACCAATGACTTTTCGGAGTTAAGTGCGTATTAAATTGTTAATTATCGCTTGCTAATCGGTGAAGAAAAACGTCGTGAGGAAACCTGTATGTCTGAGAATTCTCCATAATTTTCTCGAAAGACATGTGAAGTCTGTAAACCCGCACTTAGCCAGCGTGGTGGAATGTGGCCTTACCCTTCTCATAGTTACCCTTCTCATAGCCCGCAATAGAGGTGGAAATTTGGACCACTTCAGAAGTGGTCCAAATCTGCTCATTGTCTTTTGTAAAATATTCTTTTATTTACGTTTTGTAAAAAAAAACTATTTATTTTTAATTCTCATATTCATCAACGTTGATGTTTGATAAATCATCGTCAATCCAATGAAAGCCAAAAAAATAATAAATAAGGTCTGGGGGCCTGAGATGTTACTATATAGGGGATCGGACTGTATTAAAAGTAAATTGCAAATTATCATTTATCAAAAAGATTGTCTCAACGCATATGAATATCTTAAAATTTTAATTTTGTTCTTACAGCAATTTGTATATAAATAAAACCATCAAAAAAGTACAGCGGTTGAGTGTGTAAAATGATAACATACCTAAAAAAAAACTTGCGTTTCGACAGATGTTAAAAAGTAACTGATTTTACAAGGCAGTTCGATAACCTATTCCTGAACTGTTACTCGGCGGCCGCAGATAGAAAAGATCTACCCTCTCAAGCGAATAGTTTTATTGGATCCTGATACTGGATATGTCTATACATAAATATAGTATAAAACGATAGAAAATACAATTTATTTCTTTAATTATTTCGTATGAATTTTAAATTAAATTGAACATAAAATAATGTCAGATATTATTGCCACTTAGTTGATGTCACATATTTATGCATTTAGGGCGAAACCAATGCAAATCACAGAAATAGAAAACGTAACATATATTTGCTCTCCACAGGAGATCATAAGATTATGCCACCTGTCTCATCACATATTTATGCTTCGACATTTTCATCACATAATTTTGATGTCACTTCATTATGCTGCCTGATGATATCAGATATTTTTGCTGGGTACGTGCAGACAGATATTATTGAACTCATTCTTGGGTCAGATATTTTTGCTAATCTGCCCATAGTAATATATTTATGCTCGTGACTGTACATTGCGCATTATCTTCGTTAGAAAATCTATAGATTTTTATGCTGCCTTCAATGGATGTGCTTAGAACGATAACACAATAGAAAAAGGTTTAAAATTGCTTACGATTAGTTAAATAGCTAGGTACTAACTGTTTAATCAACATTTTTTTCTAATCAACTCAAAAGGTATAATGTATTGTATTTTGTATTTATCCTTTATTCATTTAGATCACAAAGTGACACTTATGAACGTCAAATTTAAACATTATTACTGTATGCTTCTACATTTACATTTACTGCCACGTTTGCAATGCAATAGGTAGAACCATGAGAAAGAACGGGCAATAAAACTCACGGTCACTCTTTTTCAACGCCAGGTTTTTAATAATACATAACAATTAAACTTTTGTAAGGTGCTGCAACTGTTATACCTTCTATGTTACTTGTATATATTTACTTTACATGATACTCAAGCATAATCAAGTTAAATTTTGATGTTCATTTAGTTAGCCTCCTGAACATAGACATGGTGAAACAGGAGCATCCACTTACATTATGCACCTAACAATGCAGGCAATCCGCGCAAATGTTCAGAACCATGATGGAAATGATGAAGTTAAATATAAATAAAAAAAATATACCAGCCCATAAGACCGCCATCGACCAGTCATCGCAAGTAGCACCCGTTCACGAGTATGACGCATGTGCCAGCCATCATCCCTCTCGCCATATCAGAGGGACAGGGATGACCCGACACACGACGCCACCACAAGAAATGACATTTTAGTGAGCATGACGACAACGGTATACGAACCGGCAGTAATAAAATTAACAATCTGTTGGTATACTGACCATGAACGCGAATTACCTCCATTTTCCAGATCATTAATTATAGCATAAATTTGTGAAAACGTGTGAAGAAATGCAAATGTAGTACCCATATTTAATTGACGTGATACCTTTTGAAATACAACCACCGATCCAAATGATTGAGTACAAGACAATAAAATTAAACCTAATAAATAAATAGTATCTAACGACATGAAAGACATCTAATGATGTGGTGGCGATTCCAAAAAACATCATTTACTTATATAATTTTATTGGGAATAGAATCATATTTAATTACATGTCATGAAAATTTTAATATTATCTACCTACTTACCCAATAATTATGTGAATACTAAAACAGATTATTGCCAAGCGCATTTGTCATTAAGGTAATCATTTAAATTGTAATAAGCCTTTTGCTTTAGGTTATTTTTAATCGTTGTCTTAAATGCGCTAAACGGCAAGTCTAAAATACATAGCGGTATCTTGTTGTAGATGCGTAAACTTTGTCCTATAAAAGAATTATGAGTTTTACACAAACGGAAATACGGTACACATAATTTATGTCTATTTCTTGTATTAATAGAGTGAATATCACTATTCTTTGAATATGAATTTATATTCCTACGCACATGCAAAACACTGGCATAAATATACTGAGACGCTACAGTTAAAATACCGATGTCCTTAAATCTTTCCTTGAGCGAAACTCTTGTTCGTAATTGGTAAATGGCCCGAACTGCTCTTTTTTGCAATATAAAAATACTTTCGATATCAGCAGCTCTACCCCATAGTAATATGCTATATGACATAACACTATGAAAATAGCCAAAATATACCAGCCTAGCCGTATCGACATCTGTTAAACTACGCACCTTCTTAATGGCATAAGCAGCCGAACTAAGTTTCGCTGACAGATATTTAATGTGTGCGCCCCATTGCAACTTTGAATCAAGTGTTATTCCTAGAAACAACGTAGATTCAGTTGTTTCCAGTACATCACCATTTAAAACGATGTTAGTACCAAGGTTTCTGACGTTTGGCAAAGCAAACTTAACACATTTGGTTTTTTTGGCGTTCAGTACTAAGTTGTTTACAGTAAACCATTTAGTCACCTGAATAAGAGCACTGTTTATTTCGGTAAAGTTTTCCTTATTTCTATCTACTTCAAATATCAATGAAGTATCGTCAGCAAACAATACCACGTCACAAATGTTTCTCAGGTAAAATGGCAAATCATTAATGTAAACAAGAAACAAGAAAGGCCCTAGGATACTACCCTGCGGCACTCCCAATTGTACTGGTAAACCACTGGATTTTGAGCCATTTATTTCGACACATTGGATTCTGTTATTTAAATATGCCTTAATAACATCCAGTGCTTTAGTCTGGACGCCGTAATGTTTAAGTTTGCACAAGAGCGTATCATGGCAGACACAATCAAATGCTTTCGAAAGGTCGCAAAACACACCAATAGCATTCTGAGATTTCTCCCATGCATTGTAGACGTGTTTGAGTAACGCTACTCCTGCATCCGTCGTCGAGTGACCCTTAGTAAAACCATATTGCTCAGTATGAAGGAGGCTGTTTAAATTAAAGTGTTTCAGAAGTTGCTTGAGTATGATCTTTTCAAAGATTTTACTAAAAGTAGGTAGTATTGAAATTGGCCTATAATTACTAGGATCATTCTTACTACCGGATTTAAACAGAGGTATTATCTTACTATGTTTCATTAAATTTGGAAAATCACCTGATTCTATACACTTATTAAACAAGTTACTAAGATAAGGAGCTACTATATCTATTATACTTTTCAATATCTTAACAGATATTCCCCAGAGATCACCTGTATTCTTAGACTCTAGAGATTGAAAGGTGTTTATAATGTCAGTAGAACTAATAGGGCTGAATTTAAATATTACATCACATTTTTGTACACTTGATTCTAATAAATTTTCTGCACCTGAAGCTGATGAGTTTAGACCTCTAGTAGTAGTAATAGGTATGCTAGCAAAAAAATTATTGAATGTGTGTGCAACTTCTTCTTTATTGTTAATAATTTTATTATTATCTAGCAAGTTAATATTGGTGTTCCTTAAGGTTGTCTTGCCCGTTGCTTCGTTAATAGCTTGCCAGGTGGCCTTAACTTTATTAGAAGACTTCCTAATTTTGTCACTAATGAATACTGCCTTAGCTATACTGCATACCTTTTTAAATATTTTAGAATAATTTCTGACATACTCAGTGAAGCTCGCATTAAAATTGTATTTCTTCATACCATACAACTCATACATCCTTGCTCTGCTTTTGTGAATACCTACAGTAGCCCACTCACTAAATGCTCTAGACTCCTTGATTACTTTTTCCTTGGTCTTAAAAGTACTTCTAAATTCGTTTTGCACTATATTAAACATAGTATCATAAATCTTATTAGGTGATTTAAGCTCCATCATATCAGGATTAATACCTACTAAAATTTTGTTCCTAAATTCAATAAATTTACGCCTAGGTAATGGCCTAACTGTCACCTTATGTACGACTTTTTCATGAATATATGAAAAACCTGCCAATTGACCACAGTGATCCGAAGTTAAGTCAGTAGTAACTAATTTATGTGATACTGTATGATTACTAAATATATTGTCAAGGCAAGTGGAAGATGATGCTGTTATTCTAGTAGGTTCAAAAAATAAATTTGTCAAATGAAATGATTAAAAAAGGTTTAAAAGCCTACTAGTCATTGGTGAACTATCTAATAAATTAATGTTAAAATCACCACAAACTATGATACCTTTTTTATTGGTCCTAATTTTACCAATTGCGTCTTCCATAGTAGACTCAAACACATTAAAGTTACTTAAAGGAGGGCGATATACACATATAACAATATACTGTTCCAGCTCAATGCAGGACATTTCTATAGTTCGTTCTACAGACAAGGTGCTTATGTCCTTTCGCTCCTTACATGGTATGGTATTTGAAACTAGTATCAAGGATCCACCATGGATAGCTTGACTCCTAGTGAAAGCACTTTGCACAGTGTAATGCATGTTATTTAAAAATTTAATTTGAAAATCCTTTAACCAATGCTCCGTTATGCACATAATTTTAATATTGTGGCTTTCTAAGTATAAACTTAATTCTAAATGTTTGCCAGATAGACCCTGTATATTTTGATGTGCTACATTCAATTGACAATGTCTATCCTCTGTCCTATTCTTAAGTTTAAAGAACTCGTGTCTGTATTTAAAATAGAAGGAATGGTAAAGACAGAATTATTTACAGAAACCATTTTCTTGGATACCCTGCATGTACCTGTGTCACATTGTATATTATATGCTAATAATTTAGCAATTTGTCGTTTATAAAATAGTGAAAGATACATAGTATCTTTGGTCAATGTGTAATTATATTTATTAATGAATTTATTTATGTCAAAATATAAAATAATATCTTTATACTGCCATGTCATATTGTATAAACACAAATTAAGGTCAAATATATGTTGATTTACCTTTTCATCTAATATACTTGAATAAGGTAAAGCACAAGTAATAAATTGACATCCTAGTTTTTTGTGAAGTGATAACATTACTTCTGTTAAATTGTAAATATCTTTTTTGTTCACAATTTGGCTGTCACCATATATAATAATTATTGTTGAATGTCTATCTAATGTTGTTTGTTTTAAACTACCTATTAAGTGTGAAAAAGATGACCCTGGATAACAATAATTAATGAATTTCTGTTGCTGTAAATGACTACTCATTAAGCTACCTAAACCTACACCTAACCTATCTGAAAACATGTAAACTTTTTTTGTGCCAGAGTTATCAACTAAGGGTGTCTTATCCTTTGGAATATTGGTTTTACTAGAACTAGAACTTGAACCTGAATCACTATCACCTATAATTAGAGATTCATTACCTAACAAGCATGATTTTGAACAATTTGAGTAATTATTTGTAATTGTCAAGGCCTTTACATATTCCAGATTATTCTTACCAATTCGTGCAATCTCATCATATTTACTTATATATACCTGAACCTCTTTCTCATACTGGATATTCATCCTATTTAGTTGTGACTGTAAAGCGCTGATTTGTGATTTGAGATCCCTTGTATGCTGATCATATAACATCCTACTATTAATTAATTCTATATTATAATTTTCTAGGTCCTGTAACAATTCACTACGTTCAGAAACTAAATTTTTGTATTGGTTTGTTATATTTTTTGATTTATTATACTGTTTCAAGTTCTGTACTAGTTTACTAATATTTTTGTTTATGTTACATAATTTCCTTTGTTGCTTAAAATTTTTAACATAACTTTTTAGTTGTATACTATGTTTATTAGACCCTAAGCATAATTTATCACCTAAAACCTCTGAATAAAGGTTCTGTGTTGCACCACAGTTAAGTACCTGCACCGTTTCCTCTAACGATTTTACCTTTAACAAAGCCTGTTCTAAATTGCTTTCAAGCTCAGTGATCCGACTTACAGACCAGGAATAGGTGTCATTACAAGTTGTTAATGTATTGATCTCTTCCTGCAACCTGTCTCGCTGCGCAAGAGTGTCCATGTACTCAATGTGAAGTTCAGCAAGTTGTGCTTTTAAGTTTGAGACCTTGTCATTAACAATCTTGATATCCTCTTCACAATCAGAACGCTCTTTCAGTAGGTGATTATTTTCCTCCTGGCACTTTCTTAATTCCATCAAGGCTATTTTGAGCTTATTTTCCATGTCCTTTGCTGTGGCCTTACGGGTCATCATATAAGTGCTCATTGTTGCAGCAAAGGGTACACCAAACACCTAAGGACAGAAAGAAACAAGATGACAGGAGACAGACTGATCAGTACCTAATGTGTAAAATGTACCTATACAAAAGGAGTAAGAATGTAGAAAAACAATACAGAAGATACAGAAAATAAGTAATTTAAAGATGTTATTTGACTTAATATTCTAGAATTAGTGTGGAAGTGTATTTTTAAAATGAACTATTTAGGAATGTAGGTAGGTAAACAAAAAGCAAAAAATCTAATATATTATGTATTTTAAAACAATAAGTTACTTATTTGTTTCTAAATTAATGTAATTACATAAACTTGTTCTTATCTCGTGTATTATGGTAAGTGATGTTTTGTTTTTCTTTATAATATCACTTCACGAATTTAATATTGGGGAATAGGAAGGTAAACATTTACTATTGAAAATAACGTTGATGCTAAGTAGATTAGTAAATAAAAGTATTCTATATTGTGCTTAATGAAAAGTGTGTAATGTTTGTGTGTATAATATAAATTAATATACTCCCTGGAGTTTACAAAAGTTCTTTATACGGTCCGTTGTAGCTGTCAAACAGCTGTTTTGATCGTAAAACTTCGATTTTAGCGCTGTTTGTATTTTTTATAAGCTGCGAACATTTGTAGTCACTATTCGTGTTATTTAACAGTTACTTTGTATATTTACCACTAATATTTAACAATAAAATTAATTAAAAATACGGACTGTAACGAATTTGAAAGTTACTCGGCCGGTGTTGCCAGCCAAAAAAAAAGATTGGAAATGGAATGGGAAATTCTGCGTTATAATTGTAATAAAAATATTTAAAGTATGTATATAAGTAAAGTCAGACTAGTATTTTCACCCGCTCAACAAGTAAAATAACATTTAATTTTTTGACATCAGTTCCTAAGTAAACAAAACACAGTCAAATTCAGTAAAGTAAATATCCGGCAAAAAATGTTTGCCTATAGAACGTTCGTTCAGAAATTAGAAGTTTATAAGATCGTACTGTTACAATCTGAATATATTTAACACATTTACAAAAGAAGTGAAACAAGGAAAAATAAGCGCGCCATTATACTTACATAGCAACACTGGGTTATTTTAAACAAAAAAAGTATTAAGAGATTTGAATAAATTTGTATTTGGCTGTAAAGAATAATCGTTCGATGAAAGCAAGCGGACGCAACGCAATAAATTTCATGCTTCCATAATTGTGTGGCATGATTTACAACGTGATTTCTACCAACACGTTACGTTTTTCACAATATGCCAATTAAAACTCAACCTTTATGTTATTTTTAAAAGCCTTACGGGGAACAAACATCGTTTTGTAACGGGCAAGAATGATAGAGACAATTGTGAAAATATTATCTTCATTTTATTTTTTGTAGGTACCATAGAGTCTAAAGATAGAATTTCTCCAATACAATTTAAATCTTTTTTTTACTTTTTTTTACATCCAGGTTCGGGGTGGTAGGGCTATGGCCCTACCACCCCGAACCTGGATGTAAAAAAAAACGAAATGACGTTCATAAGTGTTGTTTTTGTAACCTATATGAATAAATGAGTTTGAATTTGAATTTGTATGAAACGAAACTTATTATTCCTGCAGTGGATTGACTTCAAACTTTGTATATTGGTTTCTCTAATGATCTTAGTAAACATGGCATTTCTTACCCTGAAGGGTTAAAAAGGGGAGTCGGAATTTGTATGAAACCTTTTTATACCGTCATTGAATTAACTTCAAACTTTGTATATAGGTTCCTCAAATGACGTAAATGAACATCAAGAAAGAAATTTTCGAAGTCACTCCCATATGGGGATTAAGAAAGGATGTCCCATTTAGTAATATAAAAAAAACTTCAATTGATTCAGTTGAAACTTTGTATATCGGTTCCTTAAGTGACGTTAGTGAATTTACTACTATAACGGGGCGTTCAAAAAGGGGTCCCAGTTTTTTTCATCGTCCCTGATGTGCATTTATGCGGCTGGCTCTCATCTAAACGCTCTTCATCTTCACTAACTACAATGTATGATGGGTCTTTATATGTCCAATAGAAGCAAAAATACTTAGAACCGTTACTTTGGTACTTTTATTTATTTTTAAGCAGGTAAGCACAGTTTATCAGTTATCTGCTTTGTCCAACTGCTGACCAAGGCTTCTCTCTTTTCTTTAACCTATAAATACTGAGAAAGGGTTTTTGAACTTGGATAATTATTTTTTTTTTTTACAATTTCGATGAGATATAAAATGTATACTGCTACGGAATCCTAAACTAATTTAATTTTAACTAGCTTTGGCTAGCAGCTACGCCTAAATGAAATGTTCATCGTTTGGTCGAGAGCTTTCATGAAATACACATCTAAATCGATTCAGCCATTTTTAAGATTACCCTCAATAAATAGACAGACAGAAAACCAATCTTAATAAATCATTGGGTACTGGAAACAGTACTAAGTAATATGCAATACAGTTATTTTGAGATCACAGACAGTTTGTTTATTTTTTTTTATTATAGTCTCACGCCTGTATCCCCGAGGGGGTAGGCAGAACTGTAATATTACACCTACATTTCGCCATGTTGCATATAAGGTCCCACGTAATAGGGAGCCAGCCTATTGCCGTTACCGGGCACATTGGCAGACGCCGTGGTGCTACTGAGAATTCGGAAAAACTCAGTAACACTTTTGCCCGACTCGGGAATCGAACCCGAGACCTCTCGTTTAGCAGAAGCATACGCTATCCACTAGAACACGCAGGCAGTCAAATATAATTTATTTGTATAATCTTCTGTGTAAAAAATCCTTGCGTTACTGACTGACTAACAGACACGCTACAGCCGAAATAACTGAGCGCAAGTAAGTGAAATTTAGCATGTATGTTCCTTGAGGTGTGTAGAGGCGCAGTGAGAGAGGATTTTGAGGATTGTTTTTTTTTTATTGTTGTCAGAATTTGTATGAAACTTTTAATTGCCTCAATGGATTAACTTCAAACTTTTTATATTGTTTCCTCAAATGAAGTAAGTAAACACTAAGAAAGTCTTTTTGGAAATTTTACCCTAAGTGGCTAAAAAACGAAGTCAGAATTTGTATGAAACCTTTTTACGCCTTCAAGGAATTAACTTCATACTTTGTTAATTGGATACGCAAATGACGTTAGGTAACACAAAGATATTCGTTTTGGAAATTCTTTCCCTAAGAGGGTAGAAAAGGGAGTCAGAGTTTGTGTAAAGCCTGTTATTTTTCAATGAAATCACCTCAATCTGTCTGTGTATATAAAATCCTTGCGTTACTGACTGAATGACAGACACGCTACAGCCGAAACTACTGAGCGCAAGTAGGTGAAATTTGTATTAGGGGAAATTTATATATATTTGTGTGTAGGGGCTCACTAAGAGAGGATTTTTGGAAATACCTCCCTTTAGCGGGTTAAAGAGGTTTTCAGAATTCTAATGACACTTTCAATTCGTTCAATAGATTAACTTCATACTTTGTATATTGGTTCCTCAAATAAGCTTAGTGAACACTAAGAAAGTCTTTTTGAAAATTCTTACCCTAAGTGGATAAATAGGGGAGTCATAATTCCCATAGAACCTTTTATGCCTTCAAGGGATTAATTTCATACTTTGTTTATTGGATCCGCAAATGACGTTAGGGAACAAAGACATTTATTTTGGGAATTTTCCTCTGAGAGGGTGGAAAAGGGATTTAGTGTTTGTGTAAAATCTTTTATTTTTTCAATGGAATCACTTCAATCTGTGTATGTAAAATCCTTGTGTTACTGACTGACTGGAAGACACATTACGCCCGAAGTTACTGGGTGCAAGAAGGTCAAATTTGGCATGTGTGTTCCTTGAGGAGGGTCCCCTACCCTCCTCAAGGAACAAAATATTTTAGCTTATCGTAATTTACGCCTGCGAAGCAGCGGGCAAAAGCTAGTAACTCACTATAAAATTTAGTTATTCAGTTCTAGTAGATGCATTATCTTTATATATAAAATTCTTGCGTAACGCTACAGCCAGAACGATTAGGCGCAAGAAGCTGAAATTTGGCGAGTATGTCTCTTGAAGACCGTATGGGTACACTAAGCAGGGATCCTGATCTTGACATTTCCACGGGATCAGCCAAAAACAGTTAAATAAAAAAAAGTGCGGGCGGGCTCAAGTATTTAATAGGACAACTGGATGCAAGGGGCTCAAGATTGTAGCTGGGTGCTGCCGAAGGAGTATGGCAAGGGTAAATAACAATAAGATCGATTAATTGTATGATGCTGTCATTCGCAGTAACAAGTCATTGACTAGGTACGTCTCATCCACGCGTATTTGTGTCTTCCTTCGTTGCATAGCGGTGATTCATCGTTACATCCGCATTAAATAAAATTACAGATCAAAAGCGAAACTAATTATAATGAAATCATTTATTAAGTTGCCAATATCGAGCAAGCACCGCAAATGACATTCGTCCACAATTTCATTCCATAGAACAAATGTAATATAAATAAAACAATATAAATAACTTATTTCTGAACAACACTAGTTCACGCTTTAATCCTCGACTTAGAAAACAAGAAAGCTACAAGGAGCTTTCTTGGCTCCGAATTGTACAAACATCACCGTATGCATTTCCCAAGGAACAAAAATAATTTACGTGCGTGTCTACAGAGAAAGGGTGTCTACAGTTTTCAGAGAGCACTAGTGTTAATAAACATGTATGCAAACACTGCACAAGTCATCAAATGGAACGAGCCAAAAGTTCACAAAGCTTCGCAAATGAAGTCTGAGCGAAGAATAGTTTTCAAAGGAATATTTTGCTTTGTCCCGGTTGCTATTTCCGATATTTTCTATCGTTCGCTTAAAGTTTAATGGCTTGTGTGGGAGATCGATTGCAGCGTCAATATATTTTTATTTCTGCACAGAATTTTCAGTTCGTTTGCTTCCATCTGCGGTCTAAAGCATAAAAAGAAAGTAAACAACTTGTACGGCGAAGTTTGAATCGCTGATATGTTTCTATTGTTACTTCATACACGGCGCGTGCCCGATCGACTGTGAAAGTATATATAACGTTTCATGTGTAACAGTAATCTTTTTAAGGAGACTGTGTTTTTCGGTCATAGAATAGATTAAGGCTGACTTTTGATGGAAGAAATTTAGAATATTTATTTATTACAGGCAACCTTCACAAGTATGTTTCTTACGTAAGGTTGAGACTTCTTGAATAATTCGGTTACGTTTGCCGATGAAATCTAGGACTATCACAATTATGACATACGTTTTATTCACCTTTTTCAATAATTTCAGCTATACTTCCTCGTCTATTTCATATAAGTAAATAAAACATACACAAACATTTCTTTATAATTTATTAATCTATATCAATTTTATTTGTAAGCAAATAAAATCGTGATGAAGAATATGGAAGATTTAGTTGCATAATTCTCGGTATTATGTTCTAAATACTCATTTCTAACTACGTGATGTTAAGGACACATTCTATAAATATCTACCCATTAAATTAATCTACCATATTGAATTATTAATTAATAAGGCTGTTATCATAATCTAGCTATTATATGTTTTACTAAGAATCCTTTAGATTAAACTACACAAAGTAAATTGGGCGGAGATATAATATAAAATAAAATAGGTATATAAGTTGTTTAAATCGCAAATATCTTACAAATAGAAATTAAGTAAATTTTTGAATAAAATAACTTCTTAATCTAAAAGGACCCTGATTTACTATAGTAAGTGTAAGTTGTTGTTTCTTTATTACTATTAAACGTGGTTATGTTTAATTAAATATATTTGATGGCATACACATCGCAGTGCCACCTTACAAAAAATTCGCTAAGTACACACTTTTAAGAGTGTTTCTGTCGGCCTTGTAGCAAATTTTAACCCAGTCTACTCAAACATAAAACAAAATTGATTACTTTCATTGCAAAATATTTTGTACTGGGCGCAGACTAAAGAAATGCTAAGAGTAAAACACATAAATCCTGGTGTTTCTTAAGCAAACGTCACCACCCCATATCGTCCCATGGGTGTCGTAAGAGCAGACAGAGGGAGCATATTATGCAGAGAACAGCACTGTAAGAGAAGAAAAACTTGATACAAACCCTATACCAACCCGTTTGGCCAGCGTGGTATAGTAGGCCAATTCCTCCTTTCAAAGGAGAGCCCTAGTCCAGCAGTGGACTGTTAAAGGCTGATGATGATGTGATGAAATCTTGGGATAAATGTTCTAACTCATATGGTGGTCGTTGGTCTTAACCGCAGATACCAGAGAGATATGTCTTTAAAGCGTAATATCGTAGTGCATAAATGTCACTCCTTGGCAAAATTTGTAGTGACACATGATATTATAGGTTAAGGTTGGTAAGGAACTAGGAATTATCATCTTAGCGTTAACCCGGTAGCATCCAGGATGCTTGTTATTGAACCCGGTGTCTGTGTTAATCAGTCCACGATATACAATATCCCCTGGCCATGACCTTTCAGTTGAAGGAAATCCCGTGTCTAGGATTGGAGAGGTGGTTCTGATGATGATTGTGTAAAATTACAGCTGTTATTGTGCCTAGTCCTTGTGCTCGTCGTCGTGAAGAAGTATCATGCTCTCACTTTCCGTCGGTGTTGCGAGGAAAGGCAGGTTTTCAACCTCACCTGGAAAATAGTGTTGGAATTTTACTACAAAACTGTAACTACATGTTTCCGAATAGATTTTTTAATGAATTTGAATACCTTGCTTGGCTTGTTTTCCGTCAGTCTCACAATGGACGTTCCGTGTGCGTGGCTTGTGTCGCACACAGGAGACTGCCACTAAATGCAACTCCTCCTTTTGCGCAGGTCAGTACATTGTAAGGAAATTTGTTAATGTTGCTTGTGTCTTCAACGGACAACTTTTGGTTTCCAGTTACCGACACCGATCACTTTTTGATCGTTATTGAGTATGTGTTAAGTGGAAGCAACTGGACACACGTATGCCTAGGGAGCACATGAGTTTATACTGGTTCTATAGGAATAAAATATTCTTCGGTGACTTGGGTCTGATACCAGACTCATAAGTGTCTACGTTTGCGCTCTGCCTTAAACACATCACAAAGAAAACAAACAATCAAAAGCTTCGGGAACCAGATTTGACTAGATATTTCACGATAGTTATTACGTAAACTGAATAGCTTTTACGTAGTGCTCACAGTATGCTCGTAATAGATCAGCAAAGCTGTTAAGCAACGCTTACACAGGTCAGGATTTGGATGAGTGACTGCTTGTGGCACTTTTATCAAAGTGCTACTATGCTTCTGAGGGCCCGTCAAGTCTTTCGTCCTGAATATTATCTTAGGACAAGAACCGTTTGACCAGGTCGTAAGCCTTCATGCGGTTTACGACACCAGAATTGGCCAAACACTCACACTTGAAAAAAAATGTTCTTACCAATTCTGACAATAAAGTTGACAGATTCGTCTTCGTCTTACATGGAGAATACATTTTCTACGGGAACGTACACGTTCCGTGTGTGCTCCAGGAAGTCTGCGTCCTTCTCGCATTTGCACGGATGCCTGTTATGAGAAAATTAATGTAATTAGCTTTTTAATAATAAGATGTTTAATTGGGTACCAATTAAACATCTTATCACTGATTCTTGCCCTCTCATCGAATGTCTACGTAAAGTGAAAGTGAAGGTATATTAATGCTACGACTTAGTTGTGATCCTCAATTTTCTACAATAAAGTTAGATTGCATCGACTTACCATTAGATCCAAAACCCGTATCGCAAGAATCTTTGCAGTCTTTCAATCAACGGTCTCAAGTACCCCTAGACATGAAGTAGCGATTTGTAAATCGCACAAAGTATTGCTCCGTGTATATTTCATCCTGACTGCAAGGATATTGCCTGATTTTGCCGTGTGGTTGACGGCATAGAATACAAGTGTCACCACCCCGAATTTATACTTACTGATGCTAAGATATTTCATTGCTTACTTCTTATGATACCCAGAAGGTGCCCTAGTCAAGGGAGTATCATAACCACACCCATATCAGTTATGATATGTGAATCATTATTGTCCATTGTATCCTTTTAGACACATTTAAAGACACAGGACGATGTTGCAGATGACAGGATGTTATGCTACCATGAACAGTTTAACAGAATCCTACACTATCATTAGAATAACGTAAAACATATGTATTTTGGACGTTATACGCAACTTTACAATCATTAAAACAATACAACGCTAAATCATCAATACCCGGAACATATTTTAAAGGGTAACATGACTAGCCGTTCTGAAACTTAAACCCATTGTGTACACCCATTTCACCGTAGCAATACGCGTCCAGTGATCCACCCATATCAAAGACGAAGTTCAGGCTACAATAAAAAAGGAATGAAGCCCATTAAAACTTTGGTAGTGACTATACAATCAGTTGTGGCGTTCATACCGTCTCCGTCATCACCGACGAAAAAGGGTTCAACATTAATATGATTTTATATGCCAATTCTCACACAATATGTAAAAAAATCCTTCTAGCTAAGCTTTTATTGCTTCATTACAGGCAGAATGATGTGGACTGTACTTGTAAATGATAACAACGCAGAGAAATATTACTTCGAAATAGACATATTCCTGCCGAATTTGCCAAGCAGAAAGATTATTTACAGGCAAGTATACCAGATACTTTTTCTGAAAATATCCAGACGAAATTTCTATTTATTTGCCGCTAACAAATAATAATATTGGTTCGGCGTTACACCGAAACCGTAGGCGATTTGGGAAAAATGGACTGTATTTAAAGGATGGCGAGTTCTGATCGCCTAGGATTGGAGAGGGAGAGAAAGTATGGTGTAGAAAGGAACCTTTTACCTTGCGCGGCAATCTTCTTCTTCTCAGAAGGGCAGTCTCCTGGTGTTTTCGAGATGAAGCTGCTTGAATCACTACACTACACTATTCGTTTCACTTTCACTCGCGAGCGGGTTTGTTAGGTTTTCTTTGGTTGTATGCGGTAATAATTATATATGGCGGTGCGGTGCGGTGCGGTACGGTATGGCGGACACGTTCTCAGCGTCTCGAATCTTCTGCGTCGCCGTTGAGCAAGGCGGCCAATAGCGAGGCGTTTCGGGAGGGGATTTATGAAAAGGATCGCTCGGATTGGCCGAGCAGCGACGAACCATTGACGTTGACGCGATTAGTTCTCGATGGAAAGGTAGATGGCGCTACCATATCCCCCTGGCCCTAAAGGGTTGCCTTTAAAAGAAATAGAATTGAACTTAGCTATGTTGGGTGTACTACCGCATAACCCATCAATAGGCTAAGACAGCGATATGAAAATAAAATTAATCTAAATTAACTTTAGCGAAAACTAAAAACGCAATAATAGCGAAAACTACAAACTAAATACTTAAACTAAGAGGTATATCCAACTTCAGGCTAGATCTCACTGAGTTGGAAGCGAAAAGAGACGTACAACAGGGCGCACGTAGCTCCCCTTCGCGGTTTTCACGGTAACAACGTGGGTTGTACCGTCCTTGGAAGTATGCAGTATCTCTACGATGGCTAACGGCCATGAAAGCGGCGGAGCATTATCATGTATTATGACGACCAACGTACCCTCCTGTATAGGGGATGCAGGAATATTCCACTTGGATCTAGCCCGAAGCTGGTGTAGATATTCCGCACGCCAGCGCCGCCAGAACGACTGCACGAGTTTATCCAGCAGAGTATGTCTCTGGAGCAAACTTGAAGAGTCTGCTTCAGGAGCCGGAAATGACGATAATGGCACTGTGTTCCGAAAATGTGCAGGGCTTAACGCGGATGGTTCTGCAGGGTCACTACTCAATGCCGTGAGCGGACGCGAGTTGATGAGTGCCTCGACTTGTGCAAGGACAGTTAAAAGCTCTTCATAAGAGAGGATCTGTTGACCTATAACTTTGAAGAGATGCGTTTTAATTACTTTGACCATGCTTTCCCAACATACATCAAAATGTGGTGATGCTAGTGGAATAAACTTCCAGTCAATATGATTTATGGAAAGTTCTTCCTGAAGACGAGTACGATATTCTTCCCTGAGAAACTTATAAAGGTCGCGTAAATAAGAGCTTGCGCCCACGAAACAAGTGCCGTTATCCGTGTACAAACACTGTATAGGGCCGCGCCGTGAGAGAAATCGTTTAAGGGCTGCCAGGAATGACACCATGCTTAAATCTGTTGCAACTTCAATATGCGTAGCGCGCGTCGTTAAGCATTTAAAAATACATAGCCAGGCTTTACGGCTTTTAACACCTCGACCACGCACTGGCGTATACTGCAGCGGTCCTGCGTAATCACAACCGGTGTGTGTAAACGCTTTAGCAACCTGGTTGACGCGCTGGCTAGGGAGATCGGCCATGGGAGGGAAAGTCGGACGTGGACGAAATTTGAAACAGACGTTACATTTATGTATTCTGTGACGAATTATTCGTCGAGCGGCTAAAATCCAATACTTATGCCTAAGTAAGGACATAAGCAACTCTGGACCGGCATGAAGGTGCTTCTTGTGATAAAAATCAACAAGAAGGTCGACAACATGATCATGTCACGGCAGAATGCAAGGATAATTGTAGTTATAAGGTTCATCCGAATTTGACAGACGACCTCCAACGCGTATGACGCCGTGTTCATCGAGAAACGGCTTGAGTCTAAGGATAGCGGGAGAACAAGGTACATTGTCTTTCAAATTTTGAATGTCGTTACTAAAATGAACAGCCTGTACTGCTCGTAGTAACTTACATTCTGCGAATTTGATATCAGTACTTGATACAAAAGTCTCATTAGGTAGGTGCCTAAGAAACCTATAGACATAAACGATGGCGCGGAGTAACTTAGACCACGACGACATGCGTAGTGCGAGTGCATAGATGGGAGACTCCGCAACCTCAGCAATCACGGGATAAGAAACAGACTTTCGTTCGGGTACATCTTCGTCTTCTGCACCGTGGTCAAAGGGTTGCATGGGCCATTCTGACGGATCATGGGAAATCCAAGAAGGTCCACGATGCCAGAATGGATGATGCAGAAGATTAAGTGGAGTGACACCACGAGACAAGCAATCTGCGGGGTTCTCAATACCCGCGACGTGATTGAAACAAGTAGCAGGAACCAGTTCAATCAATTTGCTAACGCGGTTGGCGACAAAAGTCTGCCAGCGATGAGGAGAAGAATGAATCCAAGCGAGCACTACTTTGGAGTCAGAAAATGCGTATATTTTATTAATGGGGTAGTAGGGCAAAACTTGAACCTTGCGGAGCAACTGAGACAGCAGAAGGGCCGCGCACAACTCCAGTCTCGCAACCGAAATGGTTTTAACAGGCGAGACCTCAGACTTGGCACAAACTAACTGCACCGAGTAGTTAGAACCAATGCGGACTTGCAGATATACGACTCCGCCGTAAGCACGCTCGCTGGCGTCAGCGAAACCTATTAAGTTGATGGTACATCCATCTACCAACCCAAGATGACGCGGAATAGTAATTTGATTGAGCGCGGTAAGCTCAATACAAAACTGGCCCCAAGCGGCGACAATATGGTCAGGGGGTGTTTCATCCCACTCACACTTTGATAGCCAAAGCTCTTTGATCAAGAGCTTGGCGTACAAAGTTGTGGGAGCCACAAAACCCATTATGTCCCATAGTCGAGCCACTGTGGACAGCATAGTGCGTTTGGTGCACTTATCATCTGGTGGCTCACGTCAAACCGAAAACTATCGCAGGTTTTGTCCCAGCGTAAACCGAGAATTTTATGCGGTACAGACTTCTCAAACTCAATGTCTGGAGAAGCTTTATGAGAATCTGGTATGCGTGCGAGAACCTCCTTAGAGTTGCTTGTCCATTCGACAAGATCAAAATGGCCTCGCTTGAAAAGCTGAATAAGCTCTTCACAAAGCGAAATTGCTAGCGGAGCGGATATGACACTACAGGCAATGTCATCCATATACAAAGCGGAAGTAGCAACAGCTGCTGCGGCGGGAAAGTGATCGCCTTCATCAGCGATCAACTGGCGAACAACTCGTAACGCGTGATATGGGCTAGACTTGAGTCCAAAACAAACACGATTGAACTGATACACAGATAAAGGTTCTTTATTGTTAAAACGATAAAAAATCCGTTGAAATCTACGGTCAGACTCGCAAATGCCGATATTGAGGAACATTTGGCGGCAATCAGCTGACAGAGCGATTTGGAAAAGACGAAACTTTATTATGATGTTAAATAAATCACCCTGTAGATTGGGGCCGGCATGCAAAATGTCATTAATCCACTGACCCGATGTAGTCTTACAACTAGAATCTAAAACCACGGCAGTCGGATCCAGCGAGCCAGCATCGGAGAATCCCACCGGTCCACCAACGCGCACAGGATAGTATTGGGGCTGTCACGCATTCGGCGCATGATGGAAGCGCACCGTTTGCGCATGATAGCCGCAAAGCCGTCAGTGTCAGCAGTCGCGAACATCGCGGAGGCGCTGCAGTAGCGCGGCAGCCCCATTAGCACCCGGAACGCGTTATTATATTGAACGCGCAAGTCACTGTAAGCCCGCTGCGTATAGTTAACTCACAGGCTGCAGGTGTAAAAGGACTGACAGTACGCTTTAAAAAGCGCTATTTTGACAGTCCCCGTGCACCGTGCAAACCTGCGGGCCAACATGTTGCAGCGGACAGACAGCGCCCTGCGCTCCCTTTCAATATCAACATTATCTTTAAGGTCCTCAGTGACCCAGTGGCCCAAATACTTAAATTGCTCGACTTGGTTTAGAGCTGTACCACATAAAGTGAAATTCGGAACGAATGTGTATCGTTTATTGTCCGGCCTGAATATCATTACTTCACTTTTTTTTGCGTTGTATTTGAGCCCATGAGTCACCGCGTAGGACTATTTGTTTAGTAGAGGTTTTATCTTCGCGAACTACGCCGTGATGCGGGATATGATATGAGGGTAGAGAGTTGCCCTCGTTGTTTACAACTACACTCAAACAACCTTTATCTATGTAGTCACGAATGACGTCATTATAGGCGCTGCGTAACTTAAGTGATGCATCAAGTTTACGTTCCAAACAATGGAAACGTCTGAGTGCAGCAGCGTACGAGTCGCCTAACGAATAAGGGTCACCACAGAATGGCAACGCCACAACGTATCTGCCACTGTCGTCACAAACAGTGGTAGCGCGGAAATGTTCTTCACACTCGAGATCTTTACGGCTTATCGAGGGCGGTGCGGTAACCTCTTCAAGCTCCCAAAATCATTTGAGAAGAGAATCAATATTATTTTCTTGAAGAACAGAACAACAGCAAGACGTAACGTATTGAGAAGTATGTAATGTAGGTACGGTACCCATAATCACATACCCAAATACCGTCTCAATAGCGGGCGGTAAGTTATGTTGCTCACTACGTACCACTTTAGTTAGTAGCAAGTGCCGGAATATTGCAGCTCCGATCAAAACATCAATGTCTGCCGGATTCGCAAACTCCGAGTCTGCCAGCGGCAATGACTCGAGGTGTGTGAGTAGCGATACGTCCACATTAGCGTTTGGCAATGTGTCCGTAATACGCTCCACTATAAGCGAAGAAATGTTAAAATGAATGTCCCTATCAAAACGCGAATGTATTTTAATATCTACGGAACCCTTGCAATGTTTTTCTGAACCGCCGATCCCTTTGACTATTGAGTTAGTATTTTTAAAGTTATTCTACAATCCGAGGCGTTTGAATAACTCAAATGTTATTAAATTGGTCTGAGACGCGCTATCGAGTAGACAACGTACCATGTGCGACGACCCATTAACATCATAAACGATAACTTGAACTGTCGCTAACAGAACAGTCTTAGACGTCATACACCGCGGCTTAGCACTGCTCTGATCACTACAAGCGCGCGAAGGCCGTCCGCGCGTGCACGCCGCGCCGCCCGCGCAATGGATGTCGTACACAACCATATTTCATTCTGGATCGTGGTAGGCGCAGTTATCGTAGCCTGCACCTGCGACGTAAGTGTGTCAAGGTTAGCGGCTTGGCTTGACAACGGGGTACCTTTATCGAAATGTAACAGTATATGGTGTCGTTGATTACATGAGGCGGCATCTCGTTCTACTAGAACAATCACTCGTTTTATGCTTTATACTTAAGCAATTAATGCATGATTTTTTATCTTTTACGCACTTGAAACGAGCAATTGGATTTAAACCATTGAAGGCGGGACACTTGTAGAAATGGTCGTGCACTATATTACTGCACAGACACTTCTGTGAATTAATTTTGTTAGATTCCGAGCATGTTACGTAAGATTGTGGATTAGGGACCGAGTTATTATTACTATTTCGCGCTTTATTCAACCTTTGTTTGCTGCTCTTAGTGTTAGACGGGCCAGGTGAACCAGACTGCGTATTATGAAATATTCGACACTGATCTTTGATGAACGAAATAAAACTATCTAATATATAGTGTAGGTATATTATTATTGCGTTCCGTCATCTCGAAAGCACGAATTGTATCAGTGTCAAACTTTTTTAAAGCGAGTTGAAGCAACATAAAGTCGGAAAGATCTTCTAATTTTAAGTTCTTAAGAGAGTTTACCGCGGTAACAAAGTTATCTATAAACAGCTGGAAATTCGCGACAGACGCGTTGACAGTTTATGATTTAAAGCTTGGTCGAAGTAGGTAGACGCTAGGACGCGCGTTTTTTGATATATATCAAGTAGTGACTGAAATATGACCTGATAATTCTCAGCACTAGGTGTGACACCTGCAAATCCGGACTGGGCCTTCGGTGACAGTTTACCTATTAAATAGTACAACCTGTCAGCATCTGTCAGAGAACCATTATCGTGCACTGTAGACTTAAAACTCGCATAGAATAACGGCCAGTTTCGTATATCGCCATCAAACGACATAATCTCGATTGGCGGTAATCTCGGCGTGCGGGCCGCGGCAACGGGCTGTGCCGAACATTTACCCTCCAATTGCGATTGTATACGCTTAATAATACAATAAAGATCTTCTATGAGGTGAACGCCTGATAATTCGGTTTTTCATCAGGATTAGCAGAAAGCAATCTTGCGTTATAATCGTCTAACAACTTATGAAAATCTGTTCGAATACTATCTACTGTCATACAATAACTGAAAAATGATTCCCTATTACTGTCAGACGCGGCTGCGGTCTTTGAACGCTCGTAAATGTTTTGAATACGCTCAAATAAAATATTGCGTTTTGCTTCTAAGATTGTCATCTCTTTGTCTTCCGACACGCGTGACTTCTTTTGTTGTGACATGCTTACGTAAGTATAAGCTAATGAGACCGAAACAAAATAAGAATATCGAATGTACCTATTATTTTACCTAAGTAGGCTAAGTAGGCAACACTTTAGAGCTGTGGAATTAAAAGTTGCTCGAAATATGAGATTTACAAGACAACTATGATAGTTCCAGAAATAATAATTGAGTAAGTAGGTAGCTACATAAAAGTTTACCTACTGATGCGGGCGGAAACAACCATGTGACGGTTATGTGAATGGACTAGGAGTATAGCTAGGTGCTATAACTGCCTAGGTATAGAGATATAATGTATAAAAACGTAAATGAATCCGACTCATATGGATCAAAAAAATGGTTCGGCGTTACACCAAAACCGTAGGCGATTTGGGAAATAATGGACTGTATTTAAAGGATGGCGAGTTCTGATCGCCTAGGATTGGAGAGGGAGAGAAAGTATGGTGTAGAAAGGAACCTCTTACCTTGCGCGGCAATCTTCTTCTTCTCAGAAGGGCAGTCTCCCTGGTGTTTTCGAGAGCTGCTTGAATCACTACACTACACTATTCGTTTGACTTTCACTCGCGAGCGGGTTTGTTAGGTTTTCTTTGGTTGTAAGCGGTAATAATTATATATGGCGGCGCGGTGCGGTACGGTACGGTATGGCGGACACGTTCTCAGCGTCTCGAATCTTCTGCGTCGCCGTTGAGCAAGGCGGCCAATAGCGAGGCGTTTCGGGAGGGGATTTATGAAAAGGATCGCTCGGATTGGCCGAGCAGCGACGAACCATTGACGTTGACGTGATTAGTTCTCGATGGAAAGGTAGATGGCGCTACCAAATAAAGTAGCATAAGAGGAAAAAATTCTGAAATCTATAAATAAAATTCCATTGTTGGTAAATTCTAGTAAGCATTACAAATTGTTTTCTCTGGATATAAAATACACCAAAATTTTTCTTACGTATTGTACACCAGAATTATACTTAAATTTCTTTTGGAAATGTTATTAGGTTTTACCGCGAAGAGATTTCGCATTGCTTTAAATTAATGAGCTTTCGCATCGATCTTATAAGCTGAAGGAGATACAAATATATTTTTCAATTACCTTTTATGCCGCTTAATCAATTGATAGACGAATGAATAAGTTATTTATTCATTTGAAAGAGAGGAATCTCTTTTGAATTACGTTTCATAAACTAGTTTTGTCTCTGTATGGTTTAAATACAAACTTTTCTAAGAGTTTGCTAGTCGCTTATCAATTTCACATACCTATTGATCTCTACTAGGCTTGGGCAAGAAGCAGTGATAAGATGTTTAATTGGAACCCAATTAAACAACTTATCACTGCTTCTTGCCCTCTCATCGAATTTCTACGTAGAGTGAACGTGAAGGTACATTAATGCTACGACTTAGTTGTGATCCTCAATTTTCCACGATAAAGTTAGATTGCATCGACATAGCATAACATCCTGTCATCTGCAATATTGTCCTGTGTCTTTAAATGTGTCTAAAAGGATACAATGGCCAATAATGACGCACACATCATAACTGGTATGGGTGTGGTTATGATACTCCCTTGACTACACCTTCTGGGTCTCATAAGAAGTAAGCAATGAAATATCTTAGCATCAGTAAATATAAATTCACTTATGGGTTGAACTTTAAACCAACAAGTGAAGATAGCTGCCTTTCTCCGCTGTACGATATAACGTTCGAAAAAGGATCACAAATATGCCATAAATTCGAGCTGCTTACATGAAAAATAATGTTACCTCAAGCGTTTTACGTTTAAAGTCATCTGGCATCGTTGGCATCGTACCGTGTCGTACAAATATAAGGAAATTGTATCGGCGCCGTAACATGGCGGCAAAGCGTCGCGACGTGCCTCGGGAAGATAGCATCAAGCGACTGATCGTTTAAACTCGATACACGGTGTATAGTCTCATCTCCTAGTTCAATAACTTGATATTACACGTGCAGTTTGCATAGATTTGAATATGCGTCTAACAATAAATATGGGGTGTTTCTCTACGGAATATTTTTTAAGAATAACGTTTATATCATTAAAAAAATACAGATTAACATAATATCTCCTTGGGTTTACGCAAATGTTTTTTTATTTATTTATTATTTATAGAATCATGCCTGTAATCCCCGAAGGGATAGGCAGAGGTGTACGCAAATGTTACACATTGAAAATTATTTAAATTTCGTTTAAGGTTAGTTTAAATGTAATAATTAGTGAAACCAATATAATAATAATAACTACGGGGAAACCCGCTCCGGGTCTCCGTTGCCACGAGACCGGCGATGGCGAAACCGGTGTCGCACCGCTCGACACCCCTAGCCACTCGCATCGGTGTCGCCCTCTGGCTGCCTTTATGGCAGACTTTGTTTACCTTGGTGGCTATTTAGAGAGGGCCCATCTAGTGAGTTGGCGAGTCACTGTCTGCCCTTTTTCGACGTACTATAAGAGTACTTAGAGCAGACGCCGGTTTTCATCCATAGTTTCCATTTAAACCAGTCCATTTAACACCCATCACAATAGCCCAGATTAATTAGTTTCCATATTAACAAGTAGCAATAGTCTTGCACGTGCTGCAGCTAATCCCTGACTGCACTTAATAGTGCAGTTATGGAGGCTGCTCAGTAAGTGTCCCATCACGTTCTATATTAAAACTCTCAAAGGGCCTCTGCGCGTTGGACCTATGTCTCCGTGTACGCCTGCTAAAGGGCCGGTTATTCTTCTTACATCATAAGTTTGAAGAATAACCGTGAAAGAGAAAAAAATAATAATAAAATAATAATAAAGCGAGTATGCGAACAAGTACCAACAATGGAGCCAATAATAATAACAGATGATGATATGGCCAGTGCAGTCCGTTCGTTACCAAACTGGAAATCAGCGGGACCGGACGGGCTGCACAATTTTTGGCTCAAATGGCTCCGTAGTTCGCATACTTGCTTAGCATCTCAATTCCAGTCATCACTGGAAGCGAGATCGCTACCAGATTTTCTAACATCTGGCGTCACTCACCTACTCCATAAATCTTGTAGTGCCATGGACCCCAAGAATTACAGGCCGATAACCTGTTTGTCAACGATATATAAACTCCTTACATCCATTTTGAGAACGAAATTGTCGAAACATGTAGCTGATAATTCTATTTTATGTTTCTCAAAATGGCTGTAGGAGTGGGACCCGTGGCACTAAAGATGATAGACATAACCATTAGCCAGCAGGTGCGCCGTAACCGAAAGAATCTATCGACATGCTGGATAGATTATGAAGAAGGCTTACGACTCCGTGCCACATACATGGCTTTTGAGGGTGCTGGAGTTGTATAAAGTAGATGCAACTCTATGCACCTTTTTAAGGTCTTGTATGGGGCTATGGAAGACCGTACTTTGTTATCCAGGATGTCGATCGAGTTTGGGTTGCGGTGCTCCAATAAGGTTTGAGCGAGGTATATTCCAGGGCGATAGTTTAAGTCTTTTGTGGTTTTGTCTGGCCCTGAACCCCCTAAGTTCCTTGTTAGAGGCTTCAGGGCTAGGCTATTGGTTAAGGAGAGGAGGTCATGTTACATCTCACCTCCTTTTCATCGATGACCTGAAATTATTTGCCCCCAACAATTTCCAACTGACAGCATTACTTAAGGTAACTTTTTTGGTGTGAATAAATGTGCGGTCATGCATGTGAAGAGAGGCAGGGTTATGGAATCTGCAGGGATACAACTCTCAAATTCGATACAACTTAGAGCCCTCTCCCTAACCAAGACCTACAAATACCTGGGTATTGCGCAGTCTTTGAATATTGCTGAGACTGACATGAAACAGACGTTGCAGGCTCGTTTCTTTGGCCGCCTAAAAAAAGTACTTAACAGTCTTTTATCAGGTGGCAACAAGGTGCGGGCCTGCAACAGGTGGGCCATACCAGTCCTAATGTATTCCTTCGGCATACTCAGATGGACCCAGACTGAACTAGATGCCCTGGATAGAATAGTCCGTTCAATGCTGACTGCATCTCGCATGCATCATCCAAGCTCATCGGCAATGAGGCTGTACATCCCGCGAAAATATGGGGGTCGAGGCTTTTTATGTGCTAAGACCCTCCACAGCCACGAGGTGTGCAACCTCAGAGAATATTTTCTGCAGATGAGCATAGATGTGCATCGTGATGTAGTTACTGTTAATACCGGACTTACCCCGCTCGCTCGGGCAAAAGAGAACTGGCAGAAACCTGCAGTACTTAGTACTGATGACCGAAGAGAAGTATGGAAGGGCAAGCAGCTGCATGGACGGTTCTATAGAGCTTTACATGACCCAGACGTCAATTTTAAAGCTTCTATAGCCTGGTTACGTTTTGGTGATCTCTTCGGAGAAACCGAAGGTTTTGTCTTTGCAATTATGGACGAAGTTGTCATGACAAACAACTGCCGAAAGTATATACTGAGGGATAGTACGGTTGACATATATTGGGCGTGTCACCGGCCCGGGGAATCTCTCAGGTATATAGCATCCGGTTGTTCGAGTCTTGCCAATGGTCAGTATTTGCACAGACACAACCAAGTGGCCAGGATAATCCATCAGCAACTAGCCCTTAAATATGATCTCATTGGTTCTGAGGTACCGTACTACAGATATGTGCCCGAACCAGTTCTCGAAAATGGTCGTGCATTGTTGTACTGGGATCGGTCTATCATTACAGACAGGACTATTGTAGCCAATAAGCCTGATATTGTAGTGATAGACCGAGCAGAGCGACTCGCAATGATAATCAATATCACCATACCGCATGACGGCAATCTCGTGAAAGCAGAAAAAGAGAAAGAGATTAAATATTTGTACCTAGCTCACGAGATTGTTGACATGTGGGATGTAGAGTCGGCGATCATTGTGCCGATAGTCGTGTCGGTGAATGGATTAATCTCGACCAACACCTAAAGAGGCTCATACTAGGCAGCTGGATCAAGTCTTTGATTCAGAAGGCAGTTCTTCTCGACACGACGAGCATCGTGAGGAAGTTCTTGTCTCTGAGGCCCTAACCACCGGTGGCTTGGTCCCTGTACGTCGGGTACTGGTGGGTCTCCGTGGTCCCTTTTATATTTCTAAACGTATTTTTTTTCTAATGAAATGTACTTTATTTATATAAAATTAACTTTCTGATAGATATAATAAATGGAGTGAATAATAATAATATTCTAACTACATTCACACAACACCATCTAGTCCCAAACTAAGCAGAGCTTGTACTATGGGTACTAGATACTGGATAAACATACATTTATACTTTTTTTAAATACATACATATTATACATAGAAACACCCAGACCAAGACAAACATCCATGTTCATGCACACAAATGTTTGAACTGAGCGGGAATCGAACCCGCGACTATAGATGCTGGCGGGAAAAATACCGAATCATTCCCGTCGAATACTTCGGAAGTATGCCGAAATATTCCGAAACTTTGGGAATATTTCAACTGTCAAAAAAAACCAACAAAATCGACCTTACTAACTATTTCGCGCTTGGAAGTTGTAAATTATATTATCTTTGTTTGCTTGCAAGGTTTACCTTTATTTGTTTTTATTGACTGGGCTATTACACGCGTTAAGTAGGTAGGTAATGATTATTACCTACCTATGCGACCCGCGAATACTCGCGATGCGTACGGAACTACATACAAACTAACCAACAACATAGGTAGGTAACCCTTTTTCAAAATGCAAATGAAATATGCTAGGCCTGGTTTTTTATTCCACAACTAACATTTATAAAAATAGCATTCGATTTCGAAATAGGCAGGTACCTACCTAAACACAAAAGTATAAAAATCCTGTTAATCGCAGGCTAACATATCTACCTATAAAAACATCAACATATACTTATTCAATCCCATTTATAATAAAAACCCACCACACCACACACAAACACGTTTATTCCCATTGAATTATTCGGGAGAAATATTCGGCGGAAACATTCGATTGCGGGGTACGAATCTTTCTCGCGGGGGGAAAACTTCTCCGGGGAGCATCTCCCCTCTTACCGCACCCCGCACCGCCATCGCCTGCACCACACACGACTCGTGGCAGTCAGGCAGGCGCGCGCGGCGCGGTGCCAGCGCTGCGGCACCGGCCGGCGCACAGAGGGGGCGGCGGCGATCGACGATCGATGCAAAATACGATTTTTCAGCTATAAAATATAAAAATATTAATTAAATTCTTTTTGAATACTTCAGATTTAAAGAAACTTTCCCAGAAGTATTCCGGAATTATTCCGAATTTTTCAGAAGTTTTGCAACTATACCCGCGACCTTCGGCGTAGCACTTCGCTTACACTCCCGCTTCGCCTATATTTATGTAGAAATTCATGTAAGTATTTGATAACAAACAGGATGGATAGAGGGATATCTCTCTATGCACTACTACTACTAGAGGATATCCTCTATTCTCACTTTGCGGAATATACTGTTACTTTATGTCTAGATACTTATGCATTTTTTATTTCTTTCTTTTTAGTGAAAGACTCGCTTACACATGGCAAACATCCTGTCTTACTAGGGAACTTACAAATATATAACTGTCACAAACACATAGACTCGAAACTACAATTTGAAAATTACACAAAGTTTTACCCCGGGTAGAGATCGCACTTCCGGAACAGTAATACCGCTTTGACATCCGCACATTCGAAACAACTTTTCGCCAGTGTTTTGATCCCACGTAATAGGTGGCGAGTCTATTGCCGCTTATCGGGATATTTTGTTTGCCAGAGCCTCGTCCGTTGATCGGCAGGTGCACCACTTGCAGGTGAGGTTGGCTTGGGACCCTAAGTTCTTGGTGGGAACCCTATTCACCCATACTCTCGTAGTATAGTATTTTAAAATTTAAGTTAAGTTTAATTAATTACCTAAATTAAATTATGTACATGGTTATGAAATAAAAATTAATATCAGTTAAAGGAAAATGGCACTTAATTAACTCGCTGACTAAACAAAAAATCTTGAAAACCACTTAATTACTGACGCCGAAATTTGTCAGGTGGGCATTCTATAAATAGAAGACGCAGCTAAGGCTTTTTAAAATTTTACTCTTTAAGATAAAGACGAGAGTGGCATTGATAATTCGTAATTGACATCCTATTATATATTCTATCCTCCTATATAACATCCTATTAAACAAAACATCCTATTATATAAATGGTAGTTTTTTCAGAATCTACTAGAGGACAATTACGGCCACCCTACACTTAACGAAAGCGAACTGGCTAATAAAACACAAAAAGGTATGCGACACATACATATGATGTCAATAATATCATTCTTTTCAGCTCGACTCACAGTACGAGATTTTGCATTTCATCTCTACAGAGCTATTTCAAGAAAATTGACATACAAATGGTATCAATCGTTACAATGCACGATGGCCGATCGTGGCGAAGGAAAAAGTCTCTTGGATTATTGTAGAGATACCCTTAGTGTCCAAACCTAAACTGTTAGGAGGTAGTAGAGCCTTGCAGATTTCAGCATCAATGGACCGGCTCGACCGGGGAAGTACTACCCTCTTGCAGAAAATCAACGTAAAGTAACAGTACCTAAACTGTTGCGTTTCGTTCGGTGAGTGAGAGTACCGGAAGCCCTATCCCCTATTCCTTCTCCCTCATCCCACTCCTCATCCTATCCCTTTTCCCAACCCCAAGGGGCGGCAACGAACTTGTGACTCCTGTGGTGTTACTTGTGTCCATGGGCGGCGGTAATTACTTACCATCAGGCGATCCGTCTGCTCGTTTGCCACCTATTACCAAAAAAAAAAATTTCGCCAATTCTGGTTAGACTTATAAGTGGACCCCAAGCTTCAAAGACGGTATAACGCTAGGACAATGATGATCCTCAGTATCCGATGCCTCTTTTTAAACTGTATTGTAAATAGTTACATCAATCTGACATAAAAACTTGTCATATTCCATTTAAAAGAACCGATGACTATTTCGTATTTATAAACGTGACTTTAGGCTTCTAGTTACCGATATAATTAATTCCCAGAAATACAACATTTAGCCACAATATTTATAAAACAAAAAGATGGTAAAAGTTTAAAATTATTTATCGTCGGTTCATGGCTGCAGGTCACAGCTAAGACTCTCGGGAAGCCCCACATGCACCAATTTATAAATACTCTTTTCACCTAGTTATTTCTTGGCTAGTATTATTTTTATACACTTTGCATTGTTAGCTACAGTCTAGGGCACTGTTCAATGTTATAAGTATCAGTAAGAGTAATGAGACCAACTATGTTCCTCGACTAATAAACCAGTAACAGTTATTTTAAGAATATCAATACATTATGTGTGCCTATAAACAGAGACAGTTCTTTTAGGGAATCTAAATAACAGACGATTGAGACCACAGATAAACAGAAATAATATCTTGGATGACATCATTATTCACTAACACAGACCGTACGAGAAACAAAACCGAAACATTTGCAAACCTTCACAGACTGCCTGATTTCATTTTATGACATGTGTCTTGATTTTAAATAATAATGTTAGAATTTGCTTACCTCTCTCTTGTTATAAATTTGATAAACATTAAACACTCTTTCGAGCATTTCAATAGGAAATAGTTCAGCACAGGCTCGGTCCTCTTCGCGGCCCATCTGTTATTCACCGTGATAAAAAGGAACTCTGTGACCTTTTCACTGTGCTCCATGAACCAATGGTCCATCCAGTCATCAGCGCGGCCTTTCCATTTGCACTCGCCTGAAAATAGTGTACTTTTAAGAAAAGGAAAAGTAACATCAATTTCTTAAAATGTGCACCGTTTTCTTTTTTGTGTCTATTGAGGTTCAAGACTTACAATAGCAAGGTCAGGTCCGTTCGCTATTTTCTATCAATTTTTGTGGGTCTGGGATAAGAAGACTATTGTCGATATGCCTATTTCTATCGACAAGTATTTGCAACCATACTTATTAGTTTACTTTTATGTGTGTAAAATAAATAGTTTAAAACTTTCGCAATCTATAAGCATACTTTTATTTATGTGATGACGTTATTATTTCAAAATAAAGATCGTATAGTCTGTGGTACTGCGTAAATCTGCTGGTGAAATCCTTGTAAACATCGGGACAAATACATAGTATTTTACATTATTACTATTATGTTTAGTTTATTACTGTCCAACCAAAAGGATAACAGAATAGGCAAGGACTCCACATACCTATCTTGATTCTTTATTATTCTTTCCATGGTTTAATCCTCACTAAAACGGCATGAAGGGCTTTCTAATTTTGTACGCTATCATTGTTCTAGACTATTATTTTGTACATTTACCGCGATGCCTTCTGACGAATTGCTTGCTATTAGCGCTTGGCTCACAAGGGAATAGAAAACCTGAAGACCATAAACATAGACTTTTTTAAATGTCTTTGCTTGTATACAAATAGTAATAACTACCTAAAAAGCGGTAATATAATATTTATAACAATTCTATACAGCTTAGTAAAGAACCCTTACCTAGGTGTATATACCATAATTTTTCTATCACAGGACAAAATAAATTTAAAATACCAATTTATCTCTTTACCTGACATTTACTTTGGCAAAACAACTCATCAAAGGCAAAATATACTTCAATCACCGGAGTTTACGCATTGAAACTGCTCTCTATCGGGCAATCCGTAGAGCGCTTGCTGTATATGTACGCTTAAAAAGTATAAAAAACTTTCCGTACACTCTGGCCATGAAACAGTCGATGATGCGGAACTGGCAGGGGGCGTAGTGAGCGTCGAGATACGAAAGGACTGCATGCTTCGGACACCCTTTTTTTTTGTTCACTACGCGCTACGGTGGAAACTCTCTTTATGAGCCATCTCAACTCGACGCCAACCCGGTCAGAGTGTGATCGATTGAGCTTGGGACTGGCGTAGGAGGTGTGTGGAGGCTCTCCCCTAAAGGCAGGGCATACCCACTAAAACCACCGCGGTGTCCCTACTTATTCACTTTTTACATTCTCGTTATGATTCGGGCGGCGGCGGCGCGGACACTACGCCGCCTCCCGAGTCGGCCGAGTCCTTGCCTTTTGGCGGACGAGAAGCAGCCCCAGCGCTGGCTGACCGCAGGTACTAAAATAGCTGCAGAGGATTGGGAGAACTGCAACCTGACAACACCGCATCTCCTCTTCCTCTGCGGCCCCACCGCGACGCAACAAATGGTGCGCCCCCATTTGGTCGCGGGAGATAGGGCGCGCGGCAACGCAACACGCAACAGGAGATGCGGTGTTGCCAGGTTGCCGTCCTCCCTATCTTCTGCGGCCGCTGGGTGTTTTGGTGGCGGAGCCCAACACCTTCATCCGCCGCCAAGGGGGCTTTGTTCGGGGCCCGCCTTACCATCTGGCGGGCCAATACCCGTCGGGGGCTAGCGACGAATGCTTCAGCGATACCCAACCCTCCGATACACGGGTACATGAGGAACACGGGTTGGTTTTTAGTCAGTAAGAGTCTGACAGTACCCTTCGTCCTTCCCCCAGGCCGGAGGGATTCCATGAGGAGAGAGCAAACTAGATAATAAGACCAAACTAGTAGTGCCCGCCACCCGGCTAGAGAAATTAAAAAAAACTTTTCAAGGCCAATGTGTGCGCTTTTACAATAAGGCGCCAAGCAATATACAAAATTTAAGTTTTAATAAATTCAAAAAGGTTATTAAACGCAAATTTTGTCAAAAAGGGTACTATTTGGTCCTAGATTATATTGAAGATAGAAATGCTTGGGCTTAATTTTCTCAGTCCCACAGGCTACTTATGTCTGATTATTGTTTAGTTTCATGTGAGTGTGAGTTATTGTGTCTATATTATGCTAGTTTAGTACTTTTATATTATTATTAAAACCTTGTTAATCGACAACAACATTAAAGACACACCAGCTCATATACCTATGAAAAATTCAGTGTAGTTACTAAGTTTTTAAATTGTATAGAATCAAGATGAAGAAAAAGTGGTCCGGAGTTTCTTGCCTGATTCTTCTCACGAGGCTCTACTTTCTGAACAGGCATTATGACTTTCTGACGTGTCCAAAAAATTTAAATATTATTATAGAAATAAACATATTTGAGTTTGAGTTTGAAGATTATCCAACCCGACACCAAAAAAAAAGCTTGTCTAAGATATAGAAGGAAGGAAAATCTTTTAAGAAGATATATCCAAATTATAAATGATAAAAGAAAAGTTTATGAGCCTATCCACTAATTACCTTTCTGAATATCTGCTCTTTGGCTCCACACCGATACTTCAATTTATCACATCGGCTTATAATTTACCAAAAAAATAAATGTCATCTTGAAGTTTTTATAGAAGTTACATTAATTTGTGACATATTTAATTTACTCCATGAAATATTTCATTTGCGCAGTATGAATCGACAAATATCTTCATTCAACGGCTACGTTTCTTAAATACCAAAGTTATAGTATGCGTAAATTGGCTGAAGTGTCGTGAAAGAATTTTCCCCAGCGTTCAGTTAGGCCGTTGTTTCAAGTATGCGCGGCATTTATTCTATTTTCAGTAAGATTAATTGTACATATAATTAATTTGTTTAACCTTTTTCCTTATTTAGGGTAAACAGAACCATGAGTGCTTGGGTCGAAAAGTAATGAAATTTGTACCTGGTCTACTATTATATTTTGTTATATGACTATTGTTATATTTGTGAGAATGTGTGGATGTTTAACAGGTTTTAAGAAACTCTCAGTTATATATCTTATTTATCAGTAAATGTCATGGCCACGTTTTGTTCCAGTGATATATTATTTTATTTACCGTTACCAAAATATAATAATTGATCACATTGTATGTTGCAATCAATTGAAATTATAAATCTACACTATACATGTAATAAACCTGAAGAGCTTTTTCTTGAATTTCATTAAAAAAATATGTTTGCATTTTATAGTGCAATTATAGCAAATAAAAATGGATCGATGGGTAAAAGAATAGATAATACTGTATTTTGCGGTATTTAATCGATTTTTAACAGTTACAAAAATTCGGGCAAGTGCGAGTCTGACACGCGCACCGAGGGTTCCGTACGCATTTTACCTTATTTAAGGTTGGTTCTAATTACGCTAATCCTCTAAATCTGTATGAGCGCCCATACAACTTGGAGGACTATCTTAAATGGAGTCTACTATGTATGTATGTGGACACCCTTTAATTTTCCACTTTTTTATTTTTTGTATTTTTCCTTTATTTGTGCTGTAAGACTCTGCTTTTGGCCAAATTTCGTGATTCTAGTTCAACGGGAACTATCATATAGGTTTTCGACCCAAAACCTATAGGGACTTACGGTTGACCTGGAATTGTCAATTTTGGTTAAAACCAAGGTCTTACAGCAGAAGTAAAGGAACAATTCCGAAAATTAAAAAAAGATGAAAATTAAGGTTAATGTTACAAGTTTTCGCAAAAATCTAATTTTGACCATCTTTTTATCGGGTTGACCCAGGACCCTGATTTTTATACACCTAATAGGAATCATAGACCTCAGTATCTGGTATAAATTTGCTAGGTCCACCCGTTCCTGAGAAAATCGGTGGTGACACACGGACAGACAGACAGACAGACGAACAAGAAAGTGATCTTATAAGGGTTCCTTTTTTTACCTTGCGAGGTACGGAACCCCAAAAAGTATTTATTTTTAATCTTAGATGTGTGTGATGTGATATATCCATTTCATGGGACGATTGTACAAAATTTGATTAATAAAATAGTGTCTGCTGTACCTTGCGGCATAATTATATTTCAAAACAGTAGGCGCAGAAGAAAAGGTAATGTTAATAAAAACTTTTGTGCACGTGCAATATCAACTGTAAAACTTTTAGAAACTTTACCACTCTCCTAATAATCGACATAATTTATTACGCAGAACCAAAATAGATCTGCGTGTACAATGTGTATTACGACAAATAACTTTGTTACTATCTCGGTACACCTTTATATTCCAAAAAAAAAGAGATTTTGCTAAGCAACCAGTTTTCCTGTGATATTATTGTATATTTGAATACTGTAATATGGCTACATTGCTGTTATAAGAGCCCATTTGCCATCGAAAAATAAAAACAAATATAATAAATATTATTTGGTTTCTTTTCAATTTATTTTCTGATATATTGGTTCTTCAGCGTATTTATGATTTGTCTCAAAGAAAATTAATTTGTACGGTTTGAGAGTACTGAAGGTAGATATAAAATATCTTGAATGTTATTTGAACTTAATCTATCGACTGCACGGTTGGCTTAGTGGTTTAAGAGGGAACACTACGGGCGAGAGAATCGAAAAATAGGTACTTGTAAAATGTATTGCTTTCGCGCAGCCTCAAGCCTGCCCCCGCAGAGCGCGATAGAGACAACGCTACTGCTGGACCAAAAATACCTATTAAAGTACACAAAATCAACGTTTCGTCTTCCCTTGATTCCTTCTCCAAAACTTCATCGATTTAACTAGTTTTTTCATATTAAATTAAAGAAAGGCTTTGGCCGTGTTCTTATGTTTTCCTTTTTTTAAATAATCTAGCCAAATTTGTTTTTTGGATGTTTGAACACAGCGGAAAATCTGGCCAATGTTTGAGGTATTTGAAGGTTTATATCTTTTTAAATATTTAATTTATGAGAAAAAGGAAAACATAGGGACATGCCAATCGGGGCCATACATCTTTTGGAAAAAATAATTGCTCTACTGGCATTATCCACGGAGAAAACAGGAGACTACGTTTGTATGGAAAAACGGCCGTCTTACCTTGCCGAGTGTTGAAGGCCGTTTTATCTTGATACCGCGCCGAGTATTGTCGGCTCGATCTGCACACGTGACAACACTATGTGAACCATAAACATAAATTATTGTTTCGAGTCCTCCACCCGTGTATCACTGGTATTTAAAAAATATTTATGTTATTGTATCCATTTAGTATTTTCATTTTATTGTACAATATAGTATTTTCTCTCTATCTTTGCAGCGTTGTTTGGTTTACATTGCATTCACTCTAATCTCTTTTTTGTGTGGAAATGTTGTTATTTTGAATATGTAGGAGCTGCAGGTTCACATCACATAAACAAGCGGTTCACTTCCCTGTTAAGGTGTTGTAAAATAACTTATGCATGGAATTTTCTTGAGGGTGTAGTTTGTGTGCCGAAACGCAGGTGCTGACAAACAACTGTGTTTTAGGATCCCCTAGTAGACTATAAGGACCCCGAACAGGTTCACCAAGCTGTTTAACTCGGCAACTCAATAGAGAACATAACATAACATAACTTCACGCCTTTTATCCCCGAAGGGGTAGGCAGAGGTGTATTATACACCCACTTTTCGCCAGTTATGTTTGGGTCCCAATGTAATAGGGGGCGTGCCTATTGCCATCTACCGGGCACATTATTCAGCGGGCGATAATTAACGTATTTAATACACACATAACTTCGAAAAGTCAGAGGTGTGTGCCCGGGGTACCTGGGGATCGAACCCGAGACCATCGTCTCGGCAGTCCGTTACGTACACCAGTGGGCTACCGCCACTTCCGCTCAATAGAGAAAAATATTCTAAATGGCAAGGCGAGCACTAAAACCACCACGCGATCTGTGTTAGTTATTAACTGAACTTGAGGTTGTTCTTAAAATAACACTAACGTCGTCTATGTGGCGGCGCTGCACGACTCAGTCATCTCGTGACCACGGAAGGTGTTACCCATACCGAAAGGTCGAGGGAAATATAAGGTAGGTATAAAGCCTTACGGTGCATAGGGTTACCACCAAGAACTTAGGGTTCCAAGCCAACCTCACCTGCAAGTGGTGCACCTGCTGATCAACGGACGAGGCTCTGGCAAACAAAATGTCCCAATAAGTGGCAATAGGCTCGCCACCTATTACGTGGGATTAAAACACTGGCGAAAAGTGGGCGTTTAATATGCCTCTGCCTACCCCTTCGGGGAAATAGGCGTGAGTCTATGTATGTATGTATATAACCTATGAATTCAAATAATTTTCACTTTACTAAACACAGCTTTGTTGACGAAAAACAAAGGTGGATCAAAAATTTAAAAATAAGTATTAGATAGAAAGAAAATACGATGGTTATTTTTCTAAGTAAACTGTTTTGTAGTTATTCTTCAGATAAAAGACACCTCCGTACTTTGTCTGGAGCGAGACAAATGTGTACCTACACAGACGTGAACTGACGTGAAAAATATTGTATTATTATGTCGAACTAGTAAAAACATTTGAAATGGATATAAAAATAAACAGTGAAGAACGTAATGGCAATATCAATGACACCAAGTAAAGCCGGCACCATCCGATCAGTGTCAGGTTGTGAAGGCGGTACTGTTCCACGTGCATCTTCTAAGAGAGGGGAAATGTCAGATGGTGTCCGCGCGTGAGGACCGAATCCCGGCGAGATTGTGCATGGTATATCACACTGTGATGGACTCGCTACAATGGGATGGAGGACACAGCGGTGATTACTAATGCGTAGGCCGAAATTTCAGGAGTCGCACATTCACTCTCCACCAAGTAACTCAACGTTAGATGGCGAGGAGAGACCAGCAGCTAGAGTTTACAATCGTGAAAAAAGCGTGCCCCAGTATAAGCCATGGGCTAGCGACGGACTTATGCGTCAAGAAAAAAAGACGCGGAGTCATACTAATTAGTCAAATATTAGAAGAAACATAATTGTGTACCATTTTCGAATAAAACCGAATTTTGAAATGATTTGCAGAATAGATTGAAGAAAATTGGTCAATTTATAGACGAGAAAAGTTATTTTTAAACGTAGATGTCGACAAATATACTCAAAACCAGGAACTACCATTTAACCGAAAATATGTAAATTTCTGGAAAATTCGTTCGAAAGGAATTCATTTTATTTATTGTTGTTTTATTCAACATTTATTAGAATATCGATAGCCTGACTTATTAGAATTGGTTAATTAATAAATTCCTCTTAACGAGATTAGGTCCTAGGTAATAAATTTACAGTAGGTGACAGGCCAATATTAATATAATTTTGGCCATTAGATGCATCCAAAATCTATATTTAACTTGAATTATGCATTCAGGTGCGAAACGTAACGTATTAAAACAAGTTTACTCAAAACTAGAAAAAGAAATAAATGCATAAGTAGCTTTATATTTAAAAAAATATCCTACAAAGTTAGGCAGATACTCAATCGTCCATTTTGTTTATTCCAGCCATCTTATAAAAGCTGACGGTCGATCATTTAAAAAAATTGTTCACCAGAATATAAATCAGCTATGAAAGATACGTAATTTTTTTTAATTTCTTGTCGGTGTTCGGATCACGCGTAAAGCACGCTACTTTAGTATTCAAATGAGGCTGTCACCAAGACGATTTTTAAGTACACAATTAATTATATCGTTCTGATTTTATTAATTAAGAGATTAATAAGATTCCAGTTCTAGATTAGTCGCGTTAACGTTCGCTTCATTATAAAGATTTGTTATTCCCACTAATTTATTCAAAAATGATTAGGATAAACTGTATAATGATTGGCACTCTAAGAAAATTTCTGTGAATAACTGGAGAATTCCTGTAAAATACAAAGTTGATAGTGTTATTATTTGCTTTTTCGGATGAATGATTTCAAGACTCAAAGAATATACTACTTAAATACTATTTAAATAATAAACATTTAACTCAAAGAATATACAATTTAAATAATAAACATTTATTTAATTTCTGTATTGAATTTAAATTACTTCTGTTCAAAGTTACAATCATTGGCACTTAAGTACATTGATTGGCATATGAATAAAATATAATCATTGGCACTTGGCAGTTCTGAAAAGTGACACATTATTTTATACATAGGTATTGATATTTAGTCCGTGTTGTGCCTGTGACGTATTTTTAATACAAACTGACACTACCAGATTGCATTCCACGAGCAGCGTTAAGGACAAAAAATAAGCAAAGCAAACAATATCGTTGCGAAGAGACGGAAAACTCGACATTGAATCCTAGGCCAAACCGTCCAATCAGCGTGGCATAGTAGGCCGAATTCTAATATTGACTTATCTACTATTTTATTTCTAAAAGACAACTCCCACATTAGGTCTAAATCCTGTGTCGCGGGGGACTTTACAAACATACAACTAACGAGGACAATGATGTATGAATTTCGTTCGACTGAGGATTAGGTTGTTCACGAGTATCTTTTTCTCTTTTCTTGCTTTTTTGATCTTCTGTGAAAGAAAATCTTTGTTTCTTTTCGTCCTGTTTGACCTTTTTTCTTGCTTATCAATTTATCTCCACATTTTTTGTACATAACGTGTAATCCACCCAGTAAATAGGCAAGTAGCAGTCCGTCGGTCTCTCCACTAAGCAGCAGCGATAGCCGGCCTAGTAGAGAGACCGACCGCGACGGACTGCTACGCAGGGTCTCGGGTTCGAATCCACGGCGCGCACCAATGACTTTTCGAAGTTATGTGCGTATTAAATTGTTAATTATCGCTTGCTTAACGGTGAAGGAAGACATCGTGAGGAAACCTGCATGTCTGAGAGTTCTCCATAATGTTCTCGAAAGACATGTGAAGTCTGCCAACCCGCCCTTGGCCAGCGTTGTGGACTATGGCCTTACCCTTTTCATAGTGAGAAGAGGGCCGTGCCCAGCAGTGGGACAGTTTATATACAGAGCTGATGATGATGATGATGAAATGGGCATAATGTTTCTTCTTTTTCTTCTTGCTGGCCGAATGAAGGCCTCCTTCTAATTGTGCCTTCAAACACAGTCCTACCGACGCGACCTAAATCCATAGTGTTCCTGCAGTTTTTTTATGTCCTTCGTGCACCGCATTTGTAATCTTCCTCTAGGTCTCTTTTCCTTCTAAGGTCTCTATTCCAAACTCCATACCCCACGAACTATGTTTGCGAACTATGAGACTCACCCACTGCCACTTCAGCCTTGCTAGTTGTTTTAGTGCCAGGTGTTGGTTTTGCGGTCTCTCAGCTTAATACCCACGACGTTTTTTTCTGCTTTCCTCTGGGTGACTTTAATTTAGTTAATGCTCTCTTTTGTGAGCACACAGGTTTCTGCTCTGTGGTAAGCTCTAGTAAAATACAAAGGCCGAGCAACCAGGCTTTCTGTTCAGCAGTAATAATTTGAAAGTAGAGTTCAATTTTGCATGTGCGTGTTGAATGTTCATTATCGCTTGCCCCGTAGCTCGGAGAGTACACGTTAAACCGTCTTTCCGGCTGCATGTAAATCCTTAACAGTCATTAGTTAGAACTATTGAATAAACTGACGCTAGTCTAAACCATGGAATATCGCTCTGTCTCAGGGTTTTAAAGGTCAGACCACAGTTATTTGGTAGAAAAGCTAATATTCTGTCAAATCTGCCTAGACCGGTTAGCGAATCCCGCGCTACAAAGCGGGATTCGCTAACAATCAATCGACAGGCAATCGGGTATATACTAGGTCGACGATGAATCATTAGCAGGCAAGGTATAGTTATTGACACTACCCACAGGATATATACTATACGTTATTAGCAGTGCCAGGAATTGATTTTGGATCAAAGCATGTATTATTATTATTGGCATCGCCGAAAAATTGGTTATATTTTGTTTACAGTGCTAAAATAATGCTAAATGTGCTTAAATTAAATAACTTGATAGAAATAGGAAAGAAAATATATGAAAATTACCCCACAATTACTTTTTTGATCGTAAATCCTGCTACCGACTCTAAAAACTTTTTGTTAACATTGTTTAGATTTGTTCACACGCAAATTTATAACAGCTTTTACAGTAAGATTATTTGGCTTTGGACACATAAAATACGTGTTGAAAGTAAAAAACATTGAGTATTTTCCTTATGATTGTATAACTCTATCACACGAAAAAGAAAATATCCTAATAACCAGAAAAAGGCTGTGGAGTGCCAATCATTGAGGGGGTGCCAACAATAGTATGGTTTACCCTATAGTTATCGATTCATGATTGAAAGTAATTTTGATAGTGTTTGTGATGAATTGAGTATTATAACGCGTACTAATTAGAAAGAGAGTGACAGAAAGAAAACAGACAAATTGACACCCGGCTACCGATTACCATATCGCCTGCATTCTGTATTATCCAAAGATTTGACACTGGTCATCAGGCGTTTTTCAATAAGTTACTAGTTAAATTTAGTTTTTGCTGAAACAATGCTATATTTGCTAACCGTACTGCAAAGTAATAACTATGGAATCAATAGCAAACATTTTGTTAGATTGACATTACAGTTTGTAATGCAAAACGGTGTGTATACATTGTCTTTTTTTTTTCATTAACTAAGCATGGGTACGACGTAGCGCGCGCTACTAAGTTTATATTTTATACCGTACTTCCTTTTATGTATATAATTTAAATTCTTCTTCTTCCTAAAACTTGATCGAACCAGAACAATAACGAAACAACACCGTTTTACATCTACGTCATTTCTGAACGCATTCGTTAAATTCCTACACGGGCAACACTACCTTCAATCTCATTGGTTGTTGATCTGACGTCTCTGCCATAACTTTCAATGTGTAAATCAGTTGGAACGTGTCGTGTAAGTGGAACTACTTTTTCGTGACATAAAATATTTTAGGAGTTTTGCACGATAAAGTGAGTCTGATTTGTTTATATTATTATTTTATGTGTAGTACAAATATTTAAGTTCCTATATGCAATTGCAGTTTCAGTGTATAACAAACTGTTAAGTTTTTAGAAGCCTGTTTTGTATAATTCTCATTAAAATTTCGTAACGTTACGAAAAAGTAGAGTATAAAGCTGAATGCATACAGTTACAACCCACGAAATCAATTTAACAGTAAATTTTAATTATATTTAAACTTTAAAATTGTGTTTTCAGTCTTTTTTTATTTAAAATTTACTTAGCCTTATAATTAGCATGGCCTATACTAATTTTTTTCTAGGAATGGCACCAAAAACTAATGCCGAAAGGCAAAAAGCTTACAGAGAGAGGCTAAAGAAAAGAAAATCCAGACAAATATGAATAAATCAGAGTTAACCATTTAAGAAATTCCCTTCCATTAGGTTACAATGGAGTTTCGCCAAGTAACGCCCAATTCAATCAACTATATTTAAGAAAAGTTAAAAAAAATTCTTACTGAAGACGACAAAGAAGAGCTACGAGCAAAATTGAGACAAATAAATGCTAAAAGAGCTCAAATAAAAATACGTCTATAACTACGACACAAAGTTAAAGATAACACTGAACCTGAACACAATAATATAAATAATAAACAGCAAAACACGTGGACTGATTATTCTCAAAGAAGAAAAAATGGAAAACATACATTAAAAAAAAAGTGGTTTATAGGCTCTAACCGCTTTCACTAAATAATTACATAAATGTGCCAAAGGAAACTAAATAACCAAAGGCAGAAAAACTGATTATGAAAAGAAAGACGCCTCAGCAAAAAAAATTGTTTAAAGATAGTCAAGTGGATAGTGATTAAGTTAAAGTTTTATTTAAATTTTTAATTGCTTTTCTGTTTTATTTTTAATTCTGAAACATTTTTAACATATATGAGTAAATAAATATTTCCTGTTTTTTCTTTAAAACCAATAACAACATAAACGACTAGTAAGTAAAAAATACAAGTAATAATCAAGAAGATAGATTATTATTTGAGGAAAAATCAAGAATATTAGATAAATTTAATAATAATGCTTCGCCTTTGTGTAAAAAGCCTTATGTTTGCTATTTAGTTACATATAGGACTATTTCGTAACCATATTTCGTAACAACTATTTCGTTACATACATTTATTTTGAGAAATACTCACCTAACACTTAGCGATGACCTTTGCACGATTTTTTGACTTTCGAGGTAGCCTCTCAACCGTTTCTTCCCGATTCCGTGGGCATTTTAGTAAATCCTAAATATAAACTTTGATTACCTACGACACATTTTAGAATTACCAATAATAGTAGACATACATACGCAGTGTACCTATATTTCGACGATTTGTGAAAATTTTATGACTTTATATCCACGCATACAATCCATAAACTGTAAAGATAATGTATAATAAAATCTTCTACGAACATTTCTACTGGTATAATTCACAAAGACACACCCTACAATTTCCATATTGCGAATACCGGATCGTATACCTGAAGGCAATCCCTTCAACTCTTTGTTAGATTACAGGCGTGACGGCAGTAATGTGTTATGTATTGTCCAATCGACGCTAGATCGTAATTACGGACTGACGCAGGTCCGACGACAACTAAGGCTCTACTCATACAGAATGAGCAGCGACCGGCAGCGTAGTTCTGGGCTGTTTTTTTCTAACTATTTTAAACCTTATTTTTACACATGCACAGCAGAATATCGCGTGAGACACAAAATCAAGCATACGCGCGTAAATCGTGCGGTACCGCTGCGTGGCACAGCGCATGCCGTTACACTCTTTAGTTAGAGTCATAATGCTTAATATTGTTTGCCAATAAATCTAATCGCCGCTGCACTACCAGCCGCTGTTGCGTTCGTGTGAATTAAACCTAACTGACACATACAAAAACAAAAACAGACAACCGGTTGGCGCAGCGGGAGTGTAAACGACTGCTACGACGAAGGTCGCGGGTTCGATTCCCGCTCAAGTCAAACATATTTTGTGTGCATGAACATGGATTTTTGTCTTGGTCTGGGTGTTTCTATGTATAATATTTACAAAAAATAGTATATATGTTTGTTTATCCATTGTCTAGTACCCATAGTACAAACTCTGCTTAGTTTGGGACTAGATGGTGTTGTATGAATGTGGTAGAATATTATATTATATACTATATTATTCACGATTCTACGACAATAGATATAACTTTCTGTATTATCTCAGCATGTTTCATTCGTACTATCGCATGCATATAGCTAAAGAATATCTTTTCAGTATTAGAAAAATTATGCAACTACTTGCCGCACATCTTCTATCATATAATTATGCGTCTGCAGCTCTTTTTGTAATCTATGTTGGCTTCTAATTAAGTAAAACAATAATAAAAGTTTTATGTCAATATCATAATCTAAACATCTTAACACTTACACAACATCAAACTTACCGAACGGTACAATACTCTCGTAAGCTATGCATGTTCATAGTCATCTACCATGAATTTAAACTGTCCCACTGCTAGACACGAACATCTTCTCACTACGGCCATAGCCCACGCAAGTCAAATGCAAGTTGAGAGTCGGTTTAGACCCGCTTTCGCTTCGGACATTGGTACCGCCACGGGTCTCGAACGGAAGAGCTTGGAACGCCGTCGCTGCCTTATGTATGATAGAAATGCTGAGGACGGAGACCGCGGAGCGAAAGATGGACCGTCGTCGCTCTCTTCCCAACCGCATGTCTAGGTATCGGTATAGCACGTGGACGGTGCGCCAACAAGGCGTCTAGCCGTCCAACGACACCGTAAAGGCGACCGCGCTACTAAGAGAGGTCGACTACATGAGTGTTAGTGTGTAGACTGAATCATTCGAGCATTGCACATACTCTCTCCACTGGACTCCGAGTTTAATTTATTGGATTTGAAGTTTGTAGTAAAAAGACCCGCAAACAGAGTTCTTTCACCACGACACAAAAAATACCTTCACATGTCTTTGGTTGCCTCATGATGTTTCCTTTCACCGTTTCGCAAGTGATAACTAATATGCACAAAACTTCGAAAAGTTAGTGGCACATACTGAGAGTTTGAACATGAAGCCCAGGCCTATGAAACTTCTCTACAATCCTGTAATTAAAAATTATACGTACCAACTAACGCCATCTAGCGTCGGGGAATGTCATTTTAGCTTATATACCTAGAAATATCTGTAGCGATAACTGAACGATAATTTCGCCAACATCGTTAAGATCTGCGTGACGCAGTGGAAGCGTGCTGAATTCATATCTTAGAAGTCCGTGGATCGAATCCACGCTTATCTAGATAAGCGTGGATTCGATCCACGGACTTCTAACTACTTTTTGTGATTTTTATATTTTTTTACTTTTAAATTGCATATTTTACATAATAATTGGCATTTACTTATTTATTAACACCGAAATTAAACATTTATTTTATTTTGAAAAATTAATCCACTACTAACGCCATCTATACTATCGGAATAAAACTAAAATTGATTTGTACGCCATCTAGAGTCGAGGATGCCTATTGAACTTCAATTTCGAACTGTGAGTGGCGTATCTATACCAGTTTATGTGTATAATCTATGATGAAGCCCTTTGCGTACCTGACTGTTAGTCTCTCCACTAGGCCATCGCTCCCTTCATATCAATAGATATCTTGTCCACACCTACAAATCAAAACCTCTTTATTAATCATAACCATGTAAGGAATAAATTGATCTTTGCTATCTTCTAAGGAATGTAAGCCAGGTGATAATAGTAATATTTCTTGATTAAAGCATGGTAATAGTCCAATGAACCCTCACATAAAGAGTGAAACAACATTTTATGCGACGGCTAAGTATAGAGGAAATGTTGAGTTTGCTTTAACCCTTTAAGTTGCCTTATGTGAGAACGAGATTTCCGAAGTAAATCTTGGGGATTACAAAAAGATAGAAAACTGAGCAAAGGAAAGGGTCAGCGTTCCTCAACAAGTTGTATCATAGTAATTGTTCTTCGCCGGTTGTTTCAGCGGAAAGTTTTCCATTTGTCTAATTAACGATGCCGAAGTTCTGACCTTAATAAGCTCTTGAACCAAGATATATCAAGTTCGAGTAATGAAATTGAGTATAAGAACATTGATACGATCTTCGAACAATAAATACAAACTTTTGCTTCTGTTCGAATAAGTTACATTTATATTATTGAGTAGCCATTTATAGAGCTCCGTTAGAAAAATATAGAGAACTCATAGTCTACAATTATCTGGGTGTTCATTGTGTCCGTTGATTGTTTGTAAAGTCCTTTGCGATTCAGGATTTATTCCTAGAACGGGAGTAGTCTTGACTAAAAAATTAAATCTGCCAGCCTTGTTGTGTCGTACGTTAGTTATTTTAAACATTAGATTTATCAACTTGCTTCAATACTTTTTGATTTAGCAGTGCGTTTGCAAAATATATGTAATATAATCATCAATCAGGCCCTGCCTTCACCTACTAACTAAGCTATAGTGTTTAGATAGATTTAAATTCTTGTAAGTAGTCTTCATATCTTAAGCTTCGAAGGCTTTACAGTTTATCGAGAATTAGTGAAATAACTCAAATATTTGATAGGCGATAAAACTTGTCTTCAGTAGCGGGTTAAAAATTTTGGGTTAGGGGTTACTTTGTAAAGGGTCTTGATCCCAAAGAAGCAAGCTATTTAAAAGTAACTTGTCATGATGCCAGCGACAGATGATTTGGAGTGGCTAGTGAGGCTTGAGCTCTTTAGACTCTCCTCTGTAAATAAAGATGGCAAAAAGAGACTCCTTGGCGTCCGCATAAAGGGAACTACAGAGCCGGCAGTGCTAGTGGCCCGACACTATCTGTACTAACATTTTAATATTCGGGATTGCATTATAATTTACGCTATCAAATTAATGAACGAATAATGATTCATATTAATTTTATTTTTCGCTATCGGGAGCCGCAATATTAAAATATGGAATTTAAATTTTTTAATATAAAATAACAGTAAACTGTTGGCATATTATTTGGAACAACTGGTTCGCTTTTATACGCATAATGGCATAAGAAATCAATATTGGGAGCGCGGTCATATGAACTGTGAAATTATTGGTATAAATTACATACGTACATACATACATACATACATACATAGACTCACGCCTGTGTCCCGGAGGGGTGGGCCGAGACTACGGAACGCCATTTGCAACGATCCTGACATATCTCTCTTGCTTCACTCACTCCCATCAAATTTCTCAAGCTCTCTCATACAACCGAAGGGTTAAGGGTACTTCTAAACTGTCCTTTTTTTAATATGTCTTCAATCTGGTCAGAGAACGTCCGTCTAGGTCTTCCTTTTCCTCCTGTCCCATTCACACTTGACTTATATAACTTCTTGGTCAGTCTTTCGTCATCCATCCTCTCCATGTGTCCAAACCATCTTAGCATACCTTTCTCAATAGTTGTCACTACATCTTATTTTACCCCACAACACTCTCTTATCACACAATTCTTTACTCTGTCGTTCAAATACGGAGTGTATTACACATACTTCTCAATGCTCTCATTTCTACGGCATTTATTCTACTTTCATGTCTATTCTGCCATACCCAAATCTCACTACCATACAGAAGTGTATGTACTAACACCCCTCTATGCACAGCCAAACCTGCCTTTTTGGACACGTTTTGACTGTTCATAAAAGCCTTCAAAGCTCCATTCACCCTATTACCTGCATTTCAATATCTTCTTCATTCATACCATTTCTAGTAAAAAGCGTACCTAAATATACAAAATCATTCACTTGCTCCACACGTTGTCCATCGATCATAACATTACAAGCCGTAACACATTCCTCCTTTTCAAAAACCATAACTTTCGTCTTGCTCACATTCACTCTCATTCCTTTCCTCCCTAAAGCACCATGCATGATACCTACCATCTCCTGCAACTCCTCCGCTGAAGACGCAAGCATTACCTGATCATCAGCATAAAGGAGGCATTTGACAAGTAACTCATTCATCCTTAATCCACAGCCACTATTTTTCAAATCTTGCAAACAACTGTCCATGAAGAGGTTGAACAGCCACGGCGACGCTACACAGGGGACTAGACAGGGGTCTAACACCTGTCTCGATGGTAAACCAATCAGTGTACGACCCATTCATCTTCACACGAGCTCTAGAATCTTCATAAAGGGATTTCAGAGCTCGTATGAGGCTGCTGTTCACGCCATACATCGACGGTACCGACCACATTTCATTCCTCACCACTTTATCGTAAGCCTTTTCTAAATCCACGAATGCACAATAGACCTTTTGACCTTTGGCCAAGAATTTTCGGCTATGCATCGCAAGGACAAGACTTGATCCGTGCACCCCATACCTTTTCGAAATCCTGCTTGTACATCCCATATTTTCTTGTCGGTTACTTCCATAACTCTTTCAATCAGTACCTTCGCATACAATTTGCCAACAATGCTGAGAAGGCTAATGCCTCTATAGTTCTTGCACTCTTGTTGCGAGCCTTTTCCCTTATAAAAAGGCACAACCACCGCTGTGGCCCAGTCGTCAGGTACTCCGCCGATGCTCCTGCACAAGTTAAATAAGCGCTGCAGCTGACCAACTATGATACCCTGTCGAGCCTTCAGCATTTCAACTGTAATCTTATCATATCCTGCAGCCTTACCTAGTCTCATACTTCCCAGCGCCTTCACAATATCTTCCACACCAATATTGCTTTCATCATTGCTATTATTACCATTCATTTCGTTGATTGATATCTCTATTGCCGTTCTTTCAAATAAACCATCAAAATACTCCGTCCATCTCTTCAGCACGCATGATTCACCATTCAGTATCTTTCCATTCTTGTCTCTGATTGACGTGTATTCTGAGGATTGAGTTCTTCCTCAAACTGGACGAACGGATTTTCAGAAAAACTTTATGTTTCTCCGGAAATCTTCAGATAGTCTGCTATGAAACTCATCTTTCTTTTCCTCTTTTTTCCTTTTAACAATTTCTTTCACAATTATTTTTGACCTAACAAACTCCTTTCTTGCTTCATCTAAGTCATCCCTCGCTGCCTTTCCCATTCTTTCATTTGCTCTGGCAGCCAACCAATCGAACCAAGCTTTCTTCTTCTCTGACACTGTTGATTGTACTTCCTTGTCCCAACATTTATTCTTTACCTTTCGTATTTTCCTTCTCTTGATCACACCACATAATTCAGACGCTACACATACTATCTCTTCTTTGCCATAATTCTTCCATATCATTTATGCCATCGAATCTCTCAAATCTTGCTATCAATCTTTGCTTATACTCATCTTTCACATCTTTTTCTTGCAGATTTTCTACTTTTATTCTTTCCAAGACCCTCTCTTGATTATTTTCTCGGTGTCGCTATCCTCTAAAGAGCCCACTTATCTGGCTTAACACCAAAAAGTGGTCAATAGTAAATTATAGCAGTTCAGAAATAACATTAGTTACAAAGATTTGCGAAAAATTCGATTTATTGTATTCAGAAATAATTTTTTTGTGTAAATTTTCTGTTTTATTTTTAATTCTGAAACATTTTTAACATATATGAGTAAATAAATATTTCCTGTTTTTTCTTTAAAACCAATAACAACATAAACGACTAGTAAGTAAAAAATACAAGTAATAATCAAGAAGATAGATTATTATTTGAGGAAAAATCAAGAATATTAGATAAATTTAATAATAATGCTTCGCCTTTGTGTAAAAAGCCTTATGTTTGCTATTTAGTTACATATAGGACTATTTCGTAACCATATTTCGTAACAACTATTTCGTTACATACATTTATTTTGAGAAATACTCACCTAACACTTAGCGATGACCTTTGCACGATTTTTTGACTTTCGAGGTAGCCTCTCAACCGTTTCTTCCCGATTCCGTGGGCATTTTAGTAAATCCTAAATATAAACTTTGATTACCTACGACACATTTTAGAATTACCAATAATAGTAGACATACATACGCAGTGTACCTATATTTCGACGATTTGTGAAAATTTTATGACTTTATATCCACGCATACAATCCATAAACTGTAAAGATAATGTATAATAAAATCTTCTACGAACATTTCTACTGGTATAATTCACAAAGACACACCCTACAATTTCCATATTGCGAATACCGGATCGTATACCTGAAGGCAATCCCTTCAACTCTTTGTTAGATTACAGGCGTGACGGCAGTAATGTGTTATGTATTGTCCAATCGACGCTAGATCGTAATTACGGACTGACGCAGGTCCGACGACAACTAAGGCTCTACTCATACAGAATGAGCAGCGACCGGCAGCGTAGTTCTGGGCTGTTTTTTTCTAACTATTTTAAACCTTATTTTTACACATGCACAGCAGAATATCGCGTGAGACACAAAATCAAGCATACGCGCGTAAATCGTGCGGTACCGCTGCGTGGCACAGCGCATGCCGTTACACTCTTTAGTTAGAGTCATAATGCTTAATATTGTTTGCCAATAAATCTAATCGCCGCTGCACTACCAGCCGCTGTTGCGTTCGTGTGAATTAAACCTAACTGACACATACAAAAACAAAAACAGACAACCGGTTGGCGCAGCGGGAGTGTAAACGACTGCTACGACGAAGGTCGCGGGTTCGATTCCCGCTCAAGTCAAACATATTTTGTGTGCATGAACATGGATTTTTGTCTTGGTCTGGGTGTTTCTATGTATAATATTTACAAAAAATAGTATATATGTTTGTTTATCCATTGTCTAGTACCCATAGTACAAACTCTGCTTAGTTTGGGACTAGATGGTGTTGTATGAATGTGGTAGAATATTATATTATATACTATATTATTCACGATTCTACGACAATAGATATAACTTTCTGTATTATCTCAGCATGTTTCATTCGTACTATCGCATGCATATAGCTAAAGAATATCTTTTCAGTATTAGAAAAATTATGCAACTACTTGCCGCACATCTTCTATCATATAATTATGCGTCTGCAGCTCTTTTTGTAATCTATGTTGGCTTCTAATTAAGTAAAACAATAATAAAAGTTTTATGTCAATATCATAATCTAAACATCTTAACACTTACACAACATCAAACTTACCGAACGGTACAATACTCTCGTAAGCTATGCATGTTCATAGTCATCTACCATGAATTTAAACTGTCCCACTGCTAGACACGAACATCTTCTCACTACGGCCATAGCCCACGCAAGTCAAATGCAAGTTGAGAGTCGGTTTAGACCCGCTTTCGCTTCGGACATTGGTACCGCCACGGGTCTCGAACGGAAGAGCTTGGAACGCCGTCGCTGCCTTATGTATGATAGAAATGCTGAGGACGGAGACCGCGGAGCGAAAGATGGACCGTCGTCGCTCTCTTCCCAACCGCATGTCTAGGTATCGGTATAGCACGTGGACGGTGCGCCAACAAGGCGTCTAGCCGTCCAACGACACCGTAAAGGCGACCGCGCTACTAAGAGAGGTCGACTACATGAGTGTTAGTGTGTAGACTGAATCATTCGAGCATTGCACATACTCTCTCCACTGGACTCCGAGTTTAATTTATTGGATTTGAAGTTTGTAGTAAAAAGACCCGCAAACAGAGTTCTTTCACCACGACACAAAAAATACCTTCACATGTCTTTGGTTGCCTCATGATGTTTCCTTTCACCGTTTCGCAAGTGATAACTAATATGCACAAAACTTCGAAAAGTTAGTGGCACATACTGAGAGTTTGAACATGAAGCCCAGGCCTATGAAACTTCTCTACAATCCTGTAATTAAAAATTATACGTACCAACTAACGCCATCTAGCGTCGGGGAATGTCATTTTAGCTTATATACCTAGAAATATCTGTAGCGATAACTGAACGATAATTTCGCCAACATCGTTAAGATCTGCGTGACGCAGTGGAAGCGTGCTGAATTCATATCTTAGAAGTCCGTGGATCGAATCCACGCTTATCTAGATAAGCGTGGATTCGATCCACGGACTTCTAACTACTTTTTGTGATTTTTATATTTTTTTACTTTTAAATTGCATATTTTACATAATAATTGGCATTTACTTATTTATTAACACCGAAATTAAACATTTATTTTATTTTGAAAAATTAATCCACTACTAACGCCATCTATACTATCGGAATAAAACTAAAATTGATTTGTACGCCATCTAGAGTCGAGGATGCCTATTGAACTTCAATTTCGAACTGTGAGTGGCGTATCTATACCAGTTTATGTGTATAATCTATGATGAAGCCCTTTGCGTACCTGACTGTTAGTCTCTCCACTAGGCCATCGCTCCCTTCATATCAATAGATATCTTGTCCACACCTACAAATCAAAACCTCTTTATTAATCATAACCATGTAAGGAATAAATTGATCTTTGCTATCTTCTAAGGAATGTAAGCCAGGTGATAATAGTAATATTTCTTGATTAAAGCATGGTAATAGTCCAATGAACCCTCACATAAAGAGTGAAACAACATTTTATGCGACGGCTAAGTATAGAGGAAATGTTGAGTTTGCTTTAACCCTTTAAGTTGCCTTATGTGAGAACGAGATTTCCGAAGTAAATCTTGGGGATTACAAAAAGATAGAAAACTGAGCAAAGGAAAGGGTCAGCGTTCCTCAACAAGTTGTATCATAGTAATTGTTCTTCGCCGGTTGTTTCAGCGGAAAGTTTTCCATTTGTCTAATTAACGATGCCGAAGTTCTGACCTTAATAAGCTCTTGAACCAAGATATATCAAGTTCGAGTAATGAAATTGAGTATAAGAACATTGATACGATCTTCGAACAATAAATACAAACTTTTGCTTCTGTTCGAATAAGTTACATTTATATTATTGAGTAGCCATTTATAGAGCTCCGTTAGAAAAATATAGAGAACTCATAGTCTACAATTATCTGGGTGTTCATTGTGTCCGTTGATTGTTTGTAAAGTCCTTTGCGATTCAGGATTTATTCCTAGAACGGGAGTAGTCTTGACTAAAAAATTAAATCTGCCAGCCTTGTTGTGTCGTACGTTAGTTATTTTAAACATTAGATTTATCAACTTGCTTCAATACTTTTTGATTTAGCAGTGCGTTTGCAAAATATATGTAATATAATCATCAATCAGGCCCTGCCTTCACCTACTAACTAAGCTATAGTGTTTAGATAGATTTAAATTCTTGTAAGTAGTCTTCATATCTTAAGCTTCGAAGGCTTTACAGTTTATCGAGAATTAGTGAAATAACTCAAATATTTGATAGGCGATAAAACTTGTCTTCAGTAGCGGGTTAAAAATTTTGGGTTAGGGGTTATTTTGTAAAGGGTCTTGATCCCAAAGAAGCAAGCTATTTAAAAGTAACTTGTCATGATGCCAGCGACAGATGATTTGGAGTGGCTAGTGAGGCTTGAGCTCTTTAGACTCTCCTCTGTAAATAAAGATGGCAAAAAGAGACTCCTTGGCGTCCGCATAAAGGGAACTACAGAGCCGGCAGTGCTAGTGGCCCGACACTATCTGTACTAACATTTTAATATTCGGGATTGCATTATAATTTACGCTATCAAATTAATGAACGAATAATGATTCATATTAATTTTATTTTTCGCTATCGGGAGCCGCAATATTAAAATATGGAATTTAAATTTTTTAATATAAAATAACAGTAAACTGTTGGCATATTATTTGGAACAACTGGTTCGCTTTTATACGCATAATGGCATAAGAAATCAATATTGGGAGCGCGGTCATATGAACTGTGAAATTATTGGTATAAATTACATACGTACATACATACATACATACATACATAGACTCACGCCTGTGTCCCGGAGGGGTGGGCCGAGACTACGGAACGCCATTTGCAACGATCCTGACATATCTCTCTTGCTTCACTCACTCCCATCAAATTTCTCAAGCTCTCTCATACAACCGAAGGGTTAAGGGTACTTCTAAACTGTCCTTTTTTTAATATGTCTTCAATCTGGTCAGAGAACGTCCGTCTAGGTCTTCCTTTTCCTCCTGTCCCATTCACACTTGACTTATATAACTTCTTGGTCAGTCTTTCGTCATCCATCCTCTCCATGTGTCCAAACCATCTTAGCATACCTTTCTCAATAGTTGTCACTACATCTTATTTTACCCCACAACACTCTCTTATCACACAATTCTTTACTCTGTCGTTCAAATACGGAGTGTATTACACATACTTCTCAATGCTCTCATTTCTACGGCATTTATTCTACTTTCATGTCTATTCTGCCATACCCAAATCTCACTACCATACAGAAGTGTATGTACTAACACCCCTCTATGCACAGCCAAACCTGCCTTTTTGGACACGTTTTGACTGTTCATAAAAGCCTTCAAAGCTCCATTCACCCTATTACCTGCATTTCAATATCTTCTTCATTCATACCATTTCTAGTAAAAAGCGTACCTAAATATACAAAATCATTCACTTGCTCCACACGTTGTCCATCGATCATAACATTACAAGCCGTAACACATTCCTCCTTTTCAAAAACCATAACTTTCGTCTTGCTCACATTCACTCTCATTCCTTTCCTCCCTAAAGCACCATGCATGATACCTACCATCTCCTGCAACTCCTCCGCTGAAGACGCAAGCATTACCTGATCATCAGCATAAAGGAGGCATTTGACAAGTAACTCATTCATCCTTAATCCACAGCCACTATTTTTCAAATCTTGCAAACAACTGTCCATGAAGAGGTTGAACAGCCACGGCGACGCTACACAGGGGACTAGACAGGGGTCTAACACCTGTCTCGATGGTAAACCAATCAGTGTACGACCCATTCATCTTCACACGAGCTCTAGAATCTTCATAAAGGGATTTCAGAGCTCGTATGAGGCTGCTGTTCACGCCATACATCGACGGTACCGACCACATTTCATTCCTCACCACTTTATCGTAAGCCTTTTCTAAATCCACGAATGCACAATAGACCTTTTGACCTTTGGCCAAGAATTTTCGGCTATGCATCGCAAGGACAAGACTTGATCCGTGCACCCCATACCTTTTCGAAATCCTGCTTGTACATCCCATATTTTCTTGTCGGTTACTTCCATAACACTTTCAATCAGTACCTTCGCATACAATTTGCCAACAATGCTGAGAAGGCTAATGCCTCTATAGTTCTTGCACTCTTGTTGCGAGCCTTTTCCCTTATAAAAAGGCACAACCACCGCTGTGGCCCAGTCGTCAGGTACTCCGCCGATGCTCCTGCACAAGTTAAATAAGCGCTGCAGCTGACCAACTATGATACCCTGTCGAGCCTTCAGCATTTCAACTGTAATCTTATCATATCCTGCAGCCTTACCTAGTCTCATACTTCCCAGCGCCTTCACAATATCTTCCACACCAATATTGCTTTCATCATTGCTATTATTACCATTCATTTCGTTGATTGATATCTCTATTGCCGTTCTTTCAAATAAACCATCAAAATACTCCGTCCATCTCTTCAGCACGCATGATTCACCATTCAGTATCTTTCCATTCTTGTCTCTGATTGACGTGTATTCTGAGGATTGAGTTCTTCCTCAAACTGGACGAACGGATTTTCAGAAAAACTTTATGTTTCTCCGGAAATCTTCAGATAGTCTGCTATGAAACTCATCTTTCTTTTCCTCTTTTTTCCTTTTAACAATTTCTTTCACAATTATTTTTGACCTAACAAACTCCTTTCTTGCTTCATCTAAGTCATCCCTCGCTGCCTTTCCCATTCTTTCATTTGCTCTGGCAGCCAACCAATCGAACCAAGCTTTCTTCTTCTCTGACACTGTTGATTGTACTTCCTTGTCCCAACATTTATTCTTTACCTTTCGTATTTTCCTTCTCTTGATCACACCACATAATTCAGACGCTACACATACTATCTCTTCTTTGCCATAATTCTTCCATATCATTTATGCCATCGAATCTCTCAAATCTTGCTATCAATCTTTGCTTATATATATATATATAATATATCTTTGCATCTTTCACATCTTTTTCTTGCAGATTTTCTACTTTTATTCTTTCCAAGACCCTCTCTTGATTATTTTCTCGGTGTCGCTATCCTCTAAAGAGCCCACTTATCTGGCTTAACACCAAAAAGTGGTCAATAGTAAATTATAGCAGTTCAGAAATAACATTAGTTACAAAGATTTGCGAAAAATTCGATTTATTGTATTCAGAAATAATTTTTTTGTGTAGTGTAACCAGAGAGGACGATTTATCATTACAAACCATGGCTACGAATACATTTGAATTAAAAACTGCGCTACAACTTTTACCTGTCATGAATGATAAGATTGATACTACTAAACAACCAATCGAAAGTATCGAATATTATGACTCTGTGTTAGAAAAATCGGAATGTAAAATTCAATTGATTAAATTTGTATTAAAAAATAGGTTATCCCAGAGGGCAAAGTTGTTATTGTCATCAAAATATGAGACTGTCGATGAGCTTATAAAGGATATGCGTAAATTATTACTGCCACCAAAGAGTTACATCGCGATACAGACACAGTTGCAGTACTGTAAGCAAAATAATAAAACAATTACAGATTACGGCAAAGAAATATCGGATCTTTTTGTTAATTTAACGATATCGCAAGCTGACAGTGATTCTACTAAATATGTTTTATTAAAACCCATGAATGAGAAGTTAGCAATCAAGCGATTTGCTGATGGCTTGCCGGATCGTCGCCTGAGCACTGTCATTGCCTCGCGTAACTTTTTTTAAGCAATTTATTTAAGCAAGTTTAAGCAAGACAAAGAGAGCAGTAGTGCTCTCTTTGTCTTGCTTAAACTTGCTTAAATAAACTATTCCCACAATAGGCTTTAAGACATGCCGTCAAAAGTTCTATTAAGCCTTCAAACGCGTGAAGTGTGAACGCTAGTCTAAATAATTCAACAAAAAGCAATCTACTGTTCGTCTAAACGTCTCTTGAAATAACTGTTGACATGGTCTACATTGACAGGTTCAAAGAAGGCTTCGCTTCGTCTGTTGTATATGCCGATGCTTTGTGTAAAGCGTTCATCGGAATAAAGGATATTGTTATTTCTCGTACGTTTAGTGCCTACCTTTGTAGTGTTTACCGTGTTTCTAAGCGAACAATTTTCTTACGAAGCAAAGTGTTTGCTCAACGGATCCTATCTATATAGGTCAATGGAAAATTCGGGTAAGAATGAAGATTATATTTCTTTTGGCTAGGCATTTTGTTATGTCAACCTAAATTGGATTTCAGCACAAAATTATTGTAGGAATATTCTTATGTTACATCGCAAGCAATCAAATTATGGCTACGAAACATTAAATGATTACTTACTTTTGCTCTTTTTATACCTAAGCCAAGTTAATTTAATGGACCAAAACGTGTCAAAATAAATAATTTTGTCAGGAAATATAAACCTATTTATTTTCTGACGTTTCGACCGGCTTGCATCGGTGGTCGTATTTATACTCGTCGTATTTATATAAGATTGTTTTTATTTTACTAGAGGACGCTTACACATTTTTTGATATAACCGCGGAAGCTCGATGCCGTGGGAACTTTAGGAAATACCTTTTCCGTGCAACCCTACGGTCCCCAAGATACATGCCAAACAGCTCCTTGCGCCCAATAGTTTTGGCTGTGCGTTGTCTGTCAGGCAGACAGTAATGCAAGCATTTTATTTATACAGATAGATGATGACGACTGCACGTTTGGCGTAGCGGTTTAACCGGCCGCCTCACCGCTTGACACTGCGCCGAGTGTTGTGGGTTCGATTCCCACACGAGACAACACTTTGTGTGAATCATAATTTTTTTCGAGTTTGGGTGTTCTTTGTGTCCGTTGGTTGTATGTTTGTAAAGTCCTATCGTAATCGTATTTTAAGATAACGTTTATTCATAGTCTATGAGATATATCTTTTTCCTTTTAATAGTAGGTAAAGTAATTATTTGCAATTAAACCTTACGAAATTTACATAAAATTATTATATTGTTTATTTTTATTTCTTTCCATTTAAATTTTAGGGAATATTTTATACATTGATGAAGATTTTTATTATTGTGGTTGTTTACTCAAATTAAAAATGTAATTAAAAGGCTACTTAGTTCTTAATTATAACTTACGGGGTAGAAATAACTATAAATACTAGTGTAATTAAATGTAATGCTCTTAATTACACCCCTTTGAGCTAAAATTGTAATTAGGAGTACACTTAACGGTAGTAGAGCATTGCTGATTTCAGCATGAATGGGCCGGCTCAACCGGGGAAGTACTACCCTCTCACAGAAAATCGACGTAAAGTAACTGTACCTAAACTGTTGCGTTTAGTTTGGTAAGTGAGAGTGCCGTAGGCCCTGTCCCCTATTCCTTCTCCCTCATCCCACTCCTTATCCTATCCCTTTTCCCAACCCCAAGGGGCGGCAACGCACTTGACTCCTGTGATGTTGCTTGTGTCCATGGGCGGCGGTAGTTGCTTACTATCTGACGATCCGTCTGCTCGTTTGCCGCCTATTATTATAAAAAAAACTCAGCGTTCTGTTCTTGCACCGAGTTGTATTTGCATCACTCCAAGTTTGAGAACAATACACCCTTTTGTCCGTATGTTTGATATACTACAGTACTCTCGGCAACCAGGTGAAGAGCCACGCGAACACGAATGTCGCAATAACTGAGACAATTTAGTAAGCGCACGTTTGTGTGCGTATATTAAAAGTATACTTCTATGTGTGTGTGCATGTGTGTGCTATAAATTTGTCGTGTGCTTGTGTGCGTGCCTCCTGTATAATTTAAGTAGGTATTGTGCCCAGAAGTGCAAGGTATGTTAACAAATTGGATGTGTTTAATAGACGCTGTGTTTCCTGTTTGAATGTTCCTGTTTTGGATAGTTAGAAAACGTTATGTTGAGTTTTATAGTCAGCGTGGATTAAAAGAGAAAATGTAATAATAATTAGTAAGATGTTGATGTTATAATATAAACTATAGTTTTGGTCTTCCAACAACTTCAGGCTCATTTAATGTGCATTGTTTACGACGCCTTTATTTCTAACTGCCTACAAAAATCGGTACTTTCAAGATCTTAATAATGTCTTTGGTTGCCGAAGATATATTTTTATTTTACGTCAAGTCTGTGTGTTTAGTCAATATATCACACGAGCGAAGCCACAGGCAAGGGCTAAGAGCAATTTATAAAACGTGTTTCTTTTCCGCACACAAGACGATACTCGCTGCTAAGTCATTCTCTTAAGCAGTCTTATACAACAACATCTTATAAACAGGAGTAAATCCTCTGATTTGCCTAACCTTAAGCTAATAAGATGCTATAAGCTGAATGGTCCGTTCAAAGTTTGTAACGTTAAACAATCCATTCAACGTTTCAGTTGTCGTTGAAATTCATCGAGTATTCAATACGATCTATCTCTTTTCAGCAGGCACTCTAAAACCCACGACTACAGAATAGAATTCGCTTGATAACAATCCAAAAGTATAACACCTCTCAGGGAATCACACTCAAAGTTCTAAAGACATAGGCTTAGGGCTGCATATATGAGTGTATTATTAAAAAATTAAACTGTGAGGTTCACTATTTGTTAATCTAAACCTAATTATTATTGTATTGTATATATAAATGATGACTTTCATCATATCGCTATAATTCAATTATTCTTATAGTAGAAAAAAAAATATTTTTAATACTGTATCTTACGGCAACAATTCATTCAGGCTTTTTCTCCTTTTAATAAAAGAGTTACAATATTGCTTCAATAAGGTAAGGCATTTTTATAACTATTATTTCATATCAAATTAAGGTCGTTTCATCTTAAACACCTGCGGTCGTAGTATACGACTAGCCTCTCACAATATTTTCTACAGACTGTCTTGTAAACAAACAGTTTTAGGTGCAGCCTATATTGTTAAGAACTTTCACTAGATTGTTTATTTACAGACACCGGTTCCGTGAAGTCAAAGAAAAAATTCTTTGGAAAGCAATAAAATACGAAAGAGTATTCTAGAAATGTTACACTTTCTTTCTAGGAATAGCTTCAATTGGTTTATTTATAGTGATATTAAAAGCTTCGCTAACATGCTGTGTACTCAGTTACTTTAAACTCGGAGAGATAGATACATTTTATTCTAGAATTCACCCAAGACCAAATCACTACAATGGCAAATCAAAGTCTGTTCTATGAGCTGGTGGTTCATACTCCAAGCATGATTACTGATATAAATCATTCTAAAGCATCATTTCCAAATAGTCTCTCAGTGTGCAAAGAATCAAATAATTCAGTAAAATTGATTAGGCGTAGTAGGAATAGAATTAAGAAAAATGTCAAAATAAACAAATTCATAAAAAAGACCCAAAAATTAGTTCACAGACAAAAGTTTTTCATAAAAAATGTTAAGCTAAATAGGGAAAGATTACTTGCTCTAGAAAAATTAAAAAAATATTCACAGAAATATCACCAAAATAATTTGAAACATAAATTAGAAATAAAAATTTGCAGGTAGAATTAAATAATCTTAGTGACAAATTAGTATCAATGACAAATAAATATAAAAGCTCTGAACTGCAAATGAAAGAGTACATATTGGCAATGAATGAGTTGGTGGCATCAAATAGTAACAAATGCACAATACCATTAAACAATGACATCCCGTTCAACCTCCAACACTCGCCAGCTTGCTCATTGCCAACATGTGACCCAGTTTTGCTAAATAGTTCTATAAACAATATAAAATCAAATATTAAACACACTCTAAATAAATAAAAAAATAACAAACTAGACAGTAAAACTATGTCACAAAATCAAAATAAAGTGATAATTTAATAAAAAAATAATAATAATAATAAACTTTATTTGCGAATATGGGTAGGTACAATGGTAAAGATGTTACATAAAATAAACGATTCTCCATATTCCACCTTGTGGCATCCAAATATTTGAAAATAAGCTTTTTTTGAAATTACAATTTTTGTGAAATATTTTAAAATATAAGATTATCATGATCTTCAAAAAATAAAAAGAAAATGTCAAGAATTATGATTTTACGAAAACAATGAATATAATGTCAATGAGAAAACCTCTTAGGTCAAATTTAGTTTTGGTCAAGTTATTATAAAAAGGTACATAAAATTAAATTATATCAAAAAACCATGTCAAATAATATCATCATTGGAATACCATTGTACTTTAATTATAATATATATTTGTCTTCTATGTATTCCTTAACACTGTAATACACTTTTTGCAGTAATATATTCTTTAGTTTTGCCTTGAACTCATTTATGTTGTCTAATTTACAAATATTAGCAGGGAGTTTGTTGTAAATCCTTGATGACATACAAAATAAGCTTCTATTAAGAAGCGATGTTTTGTTAGGCACAGTTTTTATTTTATATCCATGGCGTCGACCACTTAAATGAGTAAATAGGTGCATATTTTTCTTGACAAATATAGCTACCTCCAATATATAGATACATGGAAGAGTCAGTATATTAAGTTTTTTGAAATTTGGTTTACAGCTGTCAGTACTCTTAAGTCTATAAATAGCTCTAATGCATTGCTTTTGAGCTTTAAAAACATACTCCCAATTGGTAGAGTTTCCCCAAAAGATGATACCATAACGCATTAATGATTCTGCATTTGCATGATATGCTGTTACAACTGTAGAAGTATTAACAGTTTTTGATAGCATGTAGAGAGCATACGAGCTTCTACCAAGCTTCAAGCATAAATTTTCTATATGTTTCTTCCAATTCAAGTTGCAATCAAGATCTAGGCCAAGGAATCTCGCAAAGTCAACCTCTTTTATTTGTGTACCTGAATATTCGATCTCTAAATCTATAGCCGGTCTAGCTCTGTTTCTGAATAAAATTAAGCTGGATTTTTCCAGATTCATTATTAGGTTATTGGCTGTCAACCAATCAACTATATTTGTTAGATTTTCTGTTATACTGCGTTTTAAGTTGTCATGATTTTTGTCCGAAAATATGACAGTGCTATCATCAGCGAAAAGTATCATGGGAGTGGCAACAGCTCCTGGGAAATCGTTTATATAAAGAAGAAACAACAGAGGTCCCAGGACGCTACCCTGAGGAACACCATATTTAATAGTTCTGTATCCAGATAAAAAGGACAGTTCTTTTTTCTCCATTTTACACATTGTAGTTATCATAGTTGCTTGTTGTCTAAGGCTCAGATACGAAATTATCAGATCTAAGGCGTTGCCCCTTATGCCACTATTATATAACTTGCCCTTAAGAATTTCATGGTCCACACAATCGAATGCTTTTGTAAGATCCATGAATAAGGCGCAGACAGGTGTATTGCGATCGACATTAAACATTACTTCTCTAAGCAATTCATAAATAGCTTTGTTCATCGATACATTTTTCCTAAATCCTGTTTGCGCATCCGTAATAATGTGATATTTTTCCATAAAGGTATATAAACTACCATGAATTATTTTTTCCAGTACCTTAGATAAAACAGGTATAAGAGCTATGGGCCTGTAGCATGTCATGTTCAACTTATCTAGCTTTTTAAAGAGTGGTTTTATAATTGTTGTTTTTAGTCTTGACGGAAATACGCCGTCACATATGCACAAATTAAATATATGACAAAGAATTGGCGAAATAACCTGGCTCACATATTTAATTACTTTGGTCGCTATTTCATCGTAGCCAGTACTACTCGTGTTCCTGAGTGATTTTATGATTCTTTGAATGTCATCTGGTGTGGTAGGCTGAATAAATATTGAATTACAATTAGTGTCTGTGGATTTATAATTAGATGTCAATTTATTATTGCAAGAAAATTTTTAGATACATTGTTTATTACTGGATGTCAAATTATTATTAAACGTCAACTTTTTATTATGAATCAAGGTTTCAATTTGATTAATATAAAAATCTTTAAAACTATGTGCAATTGCTCTTGGATCAGTAATTAATTCCCCATTTGCATAAATCTGTGTGATATAACCCTTTGGTATATTAAACTTATTTTTATTAATTACGTTCCAGGTTGCTCTGGTCTTATTCTGGCTACTTGAAATATAATAATCATTTTGTGACTTCTTAGTAAGTCTGATAATTTTGTTTAGTTTACTAGAGTAAGTTTTAAATTTAATTTTGTCATTGACACACTTAGTTCTTCTATATTTCATAAGTAAGCTGCGTTTTCGTTTAGAACATAGTTTGATACCTTTGCTTATCCATTTTTGTTTTTGATATATAGACTTCTTATATTTGACTATGGGGAAGCACAACTTATAAAAGAGAACAAACAAGTCATGAAAATAATTAAAAGCTTTTTCCGGGTCGTTGCTATTATACACACTACTAAATGAAATACAACTAATATATTCTTTAAACTTTTCAAAATTTTCCTCACTATAATCTCTTCTTTCTACATACCAATGATTAATTGTGGAAAAGGCTTTTACAGGACAGGTCAGCAACTGTGCTGTATGATCTGAGAGAGCTAGATGAATTATGTTACCTTTGGACCCTTTAACATTGTGTATGATGTGATCTATGCAGGTTTGGCTAGACAAACGTGTTGGCGACTCTATAGCTAATCTGAGATTGTATTGGGCTAAAATAAACTTATATTGTGTCGTCAATTTATTCTTTTTTAAAATATTAATATTCAGGTCACCACAAATAATAATTCTTTTATTTCCACGGCAAAAGTTTTGTAACAAATCGTTAAATTTACAAAAAAAGGTTTCAATGTCATTGAGATTATAGCTGGGAGGTCTGTACACACATATTACCAGGATGTTGTGGTCGATAAGTTCTATGGCACTGCATTCTAGTATGTTAAGAATTTCATAATTTTTTATATCCTCAACCATTTTAGTGACGAGATTGGAAAAGGTATGGGTCAATTGTTGGGAAACACATATGGTGATGGGTTAGTGATGAACTACTGTTTGACTGGGTTAAGTGCTAGTAAGTTGCTATTTTAGATAAAATTATAAACTTCAATTTTGACCAGGATACAATTTTATTGATTCTACTTGGTAAAAGAGCATCTTTAAATAATAGACTTTTATTCTATTATTACAGTAAATTATGTGAATGAAATTTCAATCAAATTAATATGCTCACTTTACCTTTCAGTAAAGGGAATAAAAATAATATTAGACATAGTCTTAATATAAATTTGTGTAGTTGGTCATACAATAACGATCAATTTCATGTTTTTGACTCTAACAATTATGCTAGTAAAGCTTTATCTTCATCTTCTACTTGTTTGGATAACATATTTAGTTCTTGTGTTGCTAAAAACCCAGTAGTTATTAGTTCTCTTCCTTCTGATCACCGTGGACAGATAGCTAGTTTTTCATGTACAACATATGATAAATCACATACAGTAGAATGTAGGCCTCAAACTACCAATCGTCTTATACGTTTTAAAAACAATATTATCGCTAAACTCAATCCCTCAATTTTGAACTCAGAAAATCCAAATACAATTTATAATTCACTTTTTGGAATAGTAAATAATGAGTTTCAAGTTACTTTCAAGAGTAAAACTGTCACATTAAAGGGTACTACCGGATCTTTTAACCAGTGGGCCACTATAGGTATATACAGAAGTAGAGCCAAATTGTTTGAATTATATGGTATGAAACAACATAGATTTGACACACCTTTTCTAAATTATGTAAAAAACTACTCAAAAATTTTTAAACAAGTTTGTGTTATGGCAAAGTCTAAATTTATTAGTAGCAAAATTAAGCATTCAACAAATGTAATTAAAGAAACTTGGAGAATTATAAATAATGAAACAGGAAGAGCACGACCACGGGAAAACCAATTTGAACTAAAAGAAAACAATTTATTAGTCACCAATCAAACTCAAGTAGCGCATATGTTCAATAGTTTCTTTGCGAGCATACCTTTAACAACTACTAGCTCTTTACAATCATCATCCTTAGACGCTGGAAATTTTTTGCTTAGCAGTGTACCTGAATGCAAGAGCGTGTTTAGATTCGAGCACGTTACCCCGCGAGATATATTGATCGCATATAATTCAATTAATATTAAAAATACCGGCGACTTTTGGGGCATTTCAATTAAAATTTTAGGTACTATAGTTGAGACTGTTGCGCCTTACCTCTCTATAATTTTTAACCAATGTTTTGACTTAGGCGTATTTCCGGATTTGATGAAATTAAGTAAAATCATACCTTTATTCAAATCTGGCAGTAAAAATGACGTAAATAACTTCAGGCCCATCTCTATCTTGCCGGCATTTAGTAAAATATTTGAAAAGATTTTATTAAAGCAGCTACTAAGACACTTTAATTTAAATAGTCTGCTTCATAAGGATCAATACGGATTTACTAAAGGTAGATCCACTACTGATGCGGGTGTTGCTCTCATAAAACACGTTTATAATGCTTGGGAGTCATCTAAAAATGCTATCGGAGTATTCTGTGACCTCTCAAAAGCATTTGATTGCGTTCATCACGACACACTATTGCGTAAGCTCCGCCACTACGGCGTAGAGGAAACCGCACTTTGTGTTGTCGAGTCGTACCTGCGGCAAAGATTTCAGTGCGTCGATGTAAATGGGACTACATCCTCTAAATTACCTATACAGTTAGGCGTTCCACAAGGCTCTATTTTAGGTCCTTTTCTATTCCTTGTATATATTAATGACTTACCTTTTTATTTAAAAAATATCTGTGATGTCGTACTTTTTGCAGATGATACGTCACTTATTTTTAAAGTAGATAGGAATAGGAATCAATTTGATGATGTAAATAATGCACTTATACAGGTTACACAATGGTTTACAGCAAACAACCTAGTGCTTAATTCTAAAAAGACCAAATGCGTTAAATTTGCTTTACCTAACGTTAGACAACTGGGACCTAATATAAGGCTAGATAGGGAGGAACTTGACACAGTTGACTCGACAGTGTTTCTAGGCATTACACTAGATAATAAGTTACAATGGGGTGCACATATAGCATGTCTTGCAGGTAAGCTCAGTTCTGCTGCGTATGCTGTCAAAAAAGTTAGACAACTTACTGATGTTGACACAGCTCGTTTAGTTTATTTTAGCTATTTTCATAGTGTCATGTCCTACGGTATTTTGTTATGGGGCAAAGCTGCGGATATTCAGAATATCTTCGTTCTACAGAAACGAGCGGTACGAGCTATATACATGTTAGGGGCAAAAGATACTCTTAGGGAACGCTTTAAGTCTATAGGGATTCTTACAGTAGCCTCGCAATTTTTATTTGCTAATATATTGTATATTAGGCATAATATAGGTTTATTTACTACAAAAAGTGATGTACATAACATAAATACTCGAAACAGGCATAAGTTATATGCCCCTTATCATCGTTTACATAAAGTTAATAATTCTTTTGTAGGGCTAGGTATTCGTATATACAATAAAATACCAATTAGTCTTTTAGAATTGCCATTTAGTACGTTCAAAAGTAAAATAAAAGACTGTCTTATTAGGAAAGGTTATTATACCATTAATGATTATTTCAGTGATAAGGATAGGTGGTCACTTACACTAGCCAACTCCTGATTTTTTTAATTTATATAGATACCTTACTTTTCAGTTTTTTTTTTATATAAAATCTCTAGTTCTATTAATTTAATATTCATGCATTATTAGGTCATTCAACTTACTACATTTACATTTTCATTGTTGTTCCATAAATTTTATTAAAATTTGCTACAGTGTTAGATGAAGGTAACTCGTTATCATGGGCTGGATACTAACGTTTTTGTAATTTTCGTGTATTCATATACCGTCACTTTCTGTAACATACTTTTCCACCATAGTTCTGAACATGATCGCGAGTTGCCTACATTATAAAGCGTAAGTGGATGCTCCTGTTACACAAGATTCACATTTGAAGACTACTACAGCACTTAATTTAATAACTACATATTTTGTATATAATATGTTTGTTCTTATTTACTATTTACAAGTAATTAATTACAATGTGAAACAGTTGCAGCTCCTTACAAAAACAAAATATGTACCATAACACTGGCGATTAAAAAGAGTGGCCACGAGTTTTATTGCCCGTTCTTTCTCGTGGTTCTACCTATTGCTTTGCGAATGGGCAGTAAATGTAAATGTAGAAGCATTACTAATTTACTTTAAAAATTTGACGTTCATAAGCGTCACGTTGTGACCTAGATGAATAAATGATTTTTGACTTTGACTTTGACTTTACATTTGACGCAAGATACTTGTTATCTGAATTCTTATTATAAAAGACAACTAGCTGAGTCGCTAGCATTTTGTATTGACATTTCAGTCAAGAATTTGGCTAATAAACGTGTTGCCCCTATAAAGCAACAAAATGACATTTATAATGATTCAGCCAATATTTTGGCTACACAGTCTGACATTTCTATTAATTTAAATTAAATAATTCGACAATAGAGAATACCTCTTGCAATGATACTTTCATTAATAATGGGCTGGTATGTACAAATAAGCCCAATTCAACTAATAATACAAATTCGCAAGTATTAAAACTGGTACACCAAAATTTACAAGGTATGTCAAATAAAGATTTAGAAGTGGAGTTGTTCATGAACGGTGAATGCATTGATATTTTGTGTATAAACAAAACATTGGCTTAAAGATCACCAGTTCATGCGCAATTTTAATAACCATCTAGTTGGTAGTTCGTTCAGCAGACAAAATGCAATACATAGTGGATCAACAATCCACTATCTATTGCATTTTGTCTGTTAACATAATTATATAATTAGTTAACAAGCTGCTTAAATTTAAGAATCGTAGTGACATTGTTATTTTCTCTGTTGAACGGACAGTTGAAATAGCCTGTGTGGAGTTGGACCAACTTGTTGGGTTGAGTGTGTCATGGATGATGTGTTACGGAAGCTATGCCAACAAAATAAATCTATAATAGTAGGTGGCGATTTTAATATTAATTTACTAGAAGATTCCCTGGATTGCCAAAAAATTAAGAATTTGTTCAAGTCATATAATCTTGCATGCTTATTTTTGGAACCCACTAGGATAACTTCTACGACATCTACTTGTATCGACAATATATTTACAGACATTGTACTAGTTAGAAAGCAAATAATTAACAAATTAACATCAGATCATTGTGGACAATCTGTAACATTTGCTATGCAGGCTAAAAAAGTAGGTAGAAAAGAATTGAGTGTGGTGCCAAAAACTTTGCGTCGTCTGGATGGACTTAATGATAAACTCACAAGTATACTACCATATTTATGCTATAATAACGATCCTAATAAGTTGTACAATTCTTTCTTTTACATGTACTGTACTATATTCAATTCTATCTCTGTCCCTATCAGGATCTCAGTTGCTGGTACTACATCTTTCAGTGAATGGGCAACCACTGGAATTTATAAAAGTAGAAATAAGCTTTACGAATTATATGAACAGAAAGTAATTAATAAAAATGATGAACAATTTTGTCAATATGTAAGAAATTATTCTAAGTTATTTAAAAAGATTTGTCGTGAAGCTAAGACACTTTATTTAATATCAAAAATTAAAAACAGTGACAATAAATAAAAGCAACGTGGGATATTATAAACAATGAGACTGAAAGGGTCAAGATTAAAAGTAACGATTACACTCTTCAATTAAATAAAAATCAGATTTTGAGGTTGCCACAGCATTTGAAAATTTCTTCACAGACATTCCAGTCTCAACCACTAAATCCCGCAACTCGTCCCCTAATGACGCCGAATCTCTATTGAAACAAAATTTCAATAGGTGTAACATTGAATTTAGTTTTAGTTATGTCACTGACAGAGATATTGTAAAAACATTTAATACCCTTAATTTAAAGGAGACTCGTGATCTTTGGGGCAATTCTGCTGTGATTACGAAATCCATAATCAACACAGTAGCACCTGAACTGGCAATGATTTTCAATAGATGCATTGACTGTGGTGTGTTTCCTGATCAAATGAAAAGTAGTAAAGTAATTCCGTTATTTAAATCAGGTAGCACATCTGACCCCACAAATTATAGGCCAATATCTGTGCTTTTTTACCCACGTTTAGTAAAATTAAAAAAAAATCTAGGTCATCATTTTAATAACAATAAGCTGTTACATGCTCAACTACCGATGCTGGAGTTGAGCTTTTAGATAGTATTTTTGATGCCTGGGAGGAGTCTTATGATGCTCTGGGAGTCTTTTGTGACTTATCTAAGGATTTTGATTGCGTTTTTCATGAAACATTGATCAGTTAATTACATTACTATGGAGTTAAGAACACTGCTTTGGATCTCCTAACATCATATTTGAGTAATTGGATACAGAGAGTTGAGGTAAATGGAAAAGTTTTTAAGGGTTCAGTGGTCAAAATGGGAGTGCCACAAGGTTCAATCCTTGGTCCATTCCTTTTCCTTGTATATATTAATGATTTGCCACACATTATGCAAAATAATGAAGAGATAGTGTTATTTGCTGATGATACATCACTTATTTTTTAACTTAGACGGCAACAATCAAATAATGACGATGTAAATAACGCTCTCTCTAAAGTGGTTCAATAGTTTACTGCAAACAATTTACTATTAAATGAAAGAAAAACAAAATATAAGGAATTATTTTCAAGACCGAATGTAAAACAAGATAAATCTAACATATGTTTGAATGGAGAAGAGTTGGATCTTATAGATAACACCGTATTCTTTTTTTTTTCTTTTTCTTTTTTTTTTTTTTTTTTTGCTGGCAACACTGAAAACGTCAGATGTAAAATTACGTAGCTCCGTGCTTTTAAAATTTTTAATAAAGTTTAAATCAATATTAAACGTTTATGTTTCACTAAAGTTGTATTTATGCCAAAAGAAGTGTGAAAGACATTGAGTTTGGTGTTTGAAAAGGATTGAAACCTCGCTGCCGACAGTTCTTGGCGGACACATCAACTACCCAGTGTCAACGGACGGATTTCAAATAATCATCCTGAAACCCGGGGAGTATTTTACTTATTAACTTACACTCCTCATCACATATTTACTCGGCTCACATAACGTGAGCTTCGTCCATCACACACTGGCACAGTTTCTGTCTCCTTTTGCTTGACAAAAGTGGAAGCAAAATCGAGGACTGAACAAATGCCCCATACAAACACCCACTACACTAATCACACTTCACAATTATTATTTTAAGTGTATATGCATCAATTTCCAGTTGATTTATTTGAATATAATTAGTACCTAGTATAATAATAGCTACAGCCTACAGCTATCTTACCTAGTGTACTTAAGATTGTCCAAGAAACTAAGATATTATAAGTAATATAGGTATCTAATAATCAAATTACCTTTCTAGTTCCTTTGTTATTCTTTTTCTGTTCAATTTGTATAACTTTTCTTATTATTTTTTTTTTTTTAACATACCTACATCACTGTACTTTCTTAAAATATTTCTGTCTTTCAACTTTTTCTGAGTATTTGTTATATTTATATATTAACATCCCTTTCCCCATATCCTTTAATATTTTTCAAATAATTCAGCTGTTTTATTTTTCTTCTTTTAAGGTAATTTGGGTACAAAATATGTCTACACACACTTTGATGACCCGTAAGGCTTTGGCAAAGGAAACGGAGCACAAGTTGAAGATTGCACTATTGGAACTCAAGAAATATAAGGAAGATCATAGTCAACTGTTGAAGGAACGAATTGACAGTGAAGAGGAAATTAAGTATGTTAATGACAAAGTCTCACAACTGAAAGCACAATTGACGGAACTCCACATAGAACATATGGACATTCTGGACCAGCGGGATAGACTGCAGGAAGAAGTCAGATCATATAGTAGCTGCGATGATACATATATGAGGCAGCTCAGTCGCATCATGGAGTTGGAAACAAGCTTGAGTGAAGCTCAATCCAAAATAACAACCTTGGAGAATTCCATTCAGTCACTAAGCAGCGCAGCAAACCAGGACCTGTTCTCTGAAGTCATTGGTGGAAAGGCAAATATTTTTAAATCTGTAAAATGTAATTGTAACTTTACATATAAGGTGTCAAATGGTAAATTTAGGAAATTGACAAAATTAAATAAATTAATAAAGCGACTTGAGTTAGGCTATAAGAGGTCAAAGAAAATTGTAGATTTAACACAAATTAACCATGATTTAGTTAAAGAGAGTGAGTTATTAGTTTCTAAGCTTAAGTATAGTAGTGAGCAATTAGCCTGTAGCCGATTACAATATGAACAACACACATGTGAGCTGCAAACACAAATCACATCATTAAATGCACAGCTCAACAAATTGATAATCGATCATCAAAGTGAAACACAGGAATATATATTGAAATATGATGAAATTAGTAGAGTTGGTAGAGAAAATCTAAAACAACTGCTCTCTATGACCAACAACGGTAACTGTTTAAATTGTTCAAATCATAAGTTAGAGGCTTCACCTAATTGTACAACCAAGTTATATAGTGAATTTCAAGATAAATATCCTTCGAAAACATGTCATGGTTCTGACACATTGTTACATAATGAAAATAATAAGGTTTTAGATAACAATGTTTTAATTTTTTCTGACCAATTAGGAATTGGTATGGGTAGCCTGATTAATAGTTATACTGATCGGTCAATACAAAATATTTGTTCACCAGGACAAGGAATGTCTATGTTTATTAATAAATTAAAGTATGCTAGACTAAATAAACATTCTACAGTTATAATTTTATATGGGGATAGCCTACTAGTTACCAAGAAAGAAATATTAGCTTTATCAGATATTATGATAGAACAAAGTTCTAAAGTGGGGTGCAACTTTAATGTCTGTGCATTACCATATTCCAATAACTTATCTTATAAAGAAAATAACCAGATAGGTAAATTGAATCTATTATTATATAATAGCACTTGTAGTCATAGTGACCATATTTTATTTTTTGACTCTAATATTTTTATTAGTAATTACTTTTTAACAAAAGATACTATGTATCTCTCTTTTATATATAGGCGACAACTTGCTAAATTATTAGCATTTAATTAACATAGTGAATGCAGTACTACTAGAGTACTTAGGAATTTGGTAGATAATAGTTATACCAATAGTAGTATTGACAAATCTATTAGTTTAAACTACTAGATGAGACAACAGATAGGCATTCATGTGTTTTAAACTTAGCTTATCAAAACATACAAGGCCTATCTAGCAAAGAATTAGAAATAGATTTATTTTTAAAGAAACATAAGTTGCATGTATTATGCATTACGGAACATTGGTTAAGAGGTGACCAATTAATATTCAATAATGAATTTTATACAGTGATTAGTGCATTCGTAAGAAAGAACGCTATTCGTGGTGGCTCTCTCATATATGTTTGTAATAGTATTAAATGTAAAGAACGAAAGGACATAGCCGAACTTTCTATCGAGCGCACCGCTGAGATATCTTGTGTTGAACTTGAGCAACACGTCATAGTCTGTGTATACCGACCACCGCAAAGTGACTTTAGCCAATTTGAAAGCATCATGGAGGACGTCTTAAAACACTTAAGTTCCAGCAGGAAGTCAATAATCGTATGTGGTGATTTTAATGTTAACTTGTTAGAACAATCACCAACTTGTACTAGGTTAGTTAGTTTATTTATGTCATTTAATTTGAATGTTTTATTTTCTGAACCAACCAGAACTACCTCACATTCTTCTACATGCTTAGATAATATTTTTTGCAATTGTTTGTACTTAAGTAAAGCTGTTTTGAGTGACTTGACATCGGATCACTGTGGACAAAAGGTTGTACTTCCAACTAATACAACCTCTACAGTACAAAAAATCACATGTAGGCCTATGACCTCTGCTCGCCTTAATCGCTTTAGTGATGATGTTGCTGCTAAGATCGCCAGCATTGACTTAACTCACGATGATCCAGATGAATTATATAAGTGGTTATTTGATGTTATTAAAAATGAGTACAATAAAATTTTTAAGGAGAAGACATTTGCCAAGAGCTCTAAAGTTAAATTTTGTGATTGGGCAACAGTAGGAATATACAAAAGTAGATCTAGGTTGTATGATCTGTATGGTATGAAGCAATACAATTTTAATCCTTCATTTATTGAATATGTAAGAAATTACTCAAAAGTTTTTAAGAGAGCATGTGCTTCAGCTAAGTCTATATTTATAAGTAATAAAATTAAAGAATCCAAGAACAAAATAAAAACAACTTGGAACATTATTAACAGTGAGACTGGTCGAGCTAAGTTAGTAGATAATAGCTATGAATTAAAATGTAATGGAGAAATAGTTACAAAGAAAATTGATGTTGCTCAGGCTTTTAACAACTTCTTCATAAACATACCAGTGAAAACAACCAAGTGTTTAGACTCATGCCCAAGCAAAGCAGAGATGTTAGTTAGGGGCAATGTGAATGAGTGTGATGTGCTGTTTAATTTTAAATACATTGACACCAATGACATCCTCAAGACATTCAAGACCATCAATATTAAGAAATCTATTGACTTATGGGGTATTTCAGTTAGTCTTGTTCGCCAAATCATTTTTAGCATAGCTCCATATTTAGCTGCAATATTTAATAGATGCGTGGATAAAGGGGTATTTCCTGATTTAATGAAACACAGCAAGGTGATACCACTTTTCAAAAAAGGATCCAAGAGCGACCCTAGTAACTTTCGGCCAATTTCTATCTTGCCTGCAATCAGTAAAATTTTTGAAAAGGTTATTTTGCATCAGTTAGAGAGCCACTTTCTCATAAATAATTTATTGCACAGTGAGCAGTATGGCTTCACTAAGGGTCGCTCCACCGTTGATGCCGGTGTAACTCTGTTAAAACATATCTTTAACGCTTGGGAAAATTCGAAGGATGCCATTGGTGTTTTTTGCGACTTGTCAAAGGCTTTTGATTGTGTTGAACATGATACACTTTTACGTAAACTCAACCATTATGGTATTCGAGATAGCGTACTCAATCTTGTTGCCAGTTACCTTAGAGATAGAGTTCAGTATGTAGATGTTAGTGGAAGTAGGTCTCAAGGTTTGCCAGTGGGAATGGGCGTTCCACAGGGCTCTATTCTTGGTCCGTTTCTTTTTTTAATATATATTAATGACTTGCCATTCTTTGTTAGAAATCTATGTGATATTGTTCTTTTTGCTGACGATACTTCTCTTATTATTAAAGTTGATCGTAATACAAGTAACATTGACAGCGTAAATAATTCTCTTGCGCAAGTACTACATTGGTTCACGACAAATAATTTGCTACTCAACTCTGGCAAAACAAAATGTGTGAAATTCACTTTGCCGAATGTCAAAAATGTTCTTACTAATATAGTTTTAAATAACGAAACAATTAACCTAGTTGATTCAACTGTATTTTCAGGTTTAACTTTAGATTGTAAGCTTCAGTGGGGTGCCCAAATATCCTGTCTGGCAGTCAAACTTAGTTCTGCAGCATTTGCAGTTAGGAAAGTTCGCCAATTCACAGACGTAGATACTGCTAGACTAGTTTACTTTAGTTACTTTCACAGTGTAATGTCTTATGGGATACTATTATGGGGTACGGCGGCCGATATTCAGACAATTTTTGTTATTCAAAAGAGGGCCATACGTGCAATATATAAGTTAGGTGCTAGAGATTCTTTACGAGATAAATTTAAAGAAGTAGAAATATTTACAGTTGCATCGCAGTATATATTTGCTAATTTAATGTACGTTAAGAAAAACTTAACTCTTTACCGTAAAAATAGTGACGTGCACAAAGTGAACACAAGGAATAAGCATAAACTAGTGGGCACTAACCACCGTCTACATAAAGTTCATAACTCATTTGCGGGACTCGGTATACAATTCTTCAGCAAATTACCTCTGGAAATAATGAATTTACCTCTGCACAAATTTAAAACCACTACTAGGAATTTTCTTTTAAAAAGGGGTTATTACACTATTAAAGAATTTCTAGATGACAAGACATCATGGGTCTAGTTGCTTGTTTTTAAATTCACCATTATTGTTATTTTTATGACTGTGTAATATACTCTCTTCTTAATTAGTAACATGTTAAGTGGAGGTGCCTCGTGAACACATGATTTTTGCAGGATTTGGATATTATTACGATTTGTTGAATGTAGTTTAACATTATTTATTCCTGATCATATCGTTGTTCACTTGTCACCTTCACAAATTCTTTCTACATTTGCATTCCTTCACGCGGTCCACTGATTTATGTTCATAATAACGATCTGGAAAATGGAGGTAATTGGCGGTCATGGTCAGTATACCAATAGATTGTTTCTTACTGCCGGTTCGTATACCGTTATCGTCATGCTCACTAAAATGTCATTCCTTGTGGTGGCGTCGTGTGTGGGGTCATCCCTGTCCCTCTAATATGGCGAGAGGGATGATGGCTGGCACATGCGTCATACTCGTGAACGGGTGCTACTTGCGATGACTGGTCGATGACGGTCTTGCGGGCTGGTATTAGATTTTAATATTTAACTGCATCATTTCCATCATGGGTCTGATCACTTTCGCGGGTTGCCTGCATTGTTAGGTATATATAATGTAAGTGGATGCTCCTGTTTCACCATGTCTATTCTGAGGAGACTAACCAAATGAACATCAAAAGTATTATGCTTGAGTATTATTATGTACAGTAAATATATACAAGTGATATAGAAGGTGTAACAGTTGCAGCACCTTACAAAATGTAAATTATGTGTATTATGCAAAACCTGGCGAAGAAAAAGAGTGACCGTGAGTTTTATTGCCCGTTCTTTCTCATGGTTCTACCTATTGCTTTGCGAACGTGGCAGTAAATGTAAATGTAGAGTCTTTAAGTAATTATTTTATAAATTTATTATTTTGACGTTCATAAGCGTCACATTGTGACCCAAATGAATAAACGATTTTGAATTTTTGAATTTTTTTGAATTTAGGCATAACCTTAGATTCTAAGCTACAGTGGGGCCCACATATAGGTCAGTTGTCGAATAGACTTAGTTCTGCAGCGTACGCGGTTTATAAAATTCGTCAGTTAACTGATATAGATACGGCCAGATTAGTATATTTTAGTTATTACCACAGCATAATGTCATATGGCATTTTATTATGGGGCAACGCAGCTGACATTCAAACTGTGTTTGTACTGCAGAAGCGGGCTATTCGTGCAATCTACAATCTTGGTTCAAGGCATTAACTGAGGGAAAAATTTAAAGAAATTAAGATAATGACTGTCGCATCTCAATACGTTTATGAGAACTTGTTATATGTCAGGAAAAATATAAATATGTTTTCTAAATTCAGCAACATTCATAAATTAAACACTCGAAATAAAAACAAAGTTGTTCTACCTTCAACTAGACTACAAAAAATAAGTAACTCATACAATTAGTGTCAAAGCATACGTTGTTAAAACAAAATTCCAGGCAATATTCAGGAACTAAGTATTAATAAATTCAAAGTATTTATTAAACAGAGCTTGTGTTCAAAAGCTTATTACACAGTTAAAGATTATTTAGCAGACAAAAATGCCTGGAATTGAGTTTAAAAATTATCAATTTTGAAATTAGTGACATGATATTTTTATTTACATTAGGTAGTACTTTGACATTTTTGATTTGACATTTGTAATTTTATTTATTTTGTTTTGACATTGTTTGATTTGACATTGTTATTTTATTTATTTTCTTTTGACATTTAAAATTACTTAAGTAATATATGATTATTCTTAAAATAACATTCAATAATATTTTCTGACATTTTAAATATATGACATTTTATTATTAATTTTTTTATTATTTTACATATTGTTTGCAACATGTATTTTACTATGTATTAGCATGTAAAGTTGTGAGTACGATGTGGGCATTATTAAACATATAAACAAATAGTTGTGGCAACCTGTCTGATGGCTTAGGCTGATATGCTTATGCATACACCTTCTGTTGGCGTGGAGGCATAGTGATACAGGTCGTGCTGGCTCCCTCAATCAAGGTTGAGACGTACGATTGCTGTTGAATGCGGGCCATCAGTGGGCCTAGTCAGTCAAAAGCGTCAGATGATTTCCTGCATTGTACTTGCATACTAAACCCTTTTTTTGTCTGGACTTTAAAAGATGAAGAAAATACTAAAGAAATTGAAGTGACGAAAAAAAACAATGACTCTGAGTTTGTTTCGGCCTTTCTTCTCAAGAAGTCATTAAGCTAGGAAAAGCCGGCATCATCTAGAATAGGGTTTTTGATATAAATAAGTGTTGTAAACAACCAAAATGCAGAATTAAATATGTCTTTGTCTTTATTAATCACGTTGATTACACAAACGCGCAATATTATGACAAGACTTAGCCCACGGCTCGGCCTGCCCGTTTATTGGGGTAAAAAGTGGCATGTATCACTCTTCACCCACCATCTCTACACAGAAAATTCATTCCACAACATTTCTCGTGTCGTTAAAGAAAAACAAGCAAACAAACACAGCTTCGTATTTATATGATAAGAAGATATGATAATAGTAAATGCATAAAAGAGACCTTTATCTATCTATCCAAATAATTATTTATTTCAACAAAGAAGCCAAATCAACTCGCAGCGCAAAAGACAATTTTTACCCATAAAGGTCCTATTTTACATAGTTTATAATACGTGACAAGGGGGCAATTTTGCTTATTGCTGATCAGGTATAAAGCCTGGCGTAATAATATACCACTATTAAAACCCTATTGAGACCTCACAGTAATGAAATATGGACGCGATACTACACATTTTTAGCCTTTTGAGACTGCCATTCAGAGTTTATCGGGTTCGAATACACGCGTATTAAAATGTTAATTATCGCTTGCCTCGTTCCTCGGAGAGCACGTTAAGCCGTTGGCCCCGGCCGTCATGAAAATGTTGACTGTCGTTATTGGGAGTTAATACCTCCGAACCAACTGACGCTAGTTTAAACCATAGAATATCTGTATCCCTTTGAATTACGTAGGTCAGTTAAGAAAAGCTAATATTAAGTCAAATTCGGTTCAACTAGTAAACCAACCTCGGGTTGCAACTAGGATAATGCTAGGAGGGTGATAATGTAGATGGTTCCATTTTTAAAAGCAATATTTGATAGCGGTTTTCAGCCCGAAATATAATCAAAAGAACCCTAAGTTTGTAGATAGCATAATTATAATGATATCTGCGAGCAATATATAATTATATCATGATTGTTCTATTTGATTAGACTTTGTTGTAAGACATATTATCGTTCCATCCTTTGTTTTGTTTAGGCGTCAAACTGCAAAACTGATAGCCTGTTACCATACGACCCAAGTTCACCTACAATGATATAACGGTCGATTGCAAAAACAACTGTTTAAAGTTAAACATTAGGATAAACAGAGATCGTTTTTTTACTGTTCACCAGTGCCGTTTGGGTGCCGGTTAGAAAACCGGACGTTTTTGAATGAAATGAGTGAGAAATGTAACATTGCCAAATGAAAATGTACCATTACAACATCAAATGACGTTTACTTGTACAACTCTTTTAAACAATCGTATAATATTATAATGCAGTCAAGTTCAGACGTTGTATTTTTCGTTATTTTTCTTTTTAGGAGTATTACGACAGTTTTTGGCAGGATTAATTTTCTGACATTTGTTATTGTTATTGTTTATTGAGTAGAAATGCCATAACCATTTCAAAAGAGGTTTTAAAACGTGAAAGTTATCGCTGAGCACATCAAACGATTACTTTATGATTTCATAAGGAACCTTAAGAAAAATGGCTGATAGGAACCGTACCAGAAATTTGAGCCTTAACGAAAGAAATATTTTGAGAGATTATATTCACCATCCATTAAAAAATTAAATACGGACCTCCTTTTGTCTTTATATGAAACTGTTGACAAATAAATGTAACTAGTAAACAAAATGTCACATTGACAGCGATAATCAACGTTTAAACTCGTTATACATGGATGCTAAGCTCGGTTAAAATAACCGCCCGATTTAGCATTTTAACTGATCTATAAGGTATGGTGAACATGAAAATTTAACTAAACAGTTGGTTACAAATTTAAACATCTGTTAAAGTGTGGGTGAACACCGGCCAGACTAAATATCAAACATAACAAGATTTTGTACCGTTTGGTCTAGTCTGAGGTTGACGCGATCAAATAAAAACAAACTATTGAGCCTTATAAAACTAGATAACAAGTACTTCCAACTTCAAAACATGTCTCAACATAAGATTAATTAATTATCACCTTAAGAAAACGTACATTTTCAAGGTTATACCAAATAGTTTTCTTTTTTATAAAAAGCTTGCAAGACATAAACATGTACAGTACTCCCATATTAATAATGCGCATGCAGATCTTCGTTAATAGTCGTATTCCCGGAAACACCCGAATCATTGAATTGTAAGAGCCCTAAACAATGCACTTGCATTTTGCACCTTGTTCGAAAGAAATATTAGTGAATATTATGTCTACACAATCGAAAACAATTCGGGCGGTCGGCGGCGGTCGCCGGTCCGTCAAAGGTCCGTCAGTCGTCTTTATATAATGGTGGTGACTGCACGTGTTCTCTCTGTGTGGAATTATATAGAGCTGCTATTACACACCCTTCTTGGTTTTGTTTTCAAAGGTGAATTTAATTATGTTATTCAAATTTAAATAGTTTATTTTGTAAAATAGGTAAATATACTAACATTTTTCACGGATTGTTAATATTAAAAAAATAAAAATACCTACTTTAAATACATATTAAGTACTAGAAAAAGCATTTTAAAAAGATACACACAATAAACAAATAGATATAGGGATAAATAATATTATAAAGTATATTAGTACATAATGCAATAATACAACAAATAAATAAAAATATGTCTAACTCTGCCCATACCATTTTCTTTCAGACGTATTCTTCCAGAATGGATAAATTTAAACGTGGAAAGCCACTTAAGTCACAAGCATGGCAAATGGTATTTAATGTGTACCTTTATTTCTTAAATGAAGCCAATGTTTTCAAAAAAGACCATGATGGATATTTAAAAAAAATTCAGGACCGTGTTACAAAAGCTACAGGAATTTCACAACGAACTTTGCCTAATATTTTAAACGAAAAAAAACAGAATCAATCAATGAAATTTTCCACACCGAAAAAAGGAAAACCTAAAAGTAGATTTCGGCTGGGACTTGATGATTTCGACTACTGTGTTATTCGTAATATGATATACAATTTTCACTTGACGCTCAAAGAACTCCCAACTGTAAATAATTTGAGAAAAAAGTTGATCGAAGCTATTAATTTCAAAGGCTGTGCAGAGTGTGATGTAGTAGTTGTAAGTTTGTATCCTATATAATAAGGTTTCTTTATTTCAATATAGTCAGTCTATTCTCGAACTTCACTTGTTTCACTTGTCTCCCAAACACACGACCTTACATGGCGACCCTGCCTGTAACATAAGTTGGCGCGAGCCCGGGCACGTGTGCTCCTTATACGGGTTAAATATTAAAAACAATTAGTGGAAAGTTACCGTGGACTTTACAATGGACTAAATATAATGGAAGACATTATATTGCAATACCGGTTGCGTCTAACGCGTCATGTCGATACGTATTTTTACATTTTTGTGCAAAATGGGTTCTTCTAACTCCAAAGAAGTGATGATTGCCCAAACCACCGGGGTCGGTAGCAATACGGCTCGTACGCAACAGCTACAGGAAACCACAAACACGATTGTTGAGGTCATATGTGCAATTTTGGCAATTGGTATATTGATGGTGATATACAAGCTGTATAACCGCTGCCACAAGAAGAAAATACAGCGCCAAATTGATGAAACGACATTGAAGCGGTACTCCAGTATTTTGCGCAGGCACCAGGCACAAAAGGGTACTGTGCCACAGGTTAGCAAGACAGAGGTGATCGACATACAGCTACGGTCGTAATTTAACGGATATCTTCACGGTGCGTATCAATACGGTGAACATAGCGATGTTGGTTTAGTGAGAAAATTCCAAGCGGTAGTGATGTGATGGTTCCTATATTCCATATCAGTGTCGTAATAGTGGTATTAGTAAGTAAATTAAGGTAATAACGGTCTATTTTACCTGTCTTATATATATTCATAATGTTTATAATTATCGTTTAAAAAACATACATTAAGTAAATATAATTATGTATAAGTAAATATATAACCGTATAGTTAAGTAAATATAATGTGCATTGCCTCAAATTTTTGCCATGGTTTAATAATTATATTTTTGGGTAATATGTTATGGCTGAGGACTTAGGGATAATATTAAATGAATTGAAATCCATAAGAAGTTATTTAATAAAAATTGGTCCTAGCCGTCGACAAGGAAAGATATAAGACACAAAAAGAGAAGAGGCACATACTGTTTTACTAAAGTATAATCAGTTTTTAGAAATATATAAATATAATTTAGGAAATTATACATACATACATAGACTCACGCCTGTTTCCCGGAGGGGTAGGCAGAGACTACGGAACGCCATATGCAACGATCCAGACATATCTCTATTGCTTCATTCACTCCCATCAGATTCCTCATGCATACTCTTCTGTTCAGGGTACTTCTCACCTGTCCTGTTTTTAGGATGTTTCTAATCTGATCAGAGAACGTCCGCCTAGGTCTTCCCCTTTGTCCTGTCCCTTCCACACTTGCCTTATATATCTGCTTGGTCAGTATTTCGTCATCCATCCTCTCCACGTGTCCAAACTATCTTAGCATACCTTTCGCGATGCTTGTCACTACATCTTCTTTTACCCCACAACACTCTCTTATCACACAATTCTTTACCCTATCAGTCAGAGAGACACCACACATACTTCTCAGTGCTCTCATTTCTACAGCATTTATTCTACTTTCATGACTTTTCTGCCATACCCAACTATCACTACCATACATAAGAGTAGGTACTAACACCCCTCTATGCACAGCCAAACGTGCCTTTTTGGACACGTTTTGGCTATTTATAAACGCCTTCAGAGCTCCATTCACTCTATTACCTGCATTAACTCTTCTTTCAATGTCTTCTACATTCTCACCATCCCTTGTAAACAGCGTACCTAAATATACAAACTCATTCACTTGCTCCACTCGCTGTCCATCGATCATAACATTAGAAGCCGTAACGCATTCCTCCTTTTCAAAAACCATAACTTTCGTTTTACTTACATTCACTTTCATTCCTTTCCTCTCTAACGCACCATGCATGATTGTTACCATCTCCTGCAACTCCTCCACTGAACACGCAAGTATAACCTGATCATCAGCATAAAGGAGGCATTTGACAAGTAACTCATTCATCCTTAATCCACAATCACTATGTTTCAAGTCTTGCAAACAACTGTCCATGAAGAGGTTGAACAGCCACGGCGACGCTACACATCCCTGTCTAACACCTGTATTGATGGTAAACCAGTCAGTGTATGCCCCGTTTATCCTCACACAAGCTCTAGAATCCTCATAAAGGTATTTCAGAGCCCGAATTAGGCTGCTGTTCACCCCATACATCGACAGTACCGACCACATTTCATTCCTCACCACTTTATCGTAAGCCTTTTCCAAATCCACAAATGCGCAGTAGACCTTTCGACTTTTGGCCAAAAAATTCTCGGCTATGCATCGCAAGGAAAAGACTTGATCCGTACACCCCATACCCTTTCGGAATCCCGCTTGTACATCCCATATTTTCTTGTCGGTTACTTTCATAACTCTTTCAATGAATACCTTCGCATAGAATTTGCCAAAAAATTCTGAGAAAGCTAATAACTCTATAGTTTTTGCAGTCTTGTTGCGAGCTTTTTCTTTTATAAAGAGGCACAACTACTGCTGTGGCCCAGTCATCAGGTACTCGGCCGGTGCTCCAGCACAAGTTGAATAAACGCTGCAGCTGACTAACTATGATGCCCTGTCCAGCCTTCAGCATTTCGACTGTAATCCTGTCTTACCCTGCAGCCTTACCTAATTTCATACTAGCCAGTACCTTCAAAATTTCATCCACGCCAATATCGCTTTCATCATTGCTATCATTACCATTCCTTTCACCTGTTGATGTCTTTGTCGTCGTTCTTTCAAATAATCCTTCAAAATACTCTTTCCATCTCTTCAGCACACACGATTCACCATTCAGTATCTTTCCATTCTTGTCTCAGATAGCTGTGTATTCTGAGGATTGAGTTTTTCCTCGAACTGCACGAACGGACTTCCAGAAAAACTTAATGTTTCTCCGAAAGTCGTCAGATAATCTACTATTAAACTCATCTTTCTTTTCCTCTTTTTTCCTTTTAACCATTTCTTTCACTATTCTTTTAGACCTAACAAACTGCTTTCTTGCTTCATCTATGTCATCACTCGTTGCCTTTCCCATTCTTTCATTTGCTCTGGCAGCCAACCAATCTAACCACGCTTTCTTCTTCTCTGATACTGATTGCACATCCTTGTCCCACCATGTATTCTTAACCTTTCGTAGTTTCCTTCTCTTGATCACACCACATACTTCAGACGCTGCACATACTACCTCTTTTTTAAAGGAATGCCATAACTCTTCCATATCATTTATGCCATCGAACCTCTCAAATCTTGCTATCAATCTTCGTTTATACTCATCTTTCACATCTTTCTCTTGCAGATTTTCTACTTTTATTCTTTCCAAGACCCTCTCTTGATTATTTTCTTGGTGTCGCTATCCTCTAAAGAGCCCACTTATCTGGCTTAACACCAAAAAGTGGTCAATAGTAAATTATAGCAGTTCAGAAATAACATTAGTTACAAAGATTTGCGAAAAATTCGATTTATTGTATTCAGAAATAATTTCTTTGTGTAGTGTAACCAGAGAGGACGATTTATCATTACAAACCATGGCTACGAATACATTTGAATTAAAAACTGCGCTACAACTTTTACCCGTCATGAATGATAAGATTGATACTACTAAACAACTAATCGAAAGTATCGAATATTATGACTCTGTGTTAGAAAAATCGGAATGTAAAATTCAATTGATTAAATTTGTATTAAAAAATAGGTTATCCCAGAGGGCAAAGTTGTTATTGTCATCAAAATATGAGACTGTCGATGAGCTTATAAAGGATATGCGTAAATTATTACTGCCACCAAAGAGTTACATCGCGATACAGACACAGTTGCAGTACTGTAAGCAAAATAATAAAACAATTACAGATTACGGCAAAGAAATATCGGATCTTTTTGTTAATTTAACGATATCGCAAGCTGACAGTGATTCTACTAAATATGCTTTATTAAAACCCATGAATGAGAAGTTAGCAATCAAGCGATTTGCTGATGGCTTGCCGGATCGTCGCCTGAGCACTGTCATTGCCTCGCGTAACTTTTCTTCTTTGACAGAAGCAATACAGGCGGCCCAAGATGAGGAGATACTCGGTCCCAGTGGTTCATCAGAAATTATAGGTACTTATAGACAGTCACGTTATCCGGCCAGGAGAGCGCAGCGAGGGTACCGAGGTCAACGCAATTTCGGCGCAAGAGGTGCACAAAATGCATATGAGCAACGAGGTCATCGGTCACAGGTACCGCATGTTTTTAATAACAACTATTATAACCGTAGTAATTAAAACAATCGTCTTCGTGAACCGAGCAGACCACCGCGAAGTAACCGCGGCCAAGGTGTCACGTTACAAAGAAACATGAATGTGATAACGGAGGATAGCCAGGTAGCAACAGGCACTTCGAATAATGAATCGTTAAATCATTTTTTTCGTGAATGATGTCATCCTTCCGTGTAACAACTTAAACAAAGTGTTGTTTAACATTCGTAATTATAAAAACGACATGCTAATTGATACGGGTACATCTATATCGGGAATAAAGTTGAATTGTTTAGAACGTTTACAGATTCCTTACCATAAAAAGAGAGTTAGCGTGAAAGGTATAGGTGGATATTTGTACTCTGAAGGCTATGTTTATTTAACTCTTAAATATAACGAGCATAACTTTTCTCATAAATTTATAGTATTTAAGGATTTGCCTTGTATGACTGACGGTATTTTAGGTCAAGATTTTTTGTCACCTTATAGAGCTATTTTAAATTTTGAAATTAATACGTTACAACTAATGAGTAATGACTCTAAGATAGTAACATTATCATTCGAAAATAAATTGCCAAATCATAACGGACACTACCTGATCATACCAGCGCGTAGCGAATCCATACATTATATTAATACAGGATTGAAGGAAGAGTGCGTAGTGTCGAATCAACAATTATGTGATGGCGTTTACTTAGCTAGTAGCATAAATAAACCTATAAACGGAAAAATGCCTGTTCGTATTCTAAATACTCGCGATACCGATGTTAAATTAAATTATTTTCAAGTTAACACTAGTACATTAAAAGATTATTATATTTGTCAATTTAATAGGACTAAAGTTGATTCAGAAAGGGTGAAAACTTTATTTTCCTTATTAAATCTGAAGGGATTGAATATCAAAGCAAAATTTTCTGATATTTTTCATTTACCAGGGGACAAATTATCTACTACCCCTGTATATAAACAGACGATTGAAATTAAACCACATACCATACCTGTTTACACTAAGCCTTACAGATTACCTTATTCTCAAAAACCGGAAGTAGAAAAACAAATAAAAAATATGTTGAATGATGGCATTATTGAGCCATCCCGTAGTGCATGGTCTAGTCCATTGCTGTTAGTTCCTAAAAAGTGCGATGCGTCCGGAAATAAAAAGTGGCGTGTCGTAATTGACTATCGGCAATTAAACAATAAAATACAAGATGATAAGTTTCCCTTGCCGAACATCATCGAAATTCTAGACTCTTTGTCTGGAGCTATGTACTTCACTCATTTAGATCTATATCAAGGATTTTTTCAAATTTCACTAAAAGCAAGCTGCAGACCATATACAGCATTTAGTACAGGCAATAATCAGTATCAGATGACTCGAATGCCGATGGGGCTCAAGTCTAGTCCCAGTAGTTTTAGCAGAATGATGACTATTGCGATGTCTGGCCTTAATTATGATAAATGTCTCATTTATCAGGACGATTTGGTAGTTATGGGTCGGAATTTGACTGTTCATAATCAAAATTTAATGGACGTTTTCTCTAGATTGCGTAAAGTAAATTTAAAATTAAACCCTTCCAAGTGTACATTTTTACAAAAAGAGATTCTTTATTTAGGTCACATAGTATCGGGAACAGGTATTTTACCAGACCCAGAAAAAAATAAGGTGGTAGATAGCTATCCAAGGCCACAAAACGTTGATGAATTAAAGCGTTTTGTAGCCTTCGCTAACTATTATAGGAAATTTATTAGAAACTTCGCAGAGTTGGCATTTCCTTTAAATAAATTGTGTTGCAAAAATGTTACGTATATATGGACGAGAGAATGTGAAAATTCTTTTCAAATGCTCAAATCAGCCTTAATAAACCCGCCGGTCCTACAGTATCCAAATTTATCTGCTCATAATGATTTTTTTCTCCAAACCGACGCATCAGGAAAAGCGATCGGTTCCGTATTATGTAACGCAGATGGACGGCCAGTGGCTTATGCAAGTCGAAGTTTAAGTAAAGCCGAAATTAATTACCCAACTATTGAAAAGGAACTCTTAGCAATAGTTTGGAGTGTTACGTATTTTCGACCTTATTTATACGGAAGACAGTTTAAGATACAGACCGACCATCGACCTCTAGTTTATTTATTTTCTATGAGAAATCCGTCAAATCGATTATTAAAATTTAGATTGCACTTAGAAGAATTTAATTTTACAATAGAATACTTAAAAGGTCAGTCCAACTCCGTGGCAGACGCACTTTCGCGAATAATAATGACATCTGAAGATTTAAAATCAATTAATGAGCAAGTAGTTAGTGTAATGACTAGAGCACAATTGCGTCAATTAAATTAGAATAGTAGTAAGAGCGATAATAATCCATTGGTAGATAATATGGACACGCACTCGAGGTCTGATCAGCCGTGGGTGGTAGAAATAATTAAGAAACCGAGGAATATTACCGAACTTTCTTTAATAAGTAAATTATTTACTTATTAAAGAAAGTTCGGTAATATTATTTACTAAAGAAAGAAGTATTCATAGAACGTTACTAATATTTAATATATGTGCCCAGTAAATCGATAATTTATTTAGAAACAATGTCTCGATCTCCGATTACGCGAGTCGAATTGGTGAGAGACTTGTTATACTTATGTAAAAAGTTCTTGATAAACGAAATATGCATATTAAGAAACGATGATAATCAAGTTTTTATTAGTGGGCTTATAACCGAAATAAAGAGTTATGAAAAATGGTCCGGACCACGTATTTGTGTAGTAAGTAATGTTCAAAGGATAAATAATTTAGATAACAGACGCGTGATATTAAATGACTTCCACCTATTGCCCACTAGTGGCCACGCGGGCATTAGGCGGATTATGATCAGCAGCAGCTTATTGCAGCTTATTATGATATGGGGCGTTGTCAATTACCAACACACTATTAGGAGGCAAGTTAGGAATCAATTGATTGCGTAGCCAAGCTTGATAACGTTCCGCGTTTATTTCATTATGATAATCACCTTCTAAGTCGACACATTTATGTAACATTAGAGCCCTGGGACGAAGCCTTTTTCATTGCCTGCGTGTACAATAATTATTCTCTCTCCTTTGGAAATGGGTTGTTTGATACCTTTTTTGCTGCTATCGTGCCAAGTTTTACCCTTAGTATGTGATGTATGCACGTATGACTCGTCCATAAACACTATATTTCTACCAGAATTCCTCAGCTGTTGTATTTCTCTGAGATATTTGATTCTTTTTAAACGTATATCATGCTTTTCCATAAGTAACCGTCTGTTATTATCAGTTTTCAGAAACCTAAACCCCATTTCTTTCAAGATCAGCCTTAAAGTCTGTTGTAAGGTCGTGTGTTTGGGAGACAAATGAAACAAGTGAAGTTCGAGAATAGACTGACTATATTGAAATAAAGAAACCTTATTATATAGGATACAAACTTACAACTACTACATCACACCTCCCCCATTAATACAAAAATAATAAGAGTACACGATTATTATTTTTAAGTTAATTTAGGTAAATATTTTCACTTATATTATATGGCTATATACCTGCGCAGGGTTAAAAAGCTATTTAAAAACAAACATTAGCCATAATTGAGGGACAAGATATAAAAACTATTGGGTACAAGTTTAGTAATTTTTATAAAACTTAGTTCTATTTTATGAACAATGTATTCGTTCCCATTTTTTAAAATTTTCACATTACAATCTAAGTCATCGATTACACAATAAGTTCCTAAATATACACCACTATTTTTTAATCAGTACAAAAAATTTAACAGGGTACTAAGTATCTTTAACTGATCATATTTATGTAGTTGAAAAATAAAAACACTAAGTCCCAAAACTGTCTCAAAACTGTCCACAAAAATACGTGATAATTGGTAAATGCAATACGAATACTATGACCGACCCGTGTACTATCATAGTAAAATTAACCATTGATAAATTCCCCACCCCCCGCCTCTCTGCGCCTGCGCCACGCCCTGACGATGCGACAAACAGTACTAAATTGTTAGCTAAAGTGAGCGTATCTAATTTCGTTGCAAAAGTTTATTGTTTGTCTACGTTTGCCCGACGCGATGGCCTATCATATCAGTTCATATCACGGGAGTATGTAGCTATGCTTCGTGCGTACTTTTTGAGTGGAAAAATCGATAAATTTTACCGGTCCTAAGCCCGAATGAAGTATGAAGGAGAAGGTAGAATTAATAAAATTAAAAAATAACTACCCACATTTATTATTTTCCTTCATTTTATTTTCTATGGCTACCTACATCATAAATGCGACAGAGAGAATGCGAATGAGCAGGATGGAATATTATCAATGAATTAGTGAATGGATTGTAAAATATGACTATGATTTAAGTGAGATTTTCTACAATAAACAAATGATAATAACTTTGCTCTTTAATGATATAATGAAATTCTTATGTCACATATATGATAATAATATCTTCGCTAATCCGTCCTTAAAGTTTTTGTACTAATTAAAAAATAGTGGTGTATAGGCTCCATTTTATTATCTGACTCATTTTTTAATAAACACAAATCACCTTTTTTATAAGACACTGGGTTAATATTAAAATCATAATTACACTTTCTTTTCATTTTACTTTTAATTAAATTACTATATGCATCTTTTTGCGCATATTGAAGTCTATACTTTAGTTCAAGAGCATAGTTGTCATGAGCATATAAAGGATCCACGATATGACCTTCTAAATTCGTCGGTAACACACAACGTTTGCCAAATACTAATTCATGAGGTGTGTACTTGGTTTCCGTATGTACTGTATTATTGTAAGAAAAGCACCAATACAGCAACCAAGTACTCCACGCACTGGTTTGATTCTCACAATAAGTTCTTAAATACGCACCCATCGCTTTATGGTTGTTTTCCAACGCCCCGATACTTTCGTGATGGTAAGCTGTAGAGGAAATATGGTTTATTTTTAAGATTTGACATACTTCTTTCATAGTACTTGATATAAATTCTGACCCACGATCGGTCGCTATTTCTCTAGGTATGCCATATCTTAAAACAAAGTTCTCGACGAAAGCACGAGCTACACTTACCGTATCTTTGTTATGTAATGGGTACACTTCTGTAAATTTTGATAACTCGCACTGCAAGGTCAAAATGTATTTGTAATTATGTACATATATCCTGTGGTAACGGTCCTACTATGTCTAAATAGACTTTTTCTAAAGCTGAGTTTGCAGTCGTTGTAACTTGCATAGGTTGTTAAGTGTGTATAGAATATTTTTGTTTCTTACATTGCTCACATTTAGAGACATAGTCAACGACATCTTTTTCTAAACTCGGCCAAAAGTAATATTTCTTAATGTTATTTGTCATCCGCCTAATGCCCGCGTGGCCACTAGTGGGCAATAGGTGGAAGTCATTTAATATCACGCGTCTGTTATCTAAATTAATTATCCTTTGAACATTACTTACTACACAAATACGTGGTCCGGACCATTTTTCATAACTCTTTATTTCGGTTATAAGCCCACTAATAAGAACTTGATTATCATCGTTTCTTAATATGCATATTTCGTTTATCAAGAACTTTTTACATAAGTATAACAAGTCTCTCACCAATTCGACTCGCGTAATCGGAGATCGAGACATTGTTTCTAAATAAATTATCGATTTACTGGGCACATATATTAAATATTAGTAACGTTCTATGAATACTTCTTTCTTTAGTAAATAATATTACCGAACTTTCTTTAATAAGTAAATTTAATTTACTTATTAAAGAAAGTTCGGTAATAAGTAAATTAAATTTACTTATTAAAGAAAGTTCGGTAATATTATTTACTAAAGAAAGAAGTATTCATAGAACGTTACTAATATTTAATATATGTGCCCAGTAAATCGATAATTTATTTAGAAACAATGTCTCGATCTCCGATTACGCGAGTCGAATTGGTGAGAGACTTGTTATACTTATGTAAAAAGTTCTTGATAAACGAAATATGCATATTAAGAAACGATGATAATCAAGTTTTTATTAGTGGGCTTAAAACCGAAATAAAGAGTTATGAAAAATGGTCCGGACCACGTATTTGTGTAGTAAGTAATGTTCAAAGGATAAATAATTTAGATAACAGACGCGTGATATTAAATGACTTCCACCTATTGCCCACTAGTGGCCACGCGGGCATTAGGCGGATGACAAATAACATTAAGAAATATTACTTTTGGCCGAGTTTAGAAAAAGATGTCGTTGACTATGCCTCTAAATGTGAGCAATGTAAGAAACAAAAATATTCTATACACACTAAACAACCTATGCAAGTTACAACGACTGCAAACTCAGCTTTAGAAAAAGTCTATTTAGACATAGTAGGACCGTTACCACAGGATATATGTACATAATTACAAATACATTTTGACCTTGCAGTGCGAGTTATCAAAATTTACAGAAGTGTACCCATTACATAACAAAGATACGGTAAGTGTAGCTCGTGCTTTCGTCGAGAACTTTGTTTTAAGATATGGCATACCTAGAGAAATAGCGACCGATCGTGGGTCAGAATTTATATCAAGTACTATGAAAGAAGTATGTCAAATCTTAAAAATAAACCATATTTCCTCTACAGCTTACCATCACGAAAGTATCGGGGCGTTGGAAAACAACCATAAAGCGATGGGTGCGTATTTAAGAACTTATTGTGAGAATCAAACCAGTGCGTGGAGTACTTGGTTGCCGTATTGGTGCTTTTCTTACAATAATACAGTACATACGGAAACCAAGTACTCACCACATGAATTAGTATTTGGCAAACTTTGTGTGTTACCGACGAATTTAGAAGGTCATATCGTGGATCCTTTATATGCTCATGACAACTATGCTCTTGAACTAAAGTATAGACTTCAATAAGCGCAAAAAGATGCACATAGTAATTTAATTAAAAGTAAAATGAAAAGAAAGTGTAATTATGATTTTAATATTAACCCAGTGTCTTATAAAAAAGGTGATTTGTGTTTATTAAAAAATGAGTCAGATAATAAAATGGAGCCTATACACCACTATTTTTTAATTAGTACAAAAACTTTAAGGACGGATTAGCGAAGATATTATTATCATATATGTGACGTAAGAATTTCATTATATCATTAAAGAGCAAAGTTATTATCATTTGTTTATTGTAGAAAATCTCACTTAAATCATAGTCATATTTTACTATCCATTCACTAATTCATTGATAATATTCCATCCTGCTCATTCGCATTCTCTCTGTCGCATTTATGATGTAGGTAGCCATAGAAAATAAAATGAAGGAAAATAATAAATGTGGGTAGTTATTTTTTAATTTTATTAATTCTACCCTCTCCTTCATACTTCATTCGGGCTTAGGACCGGTAAAATTTATCGATTTTCCCACTCAAAAAGTACGCACGAAGCATAGCTACATACTCCCGTGATATGAACTGATATGATAGGCCATCGCGTCGGGCAAACGTAGACAAACAATAAACTTTTGCAACGAAATTAGATACGCTCACTTTAGCTAACAATTTAGTACTGTTTGTCGCATCGTCGGGGCGTGGCGCAGGCGCAGAGAGGCGGGGGGTGGGGAATTTATCAATGGTTAATTTTACTATGATAGTACACGGGTCGGTCATAGTATTCGTATTGCATTTACCAATTATCACGTACTTTGTGGACAGTTTTGAGACAGTTTTGGGACTTAGTGTTTTTATTTTTCAACTACATAAATATGATCAGTTAAAGATACTTAGTACCCTGTTAAATTTTTTGTACTGATTAAAAAATAGTGGTGTATATTTAGGACCTTATTGTGTAATCGATGACTTAGATTGTAATGTGAAAATTTTCAAAAATGGGAACGAATACATTGTTCATAAAAATAGAACTAAGTTTTATAAAAATTACTAAACTTGTACCCAATAGTTTTTATATCTTTTCCCTCAATTATGGCTAATGTTTGTTTTTAAATAGCTTTTTAACCCTGCGCAGGTATATAACCATATAATATAAGTGAAAATATTTACCTAAATTAACTTAAAAATAATAATCGTGTACTCTTATTATTTTTGTATTAATGGGGGAGGTGTGATGTAGTAGTTGTAAGTTTGTATCCTATATAATAAGGTTTCTTTATTTCAATATAGTCAGTCTATTCTCGAACTTCACTTGTATCATTTGTCTCCCAAACACACGACCTTACAAGAGACTTTAAGGCTGATCTTGAAAGAAATGGGGTTTAGGTTTCTGAAAACTGATAATAACAGACGGTTACTTATGGAAAAGCATGATATACGTTTAAAAAGAATCAAATATCTCAGAGAAATACAACAGCTGAGGAATTCTGGTAGAAATATAGTGTTTATGGACGAGTCATACGTGCATACATCACATACTAAGGGTAAAACTTGGCAAGATAGCAGCAAAAAAGGTATCAAACAACCCATTTCCAAAGGAGAGAGAATAATTATTGTACACGCAGGCAATGAAAAAGGCTTCGTCCCAGGGCTCTAATGTTACATAAATGTGTCGACTTAGAAGGTGATTATCACAATGAAATAAACGCGGAACGTTATCAAGCTTGGCTACGCAATCAATTGATTCCTAACTTGCCTCCTAATAGTGTGTTGGTAATTGACAACGCCCCATATCATAATAAGCTGTCTGTGAAACCACCAAACTCAAACACACGTAAACCACAAATGATAGCTTGGTTACAACAACACAACATTCCGCATGACCTAAAGAAACTGAAACCCGATTTGTATGAAATTATAAAAAGACATAAAAAGAAATACACAGAATTTGTCATTGACCGTATAATGGAGGAACGTGGGCATCAAATTATACGATTGCCACCATATCATCCCGACTTTAACCCCATTGAAAATATTTGGTCCCAAATAAAGCAACACGTAGCCAAAAAAATATTGCAATGACTGTCACGTCAGTTAAAGATACTATATTAGAAAAAATCTATAATATAGGACCAGAAGAATGAAAAAAAGTTTGTGATCATGCTGTTAATTGCGAAGATGAATATAGAAAATTTGACTCAAGAATCGATAGTTTTTCTGATGTAATGATTATTTACACAGGTGAGAGCAGTGAGGAAAGTGTCAATGAACAAGAGCATAATGAAAGTTCTGATGAATCTACGATGTCAGGAATAGAGATTCTCCCTGATTCTGATTATTTTTTTTGTAATTGTAATATTATTCTGGAATGATCACTGCTGTAAATACCTTTGAACTGAGATGTTATGATTAGATTTCTAAGATTTAAATGTAACCAGTGTTTGAAAACCATTTTTCTTCTTCTAATATAAACCTTGTATTACTTAAAACTTCTTTTCTTCCATCATTACACCAGCTACAGCAAGACACTTAAAAAGTATTTATAATCGAAGTAAATCAATTCAACAAAAATTGTAGAATATTCGCTATCGTGTGGTTTTCTTCACTATTTACTTATATGGAACTATCGAATCAAATTTCTTTACTGATAAATCAATATTTATTTTTTTAGCACAAAAAACATAATTTTACTAAATTATGCACTTAACAACTCTATATACATATCGTCTTCCGACGCTCGGGGAATACGACCGTTGCCGAACAGTGACGAAGATTTCTATGCGCATTATCACTTTGGGAGACCTGTATTCTAGAACGAACGCTAGTGATGTGTACCACTAGTCTGCTGGGAGCCATAAACAAAGAGATATGTTTCACGACGACAGACTGTGTTATCGAAATTTTACATTCGTAATAACATACCGGGAGATTTTAAGTTTCACCTTTTACAAAACAACACTGCTGAGGATAGTAGTGAGAATAAAATATGCGAAACTCCATAGAATAATATTTATAAGGTAGCTAGAACAATATTCTTAAAACAAAGCCTATTTGTTCTTCAGGGCTAAGGCTTCAGGGACCACGAAACTTTATAAATAATTTAGATATTAAAACGTTTTAGCTGGCAATTCAGTGGTTAATATTGCTCTCATGATCTGAACTAGTAGTGGTTTTTGCATTCATATCGCTATCGTGATGGAGCCACTCAAAACACGAGCTTAATTAGCACGTTAAAGTTGATTTAGTTTTGGAAGGCTCAAGGGGTAATCTGGCTCTTTACGCTATCTCGATAGTTCTTCCCACTGTCGTGAACAGTAGAATCATTACTTTAAAAATTTAAGGACACTCGTATTCGAAAATTAAAATTTCGCATATTTAAAAATATGCGAAATTTTAATTTTAGTTTAATTTAATTTTCGTTTGAAATGTGGTGCTGGAGGATGCTGCTACGTATTCCTTGGACAGCTATGAGAACCAATGTCTCCATCCTCGAAGAGCTGAAGGTCACCAAGCGCCTACGTGCCATGAAAGGATCCGAAATTTCTTTGGGCACATAATGCGATCCCCATTGCACAGCCTGGAGAAACTCATCACTCTCGGACAAATGGAGGGTAAACGCCCTAGAGGAAGAGCGCCAGCTAGATGGGTGGACCGACTCAAGGAGGTGACTGGAGGCCAGATACAGGGAGCGGTACATATGGCGCAGAACCGGACCGAGTGGAGACGATTGACATACAGTCACGATCCTCAGCATTGAGGGAACGACCAGAATGATGATGAATGATGTATTCGTTAATGAGTTAGTAAACGTTAAATCTTTCGATTTTTCAGTGCGCCTGTCGATGATTTTTTTTTTCGCCATCTTGGATCACTAAATAAATTTCATATTATTAATCAGCGTCCCGAAAATCTCTTTTTTATTTTGACCCAACCCTCCCCCTTCTCGTTTGACCATTTTATTATTTTTGTCTGGCCCTTAAAAGTTGTGGCGTAATTTAATATAGCCTTTAGCCTTAGGCAATAACAATTTTTAAAATCCGACTGCTAGTTCCTGAGATTAGCCGACATTATCTTTTAGCCTTTTTAGCCTTTTGCCCGGCCCCAAAGGGTCGAAGCGTTATGTTAATATAGCCTATAGCCTTCCGGAATAACTGGACTATCGTATACAAAAAGAATTTTTCAGATCCAACCGGTAGTTCCTGAGATTAGCACGTTCAAACAAACAAACAAACAAACTCTTTCGCTTTATTATATTAGTATAGATAACTGCAAAAAGTATTTACACATACAATACAAACTACATAGTACTAAGACTTAGTAGTACTCAAAATGTTTTCCGGTATCTGTGACGTTTCGCTAAACTGGCCAATATGGCGACTGTGATTTGTCTGTCAGAACCATTAGAATTTAACAAAATAATCGACAATCCGAATTTTGCGGATATATGTTGTCGACTCGAAATCTTTATTTTTTTATGTTTTAATATTCAGGTAAGGTTTCGATGTACTCCTTGACGAAATTATTAATATAAGATTTGACACTGCCATAGCAGCGCAGTCCTCGGTTCCAATGTGAAACATTCCAAAATTCACAACTACTTACAAATTAAAAATTAACTAAAAATACATTTTCCAGTGGACTAAATTGTGAATCTAAACCATTCTCAAGTCCCCTTGAACACACACAAAAAAATTAATCAAGATCGGTCCATTCGTTTAGGAGGAGTTCAGTGCCATACAGACGCACACAAGAAATATATATATTAAGATGTATTCGATTAAATTACGGTATATAATATGTATAGCAGTAGCAATGGCAGATAATTTTTTCCAGATAATTCTCTGGAATTGGTGATACCCACTTAATCAATACATCAGTGAAGAGAACGATAATTTGTTTTGTTTTAAACTCACGTGGTACGTGTATTTTATTTCCCTTGGGGCATAAGTTGTATAGAAGTTAGCTATGATCTTGAAGAAATAAAGAAAGCTAATGCCGAACTTTCAACAAAACATTTATGTACGAGTATTTAGCCACAGTACATAGTTTGGCAATGTGCCAGATAAAAAGTTATAGGTTCTACGCAACTACTTAAAATCACATGTATGTTAGCCACTGTTAGCCATTTTCGAATATTTTGTTGATGGATGGATATGCGATGTTACATAACCTTCCAATTTTAGGCTGTTGGCTACAAAAATTGTCTTTCAAATGCGACTTGTAGTCCCCGATATCAGCGCGTTCAAACCAAGAAACAATTCAACTTCTTTGTTTGTCTGAAAACAAGAACCGAAAAAGTATACTTTGTCGAATAGGAAAGAAGATCAGTAGTTTCTATTATATAAAGCAACCTATTTCAATAGTAACTCCAAATCGTACCCATAAAATGTGTAAGATGTCAAAGATACATTTCCAGCATCCACACATCAATGTCACTAGATGTGCACCAATAGCACTCAAATAGTGCTTTGTGCACACATTCATAGGTCTTTCCAGGATATATTTATGTTTCCATAAATTGATGCTGTTTCCCGGAGGCTTTGCTAATGTCCTCATACATCCATCTGTTTCTAGTTACAGCTGAAATATCGTCTAATACATTAACTTTGTATGTCGATCGGTGCTGAATACAAACAGTGTTGCCATGTAGCTCGATTTGCCTGCTTTTCATTTTCCTCACTAAAATAGGAACTTAAGTGTTTGTTTTTTATTGAATAATAACATGTTTTTAATAAAAACAATACAGTTATTGTTTGTATTAAAAAGAAGAAAGAAACGAATCATACAAACTGTGTGGTGCTTTCCCTGTGAGGCAGCTACATATCAGCTTAAAAAGAAATAACAATCTTTTAAAAATTGAAAACGAGTGGCTCCTAATGTAAATCTTTTTACACAAAAGTATTATACAAGCACTACACAAATTTGTCTAAAATAGCATATAAATATTATTGATGCTACTTAGTAATAATATTAAAATACAATTTCAAAATCGCTTCTTGTCCTGATTGACGTAACTTTATTATAGTTTTTATTACTGACTCTAGAAACATTACGTTTGATTTCCACTAAAAAGAGATTTCTTAAATATTCTCTCCTAAATTGGTAAAATATGGGTTGAAATCTTACCGTGGTACAAGCCCAGGAAATCATATTGTAAAACATCATCCTCTAATATTTAGATGGTAATTTTTTTCTGCCATCTGCCATTGCTACTGCTATACATATAAATATGGGTCAATTAAGTTAAACTTTAAACCATAATTTAATCGAATACATACATACATACATTCAGTCAAAAATGTATCGGGAATGGATCATTTCGTTATGGTTCCAAATTCAAATTTTTATTTTTCTTTGTAGTTGTTAGATTGGCACAACTGTTTTATATTTTGGCTTGGAGTTTGAGTTGCATCTGTTATTTATATTATTTACAGTGATTTTTTATTTATATCATATCTAGATATTTCCTGTCCATTAAGAAATTCGCAGTACACACTAGTGTGTACTGCGAATTTCATAATGGTAAAAAAATCGAACAAAAAGTTTCTCAAAGAAAATGTTACAGAAGGCTTACGGCAGTTGAGATGTGATGGAAGATTTGCCTCGCTCTGGTAGGCCATCAACGTCTGCAACTGAAGTTGGCATCGCAAAAGTGAAGGAAATAGTGACTGAAAATCCTCATTTAACTTTGAGGGAGATAGTCGCCAAACTTTCTGTGTCTCACGAATCAATCCGTATCATTTTAACTAATCATTTGGGTATGAAACATGTTGCCGTACGCCTTGTCCCACAGACCTAAATTTTCTCCAAAAAACTCAATCGCATGAGAGTCGCTGAGGACATGTTAGAACGAGTCAATTCCGACCCAAAATTCGTGAAAAGCATTGTCACTGGTGACGACACGTGGGTATACGAGTTTGACATGCAAACTAGTCAACAAGCTTCGGAGTGGCACCTTCCAACTGAACCGAAACCGAAAAACTACGCCAAACTTGTCCAAAAGTCATAGTCATGTTGAGTGTTTTCTTTGACTATCGCGATGTTGTGCAGTGGGAATTCTTGCCGGGAGGTTAAAAAGTATATAAGGAATATTATTTGTGCGTTATGCGGCGTTTAAGAGAGCAAATTCGATGAAAAAGGCTAGATTTGTGGAAAGAAAATTCTTGGATTTGCACGATAATGCGCCTTGGCACAAGGCCGTTATTGTGAACGAATTTTTGACCAAAAACTCTATAAATACCATCGAGCAACCACCATATTTACCAGATATGGCTCCAGCCGACTTCTTTCTTTTTCCTAAATTCAAATTACCACTTCGTGGCACCCGTTTTCAATCCGTAGAAGACGTAAAGAAGAATTCGCGGCGTGAAGTGAACTCAATTCGGTAAATAGCGTTTAAAAAATGTTTTGATCATTAGATTATTCGTTGGCGTAAGTAAATCGTTTCTGAAAGAGCATACTTTGAAGGTGTTAAAATAAATTTGGATGAAAAACAGACGGTTTGTGTATCATTGATATTTTCCCGGTACTTACTTGATGGAGTAGTATCTTACTATTCACATGTTATATTCCATCGAGTTAGGCAGAGAGAGACACCGAAACGCTACTTGCTTCTATCCAAATTTCATCGAATATAGCATATAAAGGTGAACGAACTATAAAGCTTTCAGAGTACAAAACAGCAGGTAGTACAATTATAACCTATTACTTCCAAAATATTACTTCCAAAGTTATAAACTGAGAAACACGGCATAAAATATTAAAATAATGTATGTTATTGGCTAGAACGTGCAACAAGTTTTCACGGCTGTATGCATTCGTATCCAGACATAAAGCTAATAAATTGTTGTGCTCCGTAAGATAAATTGTTGTTTACGCTACACTAGAAACTCAGACTTAGTTATATAAATTTGAATAACCACATTGTTTTCAAGGTAGGTGAACTGACCTGTAAAGTTTATGGAGTTATGTAGCCCGTTGTAAACAAGGAGTGCCTTTTGGGAGCTACTGTAATACGAGGATAGTTGTGTTTTGTGTAGATTGCATCTCTTGCTATTATTGTCTATGGAAAACTAGTCAGTGGCTCTTTTGTTCTTAAAGCGGTTACGAGCGCTACCTTTAGTCAGTGATCAAATAGTTTATACAAACTAATAAGATATATATTTGGCTGCAACGGTCAGGTAACCACAGACATTGCCAGTGTGACTCGTTCCATTTTCTAGTCTAACCAGATTTGACAGAAGATTATTTGTTTCACCAAGGATAACTATATTGTAAATTATAGACCAGTATTCCGATATTTGCGAGCGTTGACTCTCGGTGAAGACTTCAAGATCTTTGTGACAGGAGGGGAAACGAGCTTGCACGGAGAAAGCGACGATTAACAATTTAATACGCACACACTCTTGTGACTCATTCATCGTTTAACACTCGCAATATAGCATTTTAAAACTTAATTTCCGTTTCGACGGGTTTCGTTTTAGAAACACACACTTAACATTTATTTAAAAATAATGTTGTTCTGCCTTTGCAAGCAACACAAACTTAGGGCAAACATTATAACTCTAAGTTTGTGTTGCTTTTAATTTAGTTCGGAATCTGCGGTGTACGAGGTATTTTGAAATTTTGCCGTGATGTCATGAGAACGTGGCTTTGACGTGTTCATCACACAAACAAGGCGACGAAGGAATAGTTAACGAATATTTACCGTGCCCGCCTACTGCGTTTGAGCTAACAAATTCAGGGTGCTTTCTAACGTCACTGAGCTCAAAGATGCTTAAAGTTGCTAGTTGTTTAGATGAATAGGTGTTCCGCATAATGTTATCGGCAGATAATGTCGATGTGGTAAGATTAATTATTAGGGATTGTATGGTGCATTGGCGACAGGGCTTTCGTATTGTGGGATGCAGTCTAATATTGCAGTTGACAATGCTTCTTCACTGCTATAATATGAATTTGATATTTTTAAGTAATACCTGAAATGTGTTCTAACTGAGTATTTATTAGAAAGTAGTTAAGTATTTGAACGTGAAGTGTAGATTTTGAATAGCAAAAAATGTATATCGTAGTATTGCGCCATCGAAAAATTTAAACATTACATTTCTTATAGCAACACCTTATACCTCAAAAGCATATGGAGATACTTTTTTGTAGTAACTTCAAGAGCAGCATAAGCACTGTCATCAATTTATCGGCGATCTGTCAAATCCAAATCTGAACAGTACAATATAGCATTTTATTAAAAAAAAACACAGCTTGTCAACGGATATAAAGCAACATGATCCGTTTGTTGCTTAGTTTTTTTTTGCCTTATTGGTTGAAAGCTATAAGACAAAATCAATAATCCAATGTAAAATACGCCTAGGCTATAAATAATATGGGCACATTGATATAACCGAACTATACGATTTCTCAACACCCAATCCTATCCAACATCACACGAATTTAACGCGACATAAAATCTCACGAAATCCCAACAGTAGTGAAGTAACTGAGTACATTGAATAAGTTCCCAAGTATCTGTTTTGTTCCGTGTTCCAGTATTCGCAACGTGAGTTTATAAATTTTCGTACGCGTCTTTGTACTACCTATATCCTTCAGACTGCACATAGTGACTTCACTACGTAACGGTTCACAGATATGTTTTCCCCCTATATTGTCACGTACGATACTCGTAGTGGATTACCTTGTTTGTCCTGGATCTCTTAAAGGAGTATGGAAAGCTTTATTTCGGTCCGTATTCCATTGTTAGTAATCCTTCCTCTAGAGATGTGCTTTTGATTGTTGTGGGCCCGTTTCGATTCCCTTTGTGTGTGATTCAATGGATATATTCAAGCGTATTATAGAGCCTTTCTGAGCAAGTCTTATATAAGATGTGCGTAAAAGTATTAAAATAGAAAAAAATAAATTTAAAACATGAAAATAAACAGGTTGTGCTCAAAATTTTTACGTTCACCTAAATGCTAAATCTATATTTGTTTGTGAAGCAATGTCTATCTTTATCTCTATACAATTAGAATTTCATTTTCTATGTGTCTAATATTAGCACTATTTTTAGTACATTATTTCATTTTTACAAGCACACTGTTCACCGCTTAGGAAAGAATTTTTATCAATAAATTTTGTGGTAATGGTCATCATACTTATCAAGAGCACAGTAGTATTTAACAGCAGAACCAATATTCAAAAAAGACAGGACTCGAAATATTGTTACCCAAGAAACAAAAGACACAAAGCGTCCACTTTAAGTACCTACGTCCAAAACAGAATCGTGTATCAATCGGCTCAACAGGACAGAAAGGCCTTGTACCAGATGGAAACTTCATCCATCACAAAGAGACATTTTAGAGCCTCTATTCGTAAAGGGTAGTAGTGAACTCTGTTGGCTGATACCTGACCTAAAACGTCCTTTGGTTAACAACTATGGCTCAAAGCTTGTATCTAGGAGATTTAGATATTTTGATGAACAACACGGCACGGCTTTCATCAAATACGGCTATTTCAACGTAGTAAATATCAAGAAAACGAGGATAATTTATCTTTTTCTCATTTTTATAAGCTGTTCTTTAATAGCTAATAATAAGCCAGTAGTTGATAAAAAAAATCAGCAGATATGTTAACATACTCCTTCTCAATAAAACCAGGTAGTATGACTAAATATTCTAATATAAAAACTAAGTACTAAAAACATTTAATAAAAGCGTCTTATGAAAGGTAGAAACAATAGACCACTGACTACATAATTATGTAGATGTAAAACTTAATATAGCTTTAAAAATACACAGAAAATTAATCAACGAAAACATTCATAATGTGTGTTATTATGATGACATACAGGGATGACGAGCTTTATGACCTTATTACAACACGGTTTACGAAGGTGTTATGTATACGTGCAATATAGACGACCGGTTGGCACCGCGGGAGTGTAAGCGACTGCTACGCCAAAGGTCGCGGGTTCGATTTTCGCTCAAGTCAAACATTTCTGTGCATGAACCTAGATGTTTGTCTTGGTCTGGGTGTTTTTATGTATAATAAGTATGTATTTACAAAAAAAAGTATAAATGTATATCTATCCATTGTCTAGTACCCATAGTATAAGCTTCTGCTTAGTTTGGGACTAGATGCTGTTGTGTGAATGTGGCAGAGTATTATTATTATTATAATAAAGTTGCTTGATTACAATAGACTAGAAAACAGGAAATAGCTTTTGGGAATAGATGTAGCTTAATTAAGTTCTCTCTCAAATTAACAAAAACACACTAGTTCATAGTCAAAATGTAACCAAAGTTGATGATTACAGACTCACAATAACGACTCCTTTATATAATTATATAAATAAAAATACATAACAAACAAAAATACATATCTGAAAGAACTGCCACGGTCGGAAAATTCTGTATCGCGAGATCGTCTCAAAAACAGACACAAAGAACACCGAGACTCGAAACAATCTTTTGTGAATAGCACAAAGTACTACCCTATATGTGGGAATCGGTGCAGCGTGGGTCAGACGGTCAGAATAATTGATAATGCACATAATTTCAAAAATTGAGTGGTGTGCGCCGTGGGTTCGAACCGAGTGTCTAAGAGGGTATCGCCTTTTGAATAGCAGTCTGTTAGTCCATCCACATCTCCACTAGGCTATCGCTGTGTTCATTAGTATAAACTTCAAATCAATTCTCTGCCGCTGTGATTACAGGTCTTTTATTAATAGACAGATAGAACCTATAGAAAATATCCAATATAAAATTCATATATTCTGAAACATTTTATTATTCTCACATTTTAGTTCAATCTAGAGACACGTGCGAAAATTTACACGCCTCGATAAATAGGTCAGTACTGTTTCTTCCTAGGTGTCCTACATGCTCATATCTAAGGTTTATATAGTGTGTGCTGCGTTCGTATGAGATATAGTGATATCACATGCTACACTAAGTGTGAAGTTTTGTATGTGAATAACTTGTATTTTCTTGCTTTTAGGATTTCGTAGTAGTACAATTCACTATGTTCATTTGTTCGTCCATGACTTATCTTAAGCGTCAAGGATTTGAAATTGGCCAAGTCATAATTTTGACCACGCCTTCAAAGAAATAAATAGAACTTGGATAATGATCGTTTTTATGAGTAGCTCAAACGCAAGTTTTTGGAAACATCACCTATTTATGTCGTCAACACAGGGCAAAAAACTTCTGGCTAGTTTAAATAATGTTTCTTTTCCGGGGTATTATATCAATAATATTCTATTAGCTTATACATAACAAGTGTGCATTATTTTAAAATAAGGTTTCAAAGAAATTAATAAATATCGAGGCTTCAAAATATTCAGGGCTCGCGTCGATCATCATCCCAAGCATTCGCGGGAAACAGAATCTAGAAATGGATTGTGGATTGTGTGTTGTGTGCAGTTTATATAATAATAAACGATTACTTTATTTCCCTGGGAGCAAAGTTACAATTCCATATTATTGATGATTCGCAGAAAGTAACTGAATGTATTACTCCCCTTGAGTTAGATTTGGTAGTTGAAGCGTATTAAGTATCTAACTACTAAATATGGTGATAATAAAACTATCCCAGTGATCTAAAAATTACAGTCAAATATTTTGAAGGAATGTACTAATCTGCCAAAATCGGACTCAGACTGGATTAGAACGAACAAAACTAAAAGTGGTGAGGCTGCGTGTCCACGGGAGTACAGCGGAGAAATGCTGTAATGCGGATGAGAATTGTTTACTGTGCTTGTTTACCAACGTTACGTAGGCAGGAAGAAATATAGGAGAGAACTTCCTGATTGTGACGAGTTATTTAAGAGAGAATGATGAATGGGTTACTCGTCAAATGCCTCCTTTATGCTGATGATCAGGTTATACTTGCATCTTCAACGGAGGAATTGCAGGAGATGGTAACAATCATGCATCGTGCGTTAGAGAGGAAAGGAATGAAAATGAATGTAACTAAAACGAAAGTTATGGTTTTTGAAAAGGAGGAATGCGTTACGGCTTGTAATGTTTTGATCGATGGACAGCGAGTGGAACAAGTGAATGAGTTTGTTTACTTAGGTACGTTGTTTACAAGAGATGGTAAGAATGAAGCAGATATTGAAAGGAGAGTTAATGCAGGTAATAGTGTGAATGGAGCTCTGAAGGCGTTTATGAACAGTCAAAACGTGTCCAAAAAGGCACGTTTGGCTGTACATAGAGGTGTATTAGTGCCTACCCTTATGTATGGTAGTGAAAGTTGGGTATGGCAGAAGAGATTTGAAAGTAGAATAAATGCTGTAGAAATGAGAGCACTGAGAAGTATGTGTGGTGTGTCTTTGACCGACAGAGTAAAGAATTGTGTGATACGAGATTGGTGTGGGGTAAAAGAAGATGTAGTGACAAGCATTGAAAAAGGCATATTAAGATGGTTTGGGCACATGGAGAGGATGGATGACGATAGACTGACAAAGAAGATATATAAGGCAAGTGTGAATGGGACACGACAAAGGGGAAGACCTAGGCGAACGTTTTCTGACCAGATTGGAGACATCCTGAAAAAAGGACAAGTCAGAAGTACCCTTAACAGAAGAGCATGCATGAGAAACTTGATGGGAGTGAGTGAAGCAAGTGAGGTATGTCAGGATCGTTGCAAATGGCGTTCCGTAGTCTTTGCCTACCCCTCCGGGAAACAGGCGTGAGTCTATATATGTATGTATGTATGTATTTAAGAGAGAAGCGGTGAACAACAAAATCAAATATTTAATATTTACTTAATTACTTAATATAGAAATTTATTCAGTACCCTGCTCCTTTTTCGCCGCTCCTTTTTTTGTTACGCCGCAACGCTAGCCGCTGCGCGTTTAAACTTCATTAATTTAATTTAAAAAAAGCAGAAATTTCCAGCACCATTCTTGTCGGCCTCTGTGGACAAGCAGCGTATAACTGAATTACTTTTAGCTTTAAACATTTCAATACCGTGTTTAATATGGCATGCTTTTAAAATTTGTTCGTTGCTTCGGTTCCAATTCATTTTCTTAGTATCAGATATGGCATAAGCGTTTAGGTCATTTATGTCACGTTGTGAAAAATAGTCATAAGGTTATTGATTAAGATGTGGATAAAAATCCATGTGTTGCTTGTGTTCAAGCGAAACAAGCTCGAAAACCGTTTCAGCCGATTACTTATTAAAGAGCAACTTCAATATTAGAATTGACCTACCCTGACCTTTGTGTACCAATGTCAGTTAGCTCTTTTCAGGGTAATAAATACTCTTTAGTTTTTATAGACGATTTTTCGAGAACTATATTTGTATATCTTATTTCTTCAAAGACAGAGGTAAAGGAAGAATAGATGCCCACACCGTTCCTTAAATAATAAAACTCCCTACGAGTTGTGGAATGGTTGCAAACCAGACCTAGATATTCTCTGAGTTTTTGGGTGCAGAGCTCTTATACATATACCTTCTTGTCACCGTAAGAAATTGGATCTTAAGGTTGATGAAGCTGTATTTTTAGGCTAAACAGAAGACGCTAATACGTATTTTTTTAGAAAACCATCTTGTTCTAGAATCTTACAAAAGCCTAGAGACGTAACATTTTTTGATGATTGTTTTTCTAGTTTAAATAATAGAAATGTCAACAATACTAAGACGTCTACTGAACCTTTAGTAATGTCTAATAGTCTGCCTATACCGGCAGAAAACAGTACAGTTCAAGAGACTTTTGATCAATTTCCAGTGGTCACTGTTGAACCAGCTCCAGGCCATACTGTTGTCACTGAAGATCAGACTGCTGAAGCTGATCAATTCTTTGAAGCAATTGAGGAAGAAGTAGTTTCTACTAGTTAAAATCATGGACATAGATATCCATCATGAGATCGAAAACCTCCTAATTACTTCTCATACCAAGTGTCTAGTCAAGTGTCTGATAAGCCAAGAACTTATAATGAGGCTATATTGGATGATGATGTTGATAAGTGGCAGATGGCAATGACAGATTAATATAATTCATTGATGAAGCTGAAGACATGAAAATTGGTTGACAGAGAAAACAAGAAAGTTATACCATGTAAATGGGTCTATAAGCTAAAGAAAGATCCAGCAGGAAATGTTGTGAAGTACAAAGCAAGATTAGTTGCTAAGGGATTCACCTAGACCCCAGGTGTAGACTATTTTGAGACATTTTCTCCTGTCGTAAGGCACTCCTCTTTACGTACTCTACTGGCTCACGCAGCTGAGTTGGGTTTGAAGATGCGTCACTTGGACGTTGACACTGAATTTTTAAATGGGGATCTGCTAGAGAAAGTCTACACGGAGCAACCTCAAGGTTTTAAAGTAAAGGGTATGGAGAACAAAGTTTGTCTCTTACAAAAATCCCTGTATGGATTTAAACAAGCTCCACGTGCCTGAAATATAAAGTTAGATGAAACTTTATCGTCTTTTGGTTTTGTCAAAACTCCATCTGAACCATGTGTGTATACGAAACCTTTTGGAAAAGAGTTGGTTATAGTTGCAGTCTTTGTTGATGACTTAATTCTTTTTTATAGAAAAGACAAGACGTGTGACATTGTCAAAAATGACTTGAAAAAATGTTTTTCAATAAAAGATTTGGGCTATTTAAGCTATTATCTTGGTTTAAATATAACCAGGAAAAATAATGAAATAAAAGAACATCAGAGAAGAAGCATTTTGGCCACCATCGAGGCATCTCAGACACCCGTAGATGTATTTTGGCCACTTTCGAGGCTAGGCTTTCGAGCTAAGTAAAGGCGCGTAATATTTTCGTTGAAAGAATGGTGATATTTCTATTTATTAAGTTAATATTGTATATCAAAAGACGCGAAATTAAATAAGCTTTCGAATGATATTAATTAACACCAAATAATATACTTGAAGCCCACGCAAGAGCGGTATAAAGCGCGCCCGGTATAATATTTTCCCGCCATTTTCGAGCGCGCTATTATATTTCTAACATATTCATATTTCTCGTCGTTTTTTATTATGGGAGATATATAAGTATTGTACACGGTTGAAAAGGTAATTTAATTTACTTTCAGAGAAAATAAATATAATGGAAAGAAACATTTTAATTTTAAACATAAAAAAATATAAAACATAAATGATTGTTAATTGCCGCCAATTTATTTTTTCAAACATATTTTTTTGTTATATATCAGATTCAAACCTAGATAAGTTTCTTTTCAACTAGATTTCTAATTAAAAAAACATATCTGATAAGAATCCGATAAGAATTATTCTTATTGGACTTTGCACAATTGTTTACTTTTTCCTGCCAAAAATAACCGCCATACCCGCCAAAATTTTCGAAAGCCAATATCTCATGAATTATAGGAGTATAATATATCATATGAAATGTTTATTTATATACTCATAATAAAACAATAATTCATAGTATAAATGTAACCTTATTTATATATTTTGATTCAATAAAAAATAAATGCCGTTTTTTCGGTAATTGAATAAATATATAGCTTCTTGAATTAAATTATTACACAATATTTGTTTATTTTTTCGCTGTTATTTTATAATTAATTAGTTAATTCACAATTAAAACATAAAAATGTCAAATATAATTATATTATTTGTTTACAATGATGTTTTGAATCCATAGTTACGCCCCGCGCGCAACATGCACAGACAGCGAAATATACAAAATTTCAAATGCTGACATTTAACTAATTTTCTAATCAAGCATTGCTATAATTTTATATTTTTGTAAAGTTTATACCACCAGGTATACAAAATAACAAAAGTAAGCACTTTATAACCCATATTGTTATCATGACAAACAAAAATGGCGAGTAGGTCGTCGATAGACGACATTGTTTACAATAGGATCAAGTTCGGCGGGTCGCATAAACTAAACATTTCGTCATTCAGTCACCATTCAAACATTACTACAAAGTTTATTTAATCTACTTTTATAAAAACATCATTTCAAATATCAACACCCGAGTGACGAGTCGTAAGTTTAGGTTTAAGGTAGCACGGCAAGTGGCCTTGCTTCGCGGGTGGTCAGATAACGACCGCGTGATGCTTTAGCGATAAATGTCAACAGTAACTTTGAGCGGATAAATAATCTTTTACAAAAGTTTGGAATGGAAAGTTGTAAAACTTGTATTACTCCAATATCTGGAAAACTAGAGGTCAGTACCAGCAGTGATAGTGATCATAATCTAGAAGTATATCCCAATCAAGAATTAATTGGTTGCCTCATGTTCCTGAGTGTTAATACTCGTCCAGACATCGCATACGCAATTAGTTACCTGAGTCACTTCAAAACTCGGTACTACAAGACTCACTGGTTAGCCGCGAAGAGAGTCTTACAATATCTAAAAGGCACTTTAGATTATTCGATTTGTTATAGAAAATCAGATATGCCACTTGTAGGATTTTGCGATGCTGATTGGGCAAACTGTGATATAGATCGCCGTTCTTATACGGGTTACTGTTTTAAATTAGCAGGCAGCCCGGTTCCATGGGCCTCAAGGAAGCAGCAAACCGTAGCTTTGTCCTCAGCGGAAGCCGAGTATATGGCAATAACTGAAGCTACGAAGGAAGCGATTTCTTTTAGGAGATTTATCACTGAATTAATTTCAGATCCTATGGTAAGCTAAAAGTTATTACCTAATACCATAACTGTTTGTACTGATAGTCAGAGTGCACAGAGTTTGGCTTTGAATCCGGTACACCACCATAGGACGAAACATATAGATACCAAATATCACTTTATTAGAGAAAAGATTAGTGATAATTCGGTAAACTTAAAATATATTTTACACGTTTACTTCGGTACTTAGTATACATTTTCATACTGTTTTTTCTTTTAATTGATATATTTTGAGTTCATTTTTTTGTTTTATTTATTCTAGAGAATTTTGATTAAGGGGGTGTGTTGTAATAATACTGGCTTTATAGTGTTTTTACAAAGTATTCAAAATTTGTCTTATTCGATGTACCTAGGGTACCACTTACTTCAATAAAATAACAACTAGATGAAACACAACTGTTATTCTCAAATACAAAAATAAATTACAACAATATCATATTTTAGTATCTTAAAATAGACCTCAAAAATTATATGCGTGAAAAAAAAGTTGTGGTAGTGCCTACTGTTTCAATAGACTTGTACGCCGGAGTCGTGATACACCGGGACAAAGGAATAGCTAACGAATGTTTGCAATTTTGCACTGTCAACGGAAGCTATCGACCTATATTCTAAGAATGGCACTAACAAGAAAAGAAAAAACACTTTTGTATTGTTTTTCCAATAAATAGTCACCGCTTGCTTGCTAACGACCATCGCTGTAATGTTTCTTTCCATTGTTGGTAATTACTGAGGAATGAGGTACCTATGAAAGAACTTAACATTGAATTGTCTAAATTATTTGTTTAGTACGAGCTTGTCCGCATTTTTTTATAAGGAAACTACGTCATTTCCTAGCTTAAATTTTTTTTTCTTAAATTTCGAATTGTATCAAATTCTGTTTCAGTTTTGTCCAATTACGACAAAGACGTCCAATTACGAGAATTCGGGTGACATAGATTTACGGTGATCAACTCATACAGTTTAATTGTAAAATTTGTCCTAATATATAACCAACAGTATTAGCGTTGACACTATGGTTATTATTATTCAGATATTATATTGTATACCAAAGGTGACTACACTGAATCTCGTGATTATTATTAAGATCTACTGTTATATTATATTAGAATATATTTACTAATACTACTACATATACGAAACAAGAGTAATAGTATATTTAATGTCGCATTTGGTTATGAGAAGGGAACGTATATTTTCGTTTGTTATTGGGATGTTGTTATTGGGATATTATCCTGATAAAATGAACAACCGCGCATTGCGGTTAGATTTTACAAAACAATCACATTATGATCTGTTAAACATATTTTGCTCCCGGTGGCAAAATATTATATATTAAAAAGCTCATAGTGCGATATTGTTTTGTTAAAAGTAATGTTAACAGTACTAGAGTAAATATACTTTATTTAAAACCAGACACAATGTATAGTAGGTACATTATTGATATAAATCAAGTATATTTTTTTCTTAGAAACAAATACAATTTCGAACTACCATGCAAGGTCTGGTTCAATATTTTCTGAAAAACGTGTAATTAGTTTGCCGATTACAATTATACGGTATGTAGAAATCGCAGTTAATTGGCAATTTAGCTATTAAGTGATCTATGAGGTTTGTATTTAAGTCTACTTTGATAAGCAATATATATAAGCAAATTATGGATTAGTGTATTATTCGATATGAATTTGAAATGCACACATTCGATATCTCAGATGGATATTTGCGATGAATTGAATAACGCGCATTTCTTTCAAAATAATCATTTTGAAAGAAATGCACATATAACAGTGTGTAGTAAGTAGCGTTTGCAGTTGTTTTTACGAGGTTTAATACTGTGCCAAATGGGTTCGAACCCAGGCAGAAAACTATGGTTAATCCATGAATTGCTTTTTTCGAATCTAGTCTCCCACAATTCGTGGACTCGATGATCGGATTTCTTTGACTGTGGCAGCTCAAAGAGGATCCTGAGCTAGATTTCTGTATCATTCGATAGCAAGGGAAAAGAGTAATTAATGTCGTAACGACAGCGAAAAATATAGAAAGGCACTTCAACATTTTTTAAATAGTTCATGACCCGTTATATAGTTTTAAGCGTGTATACGTATCGCAAAGATGGCAAGTATAAAGTACATGCATGGATGCTTACTCATCAATTGCACTACAACTATGAACACCGAATTCAAACCAACCAATCACAGCAGTGATGTTTCTAGTGATTACTACTGGCCCACGTTCTCGGTTCGAGGTAGTAAATCACGAATTATCGCGCTAGATTGTTGTGTTCTACGCTCCCTCTATTGACTATAGGTAGGTAAATCTCCTAGATTTACCTACCTATAGTCAAAACATATAGTCAAACCAAATATGTTTTATTCAAACATTAAATTACGTGATGTAAACATATCAATTAACTATCTATTAATAACAGACAAATCACAGCCGAGACTACAGGAAGCAAGAAACGAAAAGAATTTTGCGTTTATGTTCCTTTAAGAGTGTAAGGGTGCACATATGAGGGATTTACAGAAATGCCGACGGCATCGGCAGAATTTTACGTTTTACATTCGAATTGGAGAAAAAAATTGCAGATGTAGCTACGGCTATAGTAATCATATAATAATATTCCACCATGTACACACAACACCATCGGTCTAGACCAAAACTCTAAGCAGAACTCGTACAATGGCCACTGGATACGTTTTAATAGAGTTCCTGAAATAAAATTGTTTGTGAACCAAACCTTGTTAACTACAGTTTGATATTAATTACTTCAGAGTACCATTGAATAAACTTCTTCATTTGACCATTTGATTAAAATAAACTAAAAGGCCAGGGCGTTCGAATACAAAAGTTTAAAACAATATTCGGAACCCGACAAACAATTATTTAGGTCTAACTATGCCCGGTGGTACAATATCCGCAAGATAACCCTTTATTTAAATTTCTGGCAACAACTGTTTAAGTACTGATTATTGCCACTAATCCCTACGAATATTTGTAATGTATATGTACGTAACCATTACCCATTTTCACATTAAAACGGCAAAGTCGAATATCATACATTTTTACTTATTTATATTTAAATACTGAGCTGCTACATTTGCTGAACATCTCAAACAGGTCTTTGTTTCAAATCCAGATACAGCCTCCTCTAAAATCCAAGAAGTTACAGAATTATTGGGCCAAACCCATCAACTCGATCCTTCCATTAATAAGCTCACTTATAATGAAATAAAAACAGCAATAAAGGCGCTTGATTCTAATAAAGCAGGAGCTTTACGTTACGACCTTATTACAGGAAAAATCCTAAGAGAACTGCCAAAGAAAGGGATTAAATTTCTCACTTTCCTATATAACGCTATCCTACGAAGAGGAAAGGTCCCTCCTCAATGGTAAGTAGCCCAAGTTATAATGGATCTTAAGCCTGGAAAAACCCCGTTGAAGAGCAATCATACAGACCTCAAATGCCCATCAATAATCATGGAAATAGTGATTTTGCTTAGATTATCCCCGATTATTGCCGCAAACAAATTACTACCTGACCATCAGTTTGGTTTTCGTCGAAAGCATGGTACTATTGAACAAGTATACAGACTAGTAGAGCATATAAACAAAGCTCTTGAAGCAAAACAATACTGTGTCACAGCGTTTCTGGATATATCTCAGGCATTTGATCGAGTGTGGCATGACGGACTCCTTTTCAAAATAAAAAAAGACCTACCTATAAACTTCTACAACCTTATAAAGTCATACCTAAGCGACACATACTTTTCTTTAAAACCAGGAGAAGAGTTAACGTCTTTGTATGCTATCAAAGCTGAAGTTCCGCAAGGCAGCGTTATGGGTTCCACGTTGTATCTGCTTTTTACAGCTGATCTCCCTACAACCAATGGAGTAGTTACTGGAACATTTGCTGATGATACAGCAATTTTATCAATGGACAAATCACCAGACATTGCAAGACAAAAGCTTTAAAACAGTCTCTATCAAGTATCCAAAAGGCTCAAAGACTGGCAAATCAAAGCCAACGAAACCAAATCTGTCAAGGCTAATTTCAAAAACAGAAAATAAATATGTCCACCCGTCACTCTCAATGGCCTACCTTTACCGCAAAAGGATCACGCCAAGTATCTTGGAATATACTTAGATAGACGCCTTACCTGGAAGAAGCATATTTTCACAAAGCGATTAGCTGTGGGAGAAAAGTTGCGCACTATGTACTGGCTACAAAGTAAAAAATCACAACTCCCACTTCAAAACAAAGTATTGCTTTTTAAGTGCATAATAAAACCCATATGGACATATGGCCTACAACTCTGGGGAACAGCAGCAAAATCAAACATTGAAATAATACAGTTTCCAGTCAAAGGTACTAAGAAAAATAACGAACGCACCTTGGTATGTCTCAAACATTAGACTCCATCACGACCTATGCGTTAAAAGTTTTATGGAAGAAATATCAGAAAGGACAAAAGCGTACAAGAAGCGAATTACCAATCATCCAAATATGTTGGCAGTCAATTTAATGAACACCCAAACAGTTGCTCGTTAACTGAAAAGAAAGATTCCTCAAGACCTTTTCTGAGAGGCACAAGAATAAACGGAGCAGTCACTGGAAGACATTCGTGCAAGACCCTTAATTAAATAAAATCTTACACATATTGCTGAATATCTGCATGACTGATAGATTGCAATAAAGAAATTTAGAAAAAAAAAACAAAAATTATCTTTAAAACTTGAAATGTGGGTGAAAATTACGGCGAAACTATTATTTTTAATTTAGGGGTACACTATCGGCTTTTTATACTTGGTTCTTGATAATCTAATGTGACTTACCTTGTATCCCCGTACGGGGCCAAAGGCAAAAACTACTGTTCAACAACAGCACCTACAAGCAATGAATTACAAGAGACTTCCTGGTTTTATCATAGATGGATGGCTAAACCGAGGAAGTTCGTACTACTCTCTCATAATATATCGACGTAACGTAGCAACATCCGTCCATTGAGTGTCGGTCTAATAAATAATACCGTGACTTCAGTATACATATTTCACTGCACCAGGCAGAAATAATAGATTTTTTTTTTGTAATTTATTTTCTCTGCACAGACTGAGACAGTCGTGAGGCTTAGGATCGATTTTCAACTGAAGTAGTCTATTTATTTAGGTTGTCAAGGAATATACCTCGTAAAAGACTCATCTTTTACAGCATAGGACCAGTCATTTGAAATGAGAAAAATAAAGAAACCCACTACTGTAAGATAGTATTTTTTATAATTGTGTTTTTAAGAGTTTTATAGTAAACTAGTGAATGAGGTATTTACTTAGGGCATTAAGAGATCATCGCAAGCGATAATAGATTAGGATATGACCCCGTCCAGCAGTTGATACTGAGCCATCTCCTTGCTCAGCATTACTGTGCCATAGCAGAATACGGTTGTGTTTATATCAACCAACGTCTGAAGGGAGAAAAGCCCACTATTATTAATTATTTAGTATGAAATTATTTAAAGACGAATGATTTACAAATCCTGCGTGCTCAAATGTATGATATGAATGCCTGCTAGATTCAAGCAGTCATGTTCGATAACACGATCTTTAAATAACAATATGTAAAATGTCAGCACAAAAGTTTAATAGTTTAGATAGGTTCTAGTCCATATATCACCTAGAAGTTTATCGTCAAGTGTAGGAAATGTTTGATAGGACTGTTAGCATCTGTTCAATTGTTCGAAGTTCTCTGTCGGCAACTTAGCCGCAGTTAAATGCTAAACACATTTAGAGATGCAATCCTAACAGAACTTGCTAAACTCGGAACTTTGTTTTAACGACTGTCGACTGGATAAGGACGATGAGGGCAATAAGACTGAAACAAAGAAAATACACAAATTCTTTAAAAAATAAAGGCACGGCTTCACAAGCCCGACATAGTATATAATAATTTTATTCTAATGTATAAGCTAGATCATAGAAAAGTTTAAAAACTATTCGTCCATCATTTACCCATCGATCCTCACAAACTTTTGGAGTTATAACATTAGAAGGGTTAAAAATTACTAGATATTCTTACCACGTTATAGTAGAGAAATTTCGCGATGGCTAGAATAGTCAATAGACGTCAGTTTAACAGATCCAATTTTTCTAAGGTACCAAAAAATAAGAAAAATGTTTTTATACTGTAGGGACACATGTGTGTTATTGCCAAGTAGACATAATGTATTGGTGTGTGTGTGTGTTCAACTAGTGTGAAGAATGTGGACTAAGTTGACGGAGCCCTGATTCGCAGGGCTCCTATTTTTGGGTTAAGGGTCAATAGAGAACCCTAACCTAACCTATCCGAGTCGGATTGCACTGAGTCGCGGTGTTAACGATAATTAATTTCGACCTAACAATATTATATATTATTTTCATCATTATATCAAATTTTGATTATGTCAAGAGTCGATTATGAGATGTGTTAGTTATGGAAACTAATTATTATGATATATGTTGTTATAGAAAGTCATTTTATGGCAAATAAAAGTTATCACTGTTGAGTTGTTAAGGAAAACGTTATTAGTATAAATGATAATAGTGCAAGTAAATATTATGATCGGGGATGATTATGGCAAACAATATTAGTGCAAATGAATTTATAGAAAACGAGAGAATACCTCACCGTGCTAACCGATTTCGATCGCAGGCGCAGCCGCGAGTCGGCACACACACCAATACATTATGTCTACCTGACAATAACACACATGTGTCCCTACAATACTATAAGTTTCTGCTAGTGACTGTAACCACATAGTTGTTGGTTTTCGTGATACAAGAAGCTTAGCCTAATGTCATAATCTGATGTAATTATAAGCAAATTTTCATAAGCATTGGTTTAATTAGTATTACGTATTAAAAATATCATCCATCAGAGTTAATAATACTGGTAGGATTATGGAGGTACAGAAAATAATATCGAATATCAGTTGCTATGGGATACAGAGGGTCGAAATAGGTCGGAATGCCGGTATACTATCTGCGTAGGCGGACGGTTGTCATGACAAACTGTCAGCCTGCAACACGGCTGGCGTCCGCTGTAATTATCTCAGTAATACTTTGTAATACCTTCGGACTTACACTTGTACAGGGTATTAAATCGTTACCAGATTTGTTGTCTTACTTGTCTCAGCTTTTGTTGGCTTAGTATATACAATTGTGACAAGACTTGCACGTAAACGTTAGCTATGTTTTGAGCTGTTTGGTCGAATTTTGGTCGATATTTGTATATTTTTATTTATTTTATTACATAGGTACAGCAACAGACTATAAACCAATACATCTGTCCACATATTACTCAATAAACCATACTTATGCCTATAGTCCTATTATAGCTATACACAACATTTGTTAACAGATAAAGAGCAAACAGAAAAATATGAGAATCTATGAACGTAACTATTTAGTACTTTATTAATTTATTTACATTCTTCATAAATGAGATGTTTGAATGTATTATATGTGTTGTGAAAAATGTCAAACCTGGAGCATATAGCGTTATACTGAGAGCACATTCGTAAGGATTATAGGTCGGATTATTTTGAGACACGTTGTAATTGCTCATTGGTACAATAAAGAGTTGCGGGATTCGTACGGACCTCACTGGGACCTTAATACTTAACTGGCCAACAAGTTGACTGTCGAACAAACCATTGACAATTTTGTGTAGAGTACACATGTCGCTTATCCATCTCCTCTTCTCGAGTGTCAGAATTTTAAATTTATGTAGCCGTGTTTCATAGTCCGGTAGTTTACGCCTTAAGCCGAGCTTAGAAGATAGAGTCCTAATAAAACGTCTCTGAACTGATTCTATCCGGTCTATGTGGATTTTGTAGATTGGGGCCCACACTGATGCACAATATTCTAGAATGCTCCGAACTAAACTGTAGTATAATGTGATTAAAGAGCTTTCCTGTCGGAACGGTCTAGCAATACGAAGTGTAAAATAAATGATAACATTCGATTAGCTTTATTGCAGATATGGTCAAAATGAGGTTTGAATGACAAAGTAGAATCAAATATGATCCCTAAATCACGTATCTCCTTAACTCTTTGTATAGTTACTCCTTTAATGTGGTATGAATATTCGAGTGGTTTTTTATTTTTTGTAAATGTTATGATTTGACATTTGTTCGTGTTGAGTGACATTGAGTTTTCCACGCACCAGTCTGCTATTGTGTTTAAATCAGATTGAAGATCTTCGCAATCATGAGAGTCAGCAATAGATTTAAATATTTTTATGTCATCTGCGTAAGCTAGACAGTTACTAACTATTTTATCTAAAAGGTCATTTATAAATATTAGAAACAGTAGCGGACCTATATTGGACCCTTGTGGGACACCAGATGTCGCTAAAAAAGGGTATGATTTATACCAACCTAGTGCCACAAGCTGTGTATGATTTTGTAAGTATGAAGTAAGCCACCTGTGCAAATCACCGTGTATACCAACATGCTGAATCTTCGCAAGTAACTTAAAGTGATCAACGCGATCGAAAGCTTTAGAAAAATCTGTGTATATTGAGCTTATCTGTTGTTTTTGGTTAAAGGATTCGCACAGGTAACTCGTATAACAAAGTAGATTAGAATTAGTTGACCTACCAGTCATGAAACCATGTTGAAGTGGACTCAGAAGATATTTAAGGTGGCCGTATAAATGATTATAAACGTATCCCTCAAATATTTTTGCAAAGCAATTTAATATACTAATTGGTCTGTAATTTGAGACATCTCTTTTGTCACCAAATTTAAGTATGGGAGTTATGTTTGCAATTTTCCAAAGAGCGGGGAACGTGCCTTCTTGTATTGATTTATTAAAAATAATGGAAAGTGGCTTAACCAATGCTGTTGCACAGAGATGGATGAATACAGGTGGTATACCGTCGAAACCGATGCCCTTGTTTAAGTCAATCTTTTGTATCTTCTTTAACAAATCGCAGTCATTTATGGATACTTTATGAATGGAGTAATTGGACGGTGTAAAGTTGGGTGTATAAGCGCTAGATGAACCAATGCTATAAACAGATGAGAAATAATCCGCAAATAGATTCACAATATCTTGAGCTGAGTTTCCCACCGTGCTATGGTAAAATATGGTACTTGGAAAATTATTTGTAACGCGTTTACTTTTTATGTAGCACCAAAACGCTTTGATATTAAATTTGAGATCATGTTCTACACGTTCTATATAAGATGTAAAGCAGTGACGGGCGACCACCTTAACTCTGGCCCTTAGCATAGAGAATACATCTTAATCCCTCGGGTTACCATACCGTTTAAATCTAAAGTGATACTTTTGTTTGTGGGCAAGTAGCTTAATTAAGTTTTTGGTAAACCAAGCAGGGTAATTGTTTTTGCGTATTTTGATTTCTGGTGTATATTTTTCAATAATCGCAGAGTTGCTGTCATTACTATTGGCTGTGCAAAGAATTGCACAAAATCGTCACATCGCAGGAGAGATGCTTGTTGAGACCAATTAATTTTAGAAATGTCTCTTTTACAGCTTTCGTAGTCAGTTCGCCGATAGCAAAATTTGTCATTGCAGCATTATGTGCAAGACTGGAAAGGGTATAAAATGTAATTTCAAACGGTGGTTGATGTGCATCCGGGCGACTTATGGGTAGTGTAGGTGATGTTTAGATTAGATCTGGACTGTCAGTGATTGCAAGATCAAGTATTCTGCCATTGTGATTGACTATGTTATTAACTTGGTGTAGAGTTGTGAGTTGGAATAAATTACAAAGAGCTCTAATTTTATTACAGTTGCAATTTAACGGACAACCTGTCTCATTCGACCAACGTACATTACGAAATTAAAATCGCCAAGTATACAATTTATGTGTTTTGAAGTTTGATTGAGTATGTTTCTACACTGGTTGAAAACATTTTTGACTATATTCTCAGGTAAATAATCAGGCAACTAGACTAGTCCTAGATTATTTACTAATGTGCTATCTACTTTTATTTGGACCCAAATATCCTACAAATCATCAGACTGCCAATGTTTTCTCTATAATACATGAAGTTTTTTAGAATAAGCGACAAGTACACCCCACCGTGTTTCTTATTAAATCGATCACAAAATGTCACATCACGGTCCCTACGCAGCACACAATACCTATCATCAAATAACTCTAAAGATAACACAGTTTCATCCAGCCAGGTCTCACATACGCAAATTATATCAAAGTTATTGCATTGTATTGTATTATGTATATCTAGAACTTTGCTTTTCATTCCTCTAATGTTCTGATAGTATATTGATAAATACATTTTACATAACATACAAGATCATATTATCATATAAAGTAGAAATATGAGTAATTAAGACAACAGACTGAGGCTCTCAACATTTTTCACAATAATATGCTAGGATATACGGTATCAACACTCCACAATAATATGGTGGAGTGTTGATCTCATCATCAGCCTTTAATAGTCCACTGCTGGACTAGGCCTCACCTTTGAAAGGAGGAATTGGCCTTCTATACCACGCTGGCCAAGCGGGTTGGTATAGGGTTTGTATCCAGTTTTTCTTACCTTACAGTGCTGTTCTCTGCATAATATGAAGTGTATGGAGTGTTGATACCGTATATGAAACAGCTTACATATCTAACATTAGAATATTGCATAATTGTGTCTAATTAATTGCTTTATCTGTACATTCCGTATTTCACTTGTTTTGTTTAAGGTTAATGTTGATATGTCTAACGTTCGCCAAACCACGCTAATTCAAATAACTTCGGTAAAATATAAAAAATAATATAAATCTTTATCATTGTGATACAAAGCAACTCCGAAGACATTGCTTTAAAACATTTATTTAACAAATATTCGTTTTTTTTTGTGCGTTTTTATAAAAAAAAATACCTTAAAGGCTTTACTCATGAAACTGACTTGATACCTTTGACCATAAAATCACAAAAGCTTTCAGTAAAACAAGTTCCATTTTAAATCGAAGTATCAATACATATTCGATTTAGTTTTGATATATTTCATGTTTTCTATTAAGCTTTTAATATGTCTGAAATGTCAAAGAATGCTGAAAGAACGTTATCTATTCCCTTTAATCCTAAGATGTTGTCTAGACAGGTACAAATACAAATACATTTAGTAAGAAATATGGGTTGTATAAATAAAAATATTATTTTTTATGACATGTGCTTTAACTTGTTATATTGATGAAAGTACGCAACACACCTGAAGAATTTTGAGATATGTACTTTTTTTAAACTGAACCTCGTCATGTTGTCTTTTAAACAAATAGGGCTATATAGTATACACAGACGGTACATTATTTGGAACAAAATGGCAATCCAGATTGCTTTTACGTGGCGGTATCTATGTGTTGATAATAGCCTCTTAAAAGTGCTTTAATAATAAACGTTTTACTATGGCACATGGATTTAATAAAATATACCTACATTGCACTAAAATAATAAATTAGACACTCCATACATGGAAAACATATTTATAAACTATCTTCTTCGGATTAAATAGCACACAAATTTTGGTTTAACACTGGCTGTGCAAAACAAAAATTTTTGTGCTATTTTACGCAACCTCACGCGCTGCTACCCTTTTAGCATCTCACTCTCTTTGCTCGCTGGCAGTGTAATAGCAAGAATCATGAAAACAAACATGCAAACACCAATTCTTATTAAACTGAACACGACAGAGAAAGATAACACAATGTGTCTACAGTAACTAGCTACGTAGCATCCATGCAATAATTATTTCACGGTACCTACAAATTCCGGGCCCTCTAGCAATTATCATAAAGTTCTGCTACTGACACCGTGAGTTGTACCCACCTCTGAAATAGGTGCTGCAGACATTGTGCAGCATTTCGGCAGTAAGCGAATAAATTTGTACGATTATACAACAGATTAGGATAGTAGGGACTTGAATTGCATAGTGAATACAGATCGAAATAAAATACCTATAAAGCTTAAAACTTAAGGGAACAAGGTGTTTTATTAGCTTTTCTGAAATTATATGTAGTTCTCAAATGGAAATGTGTCCGGCTGATTTCATTTTGTGACTAAATTCTGCTTCTCAAGTGCCTTGAATCACAGTTTCAAATTATATTTGTATTATGAAATCCAAAATTCCTGTATGTTAAAATGCCTTTCTAAATCACCGCTGTTATTGTAATATCTTTTACAGGTAGTGGTTATTGAGAGAATAGAAATAATATAAATAATGCAGCAATAAGCATTTTTTTAAGACTAGTGAGATAATCAAACATTTAAGCGTTAAAAAATTTATTTCTTTATTTATTTATAGACTCACGTCTGTACTCCCGAAGGGGTAGGCAGAGGTGTAATATTACTCCCACATTTCGCCATGAATGTTTAGGTCCCACGTAATAGGGAGCGAGCCTATTGTCGTCCCGGGCACATTACCAGACTCCGTGCTGCTACTGAGAATTTCCTAACGGAAAAACCCAATAACACTTTGCCCAACCCGGGAATCGAACCCGAGACCTCCCAATCCCACGCGCACATTTACGCCGTGCGACCAACGAGGCAGTAAGCGTTAAAAAATATAATTAATTTGGTTTCACCAAAAATGGGCTGCTGAAAGTTACGAAAGCATTATAGTAAATGTATATAAAACTATCTTAAACATTTGTTAAATAATGCATACTTTTTGCAGTTTGAATTAAAAAAAAATGTTATAATCTGTAACGATATACATATATTAAATCTACTTATCTAAATGTGATCTTACTGCACAAAGCGAGGATGTACGCAGGAAATTCGCGGCCGACGTGCGGCCCGAGTTGTCACCTAATTTTCTCTTTATTGGCACTTGACCAAATAATTTTGACGTCCACTGACCCAGTTATGTTATACCTCAGTGTTTAAGGCCGCAAGATGACGTGCGACCGACTTAGCGAAAAGTTAGGCTTTTATTATTATAAAACTTTAACTACAAGAGATACAGGATTTTAGTGAGGAAAAAGTATGTATGTAAAGAAATCACTTAATGATCTGCTAACTAAAAAAAAATCTGCTAACGTAGCAGAGTGTGATTTTTTTAACGTAAAAACGACAGATCTATTTCTTAAAAGTATCAGGTACTATAAAACTCGGCTGCATGCGATAAGAACTCGGATTTATTTTTGATCTGCTGGACAATGATCTGCTAAGTTCACTTACATGGAAAATGTGACCTGCTAGGCCATTTGCTTTTAATAATCCTACATACTACAGATAATACGTTTAAATAAACAAATTAATTCGTCAGTACCAAAATAGGAAAAATAAATGGATAGATTCGTTAGTTCCATGCTGTAAGAAGATTGACTAATTTTGTTGAATTTTTAATGTCCGGCACTAGGACTGACCTTAGATATACATATATCTTGGCAGACGTTCAAACATTGTTACGTGAAATTTTCATTTGGAAAGAGAGGGCAATAGGACCCTTCTACCTTTGACGACGATGCAACCAGTATAACGTTAGGACGATGATGTATATACAATATTTCCATCTTTATTTTTGGATAGGAGAGATAGGCCGCGCATTTTTTTTAAATCACAGGTCACAGTCATCTAGCAGGGCATGCTTATACATTTATGTTCTGCAATTCGACCATATAATAATTATTGGACTGGACATAAATGTTGATGCGAGCTGACTTGTGCCTTTAAACTCACACATGACATATTTTATCAAGATAGTATATAATATCTCAACAAGTGTTTCTTAATTGAGATTTAGTCTCGTCAATGGTCGTACAGGCTTTCCATAATTCATAAGTCTGACAGCTTATAAGACGTTATAAGTAATGGCCGTGAAGTCAGTGTGCCTATAAGAACACCTATAGAAAGAATAGTCATTTATGAAGCATTTGCGCTTATACTTAGAAGGCTTACGGTAAGAATAAATCACTTATTGTGCTAATATTCGCGTTTAGGTTCTCAATCACGCTACTTTTTTAAAGCGGTGATTTATGTATATTTAAACATATCGTCTCGCCATAAGTGAAATTATAGACAGCATTACCATTAATTTTATTGATAAACGTGGGATGCCATATTTAATTATAATCATCTTGCGAGCGGCCAAATAAATTGCAACTCAGGCATTTTATTTACATAAAAGAAGTACATTGATGATATTAACCATTCCATTACCAGTACCGTAGTAGTAAACTTCGCAACTTTAATGGCATATTCACCAATGCATACAAGCACTTATAAATCGTCGAATAGCACTTTGAATTTACAAGCATGCCCTCTGTACAATCCTTAATAGAATCCTTTTGTCTAACTTCCCCGAGAACTGATAGTGCCGACTTATTTTATTTTTCGAATCCTCCGACTGACAAAAGGCAACGCTAGAGTCGTTTTTCCGATTGTTTTTATTTTTGTTACATGTACAAGGCATACAGTGAATTCAGATGGGGTGAAGTTTCAAACAATGGTTTCTCTGGCTTAACTTAAAGGCTCTGTCCATTGAAATTTTCCATAACATGTAAAATCATTATACTGGCAGTTAAAAAGAGTGGCCACGAGTTTTATTGCCCGTTCTTTCTCGTGGTTCTACCTATTGCATTGCGAACGTGGCAGTTAATGTAATTGTAGAATCATCTAGTAATTAACTTTAATTTTTGACGTTCATAAGCGTCACTTTGTGGCCTAAATGAATAAATGATTTTGACTTTGACTTTGAAAGTGCTCGTGGGTTTTTCGCAAATGAACTTTCAACCCAATTCAATATTCATGACGTGTGTTGGAAATTTTTTTCTCAGTAAAAGTGTGGTCGATTAACTTTATTGTCGTTTGATAGATCTAACGACCTGTCGTACATTAATAGAAGTTTCTTTTTGCCTTTTTGTTAGTTGTTTATTATTTTTGTATAGGAAAATTGGTAAACAAAAACTTAGGTATAACAAGCAAATGGCATCAGTGTTTTATACATAAAAGTGGCTTACAGGAAGATATTTAACATCACCGTTTTTTTATGATATCTTCATGTAAATGCTGTGCATGTTTGTAAGAAGAGTCGTATGAGCACTAAGTCTATTTCATTAATTAACTAATATGAAGGTTTGTGTTTAATAAATAAACACTTTCCCATACTGAGGTGTTCAAAAAGCTACGCAAGCTAAAATATTCATTGCAAAACGTGATGAGAATTGTAATTACAATAATCAGCCTAAGAAGATTACTCTATCTATAATCTTGTTGTATTTTATTTTCTCTTCAACGTATTTAACCGTTTTTATTTTCCTTAGTAGCAAAAGCGCTTTTCATTTGCCAAATAGGTACATATTCGTAACTGAATAGATAATTAAGATCTAAATTCAATTCACTAATACATAACAAGAAGGATAACAATAAGGTATTTAAATAAATGATATTAAAAATATATTTAACGATGGTTCATAAAATTTAACACAATTCTGAGTGAATTGTGTTAAATTTTACATTATTGATAAGATTTTTTATAGCTCTTTTTGTTTCAAGAGGTGGAAAATCCCTTCGTATCTCCGACTCTTGGGGAAATGAGAGCCGGAGTATGTGGTGTAACCACTAAAAGCCACCTCGACTTTCTCATGTACCCGTGTGTCGGAGGGTAGGGAATCGCATAAGCATTCGTCGCTACCCCCCGACGGGTATTGGCCCGCCAGATGGTCAGGCGGGCCCCAAACAAAACCCCCGTGGCGGCGCAATAAGGTGTTGGCTCCGCCGCCAAAACACCCAGCGGCTGCAGAGGATAGGGAGGACGGCAACGCAACACCGCATCTCCTCTTCCTCTGCGGCCCCACCGCGACGCATCGAATGGTGCGCCCCCACTTGGTCGCGGGAGATAGGGCGCGCGGCAACGCAACATCAACACGCCTCTCCTCCCGCGACCGCGCCCGACTGCGAGGGACAGACAGAACTGTCCCCCGCACCCGCACCCGCACCGTTGGACGCATCCTGCGCAGGCCCTTCTAAGCCCACGTGGAGCGTCCACTCCTGAGATCTCTCTTAGCTCCACCGCGGGTGCCCAATCCACTGTTTCTGAGCCCCCCCACCACGACTAGGTGGAGATACGGGGGGGGGAAGATTTTCTATAACTTGGATAATAAAGACTTATTTTTATATTAAATTAATGGCACACTTTCGTTGCTGACAATAGCTTATCTATTAGAGCAAACGACTTGAATTTTACGTGGATTTGGTTCAATTGCTCGTACCAATGGCAATGAATGCTTACTAGTAAAAATAATTTATAGACTAGAGGCCCCACTTTACTTAAAGTAAACGTAAACTTGAATTGTAAAGAACTTTCGTAAATAAATAAAGTTTTGCGCTTTTATTTCATCAATTTACCCGATATACAATTATACATAGACTATAACTTTAATTTATGGTGTTTTTATTGCTTGTTATTCGAGGTCAGAATGTCAAAAAAGTTTTAAAGAATGGTATTGTAAAGATGTTTACGCTTCACTAGCAATAGCCGCCGCCTTTGCCTAATATAACCTGTGCACCTCTTTAGGGATGGCACATTGAAGAATCCTTCTAAATCCTCTTACGAGTGCACGAATTGAACTAAACACTTTATGAGCACCCATAGGTGCAAACTACCATTGTCTCAGTATAACGTCAGTTCCTAAGGCCAATCGCTTGGGTTCCTGCGTCGTAATTTCTGTCTAAATTTCATGTTTCTCGCTTCAAAGAATTGCTTAATTTGAACACTCAAACATGCTTATATGTTGACTTGTTGCTTGGTACAATACAATATGTAAAGTTCGAGCCAATTCCTAGTACAGGTAATGCTTCCCGGGCATTGCATTTGGAATTATTCAAAAGATCTTACTTGTCCTCAAGAACTTTGTTCGTTCATGTTTGTATTCGGTATTGAAATATCGCGTCCCTTATTGGAAATACGGCTTTAAAGTTTTGAATAAGTAGTGAGGTTGCCGTATAAATTTTGCGAAAGGAATATTTACCAGCAGTACTTCTAATTTATTGTAAATTTAGTCAGTGAATATTCAAGTCGATATTTTATGTATGCCCTAATAACAAAAAGTGATATATGGTTATCTTATGTTTGCTTTTAAAGTACGTTTTAAAATGAATTTGTGGTAGAACATTAACTTTTCAAGAAGTTTTCTATACTAAACGATTTTAAATTGTATGAGGAAATAAATATGGCTAATATATTTTTTGATCGGTACTGCATCATTATCATCACCTTAGCGTTGTCCTGGCTGCGATCCATCCTTGCATTGGGTCCCAGGATGGGCTAGTTTGCTGATTTTGTAATGTATCAATAATCTGTAATATATGGTGTTTCCTTTTCGTACAAAAGTAATGGATAGTTTAACTTTATCAATAACAGATTTTCAATTCAAAACTAAAACAGTTCAGTGTTTTATTCTAGTAACTAATAATTGAGAAAACTTTGCTCTTAGTTGTATCAGGTTTTCTCCATTCGGTGCCTCTTCAACTAACTGCTGTCAGTTTTCAACTTCAACTAGTAAACTTCCTTAGAGTCTAGCACAAAGTTTTAGTTTATTATTATACAAATATTGAGAATCGTTATTTAAATAATGTAATTAAAAAAGTTTTGTACTAGAATTTAAAGCATAGACGACATCTTTCTTTTATTATAAAGCTGGCGTGGAATTTGTAAGCAGATGTATTTACGTTTGCTTACATCTTAATATATAAAATCCTTTCGTTACTGACTGACTGACAGAAACGCTACAGCCGAAACTATTGGGCGCAGGATGCTGAAATTTGGCATGTATGTTCCTTGGGGACCGTATGCACTAAGAAGGGATTTCCCGAAATTCCCACGGGATCGGCCAAAACGGGTAAATTAAAAAAAAATGCAGGCATAGCTGCTGTCGTCTTCTAGTTGCTTATAACATTTTTTTTATCAAATACTTTGTTGAAAGTGACTATAGGAAGTAAGCTGTAGTTTTTGACAAAAGCAAGGAAAGAACGGATAATTCAAATACTAAAACAAAATCCTTGTACATTTCAAAAAGTTCTTGATTTTGAAACCTTAAAACTTAACCATGTAGTATTCAAATGCAAAAGCAAATTATGGTAAAACTTTTGAGCCCTTTTCTTCATAATATAAACTTTTAATTACTGCCATATGCACATATCATCATACATACAATAGGCAAGTAATCGTTAATACAAGCGTCTTATCATTTCTCAGAAATTCAGAATGGTACATATTTCCTTTGTCAATCGTCTGAGCATGACATGACAAATTTACCCCAAATGGAGGGTTGATCGACATTATGTACGATTATGTAAGCGGCTGTCTCCAATATGCCAATATCACTTGCATGAAATGCGAGTGTCAATGACTAATGGTCACTGTCACTATATGTGTTTAGTAACCAAATTATTTGAAACCCTTGTTTGTTTAGTTTGTTACCTGTATGTTTCACACTTGAATCTTGAAGCCACGGCACTTGATGTAACTGCCAAGAAATTGCGCCCAAAAGCAAGTTTAAGTTAGCTCAATCGCACTAAAATTACTTTGACATTCACAAATTGTCGGAGATCTCTATAAAGGGATAAACTTACCAGCGTAGACATGTATAAAATCTGACAAAGAGACTTAAGCGTCTGCTGTATGAGTATATATAGGAAAGCTCAGAGCATGCAGAAAAAAAGCAGTACCATATTTATCAATCAACAAGGAAACAAAACGGTGGAATTGATGCTGTCTCTGCAAATGCATTAATGCACGAGACGTGCCAAAGTTGAAACCATATCTATATAATCTATGGTTCAAACTGGTCTTTATAATGAGCAGCTTATTTTAATAATAAGTCAAAGTCAAAGTCAAAATCATTTATTCATCTAGGTCACAAGGTGACGCTTATGAACGTCAAATTTTAAAGTACATTACTTAATGCTTCTACATTTACATTTACTGCTTCGTTTGCAAAGCAATAGGTAGAACCACGAGAAAGAACGGGCAATAAAACTCGTGGCCACTCTTTTTAATCGCCAGTGTTATGTTACATATTTTGTTTTTGTAAGGAGCTGCAACTGTTTCACATTGTAATTAATTACTTGTAAATAGTAATTAGGAACATACATAATATTTAAATAATTTATGCAGTTACCAATTTAAGTGCTGTAGTAGCCTTCCAGTGTGAATCTTGTGTAACAGGAGCATCCACTTACGTCTTATAATGTAGGCAACTCGCGATTATGTTCAGAACTATGATGGTAATGTATGCTACAGAAAGTGACGGTAGGTAAATGAATACACAAAATTTACAAAAATGTTAGTGTACAGCCCTTAATCACGAGTTACCATCATCTAACACAGAAGTAATTTTTTTTAAATAAAATTAGTGGAACAACAATGCAAATGTAAATGTATTTAGTTGAATGACCTAATAATACATGAATAGTTATTAACAAGGTTTAGGCGTCGTAAAATGCCTCCGCATCAATGTCATCGGGTAACGTGCCCAGAAGGCTGGCAGCATTGCCACGCTGGATGGCAATGCTGATTCTTTGAGCAAAGAATAAACCAGCCTTCTGGTCACGTGAGACGTCGATTAATCGTTTAGAAATTTCCCGGAATAGAGAACGAGCACTCGGACCCCATGAGCCTAGCGTTTCCACCCCAAACGGCTGAAACACGTAATTACTCACTAAATTACAGTATTTGCGCCGTTTGAGGGTTTCCGCAGTTGCAGCAGCAGCGCCGGCGTGGCCTCCCGTGCTTGGAATATGTGATGGCGCGAGGGTGTCTACGCAGGTTGCGTCCCACACCAAAGGCCTACCCATTTTCCAAGGCAACAATGACATACCATCAGGTCTCTTACCGTCGTCACGTACCAAACCATTTGGTTCAAGTACAGCTGGTACGCCAGACGCGACAAGAGCACGACGGATTATGTCATTTAGATGGGCATGACGAGGAATTCTACCAGCGCTTCTGCTGCAAGATAGCCCATGGTGTCCGAGGCTATCGACGTCTTCTCCACAATGACATCGATGCGGAGAAACACACGGAGCACCTAAACGCAGACAGGTGGCAATACGGAATGTCTCATCGTCCAACATGGTTCCTGTGTTAGACGATGGTAGTGCCTGAAGCCATAGACCGGATTCCCACTCTCCCACAGCCAACAAGCGAGCACGCTCTGTAACATTAAGAGATGTATCCAAAAGACTTTTTCTTACTATGTTACAAAGCGGCGCGTCCCACTGTCTTTGGGAGAATAGGTTGGTAGGCAAATCAGTGCTTGGACACGCCATTTTCCAGGCATTTATAGCTTCGGTTTTGCACAACACTTCTGAGTTAACTAGTGTAGGTAATAAAATTTTCCTAGTTAACTCTTCCGTGCTGTGGACCGAAGATAGAAACGCCGGTAAACTAACACTAGAAATTTTGCGTATACCGAGCCCACCTAGACGTATGGGCAAAGACGCTTGTAGCCAGGCTCGGTCGTTCAAATCCACATTTAATATTCTCTTTAAAGTAATTTGGATAATTTTGTCGATTTGTTCTAAAAGTGATTTGTTTTTCCAAAGTCGGGAAGATCTTAAGGCATGTGTGAATTTTGGGACGAAAAGACAATATCGAATAATGGTATAAGCCGAATGAATATTAATTTTGAATAAGCGATCAGAAATTTCACAAAAATTTTGTATTTTTTCCTCTAAGAAAGAATCGAAAGATTCTTCAAATACTGGAGAACCCAGGAGGCGGAGAGAAGTCTTATCAACAATTTTTAAGTTTGAAGCCAAATTATTAAATTTTGATATTATCGAATGTTTTTTTGTGGAGTCTGTTGTATTTACAAACAGCTCACATTTACTATAATTTAGTTCCAAGTCAATAGAAGCGAATTTATTTTTAAGATAAGTCAAATCTTGCAATACTACGTCTACTTCGCCCCCCAGGGTCCCGTCGTCCAAAAACCATACATTAAATTTAGAATTTATTTGTCGAATAATGGGTTGTATAGCTAAACTAAAAATGACTGGTCCAAGAGGGTCACCTTGTTGGCATCCAACTGCAGATTCTAAAAGATTGTCCTGATATAGTAATTTTGTGGGATACCTGTAACATTGCCAAAGAAATTTAAAAATTTTGGGGGTTTCTAATTTTGCTTGTGTCAACAAGATGTCCCTATTCACTGAATTGAAGGCATTTTTCAAGTCAACCTTCAAAATGACCTCTCCATCACCACTTCCAAGGTACGTGGAAAGGGCATGTATAGCAGCCTCACAACCCCCTTTGGAACCAAACCTAGCTGTAGGGGTTGGAATTTTTCTGATAGCTCCCTGCTGTAAAATTTACAGCATATCTTGGCTGCTATACGCCGATATGTGCAACCTACGGCAATGGGACGAATACCACCATCCCTCTTGTTAAGGGCACATAGATTCGCCCCATACAAGATGTCAATGATGGCATCGTCCACATTACCGGAGAGCATCATATTGACTAGCGCAGTCAACTCCTTCAAGAGTGTATCGCCAGCCACCCCAGCACTTGCACACACAAGATCTTTAAGATGCTGTGGTGTCAAGGCATCAAGGCCACCTGCCGAGCCACTCCGGAAGGAGCAAACTGCTGCTAACACGTCCTTGGCCGTGGTGATCAGGTGTTCTGATTCACTGTCGGGAGCTTCAGGAAAGGAGAGATCATTAATGGGCGCTGGATGCTTGCTCTTCAGACCCGCAAGCGTCTCTGGAGAGCAAGGCGCCACCACATCACTACTGAATAATAGTCTAGACGCGCCCCGTATGTCACCATCCCTTAATTTGGATTCCACATATTGATAGAGTGATTTATGCTTGTATAACGTGAATTTAGGGTCTAAAGTGTTGGCCGAAATTTGACAATTATACTTAATTTGGGATGTTAATGAATTTTGGGCTGCCTGATTTTTATCAATATGTAAAATCCTATAAGAGAATGTCAATAATTGCTCCCAGGCCGTTTTGGAATTCTCCCTTACGACAAGACCTATGCATTCAGCCAATTTTTTTGACACTGATGGTCTTGCCCCACGGGGAATTCTTTTAATAATCGGAACCGAATGTTTTAATTTAGATAAAATTTGCCAAAAAGGAATTTGGTGGGTGTCTCCTGATCCAGATTGTGAAAGTATTGAAGGGCCTGGAAGTACATTCTGGGATTTATGTACTTTACCAAAATGCACTTTCAGGCCCCGCTTACCTTTGAAAAATCCTGGGAACAATCCGGACACCGCACCAGACCAGTCAGTGACGTGGCAGGTTGACTGGCACTCACATCCGTATCGCCATAACGGTCTTGCATGCAATTTATTTCAAAAAAGAATTACAAATAAAATATACAATAAAACATATTTACAATATAGACAGATACGCATAAACTGTCAAAGATTTGTTGTTTATAAATTGAATCCACAGATTGTTGTATGCGGGCATCCAGACTTTTTGGGTGCAGTGGCACCGTCCTGGTTGCTGTTTCCTGGTATCTTGTCGTATTTGCTTCTCTTATACGACCGTAAAGCGAGTTATTCTCCTGCTATTGTAGCACTTCTGACTTTGATGCAAACGGCTTTAAAATAATTTCAATGGGAATGTGGTGTACACATGACAGTTAGCTTTTGGAATCGTAAACTGAACAAATATCATTGATTGGAACTCGTTGTGAACTTGGTTAAATATATTGCAAATTTTTGCTATTGTTTATTTGGTATATTATGTGATATTGTATTTATAAGGTACTATTATTTATATTTATTTTATTTTCTTGGTTTTTATAAGCTGTCAAACGTACACGTTACGTTTCGTTCTTTCTTTTTTTTTACCCGATGACATTGATGCGGAGGCATTTTACGACGCCTAAACCTTGTAAATATTTTCACTTTTAGATTTGTTTTATGTTTTTTTGTATTAGATTAGGTTAGATTAGATTAAGCTTCAGATACAAAATTATGTTTTATTATTATGTCCCTATAAATTAAGTAATAAATATAGTTATTTAAAAGAAATAGAGATATTATATAAAAAAAAACTGAAAAGCAAGGTATCAATATAAATTCGGATATAGCTTAAGCCTGTCCCCATGGTGACTTATCATTTAAAAATTCCTTAATAGTGTAATAACCCCTTTGTAAAAGAAAGTTCCTAATTGTCCGTTTGTATTTGTGCATGGGTAAATTCATTATATCAAGAGGCAATTTGTTGAATAGTGTGACTATTAATAATACTTTTTACAGAACTAAAGTTTGAAACAACAAGCTATGATTTCAGTTATAACTCAGAATTGCTGCATGAAACCAAGTACACGTGTTTAATTAATGTTAGATTTCACGGGAATGGAATCAACACATTCTCACTTTTAATATTATCTGCGTTGAAAATGTTCACGAAAAGCAAACAGGTTTTACACGTGGTATAAAACATTGTTTGTTAAACAAAAACAATTGGGTTTTCAAGCTACTGAAACATTGCAATATTTTTTTTTAAATATAGTTAATTTGCATCAGAATGTGTTAAAACTTCTTTATTAGCTCAAAATACAAGGTTTTTTGTTTATTTTTACTCCTGTAATACACTTCTGATTAAATTAGTTTCACTTTCCCGGGATTTACGTTTGTCGAAATTCTATGTCTTCTATGGTCGTTGCCGCTAAATCTGACTACATAGGTGACACGGTAGTGGAAATGAGGGTGGCATTTTTTATTATTATTTTATAGTATTATATCACCCTACTAAGTACGACCACTTGACCTGTACTTTGAGCTATTATATTTGACACTTTTAATTTATTCGGAGCTATGAATGAGATTTATGACTCGTAAAATATTTAACATTTTAAGGTTCAATAACCGCCACCCGTAGCCGCTGGGTATACACAAATGAGTCGAGTTTCTTATATTTTATGGGTTGGAGAGAAAATGTCGTAAATTACAGACGTTGATGTATTTTATTTCATAACAATGTACATACCTATTATTTAGGTATTTAATTAAACTTAACTTAAATTTTAAAATACTATCCTACGAAATATATACAAAACAAACAAAACGCAAGAAGAAAATAATTTAGAGGGTGTCATAAAAGTCCTTCACATCGCCGTCAACCGGGAACGTGCCCAGAACGCTGGCAGCATTGCCACGTTGTATGGCAATGCTTAACTTTTGGGCCAAGTACACCCCAGCCTTCTGGTCACACGAGGCGTCGACCAGTCTCTTTGCGAGATCTCTAAAAAGACATCTTGCACTTGGACCCCATGGCCTCAACGTTTCGACCCCAACTGGCTCAAAAACATAATCTCCTAATAGGTTTGCGTATTTGCGCCGTTTGAAGGTCTCCGCTGTAGCAGCAGCAGCGCCCGCACAACCCACTGTGCCAGAAAGATGAGATGGCGCGAGGGTATCGACACACGTTGCGTCCCACACCAAAGGCCTACCCAACTTCCATGGGAGTAAAGACATACCGTCTGGACGTTGATATATTTTTATATTAACAATGTCCAGCTTTCTTACCATAATAATAGTTACACTTACCTGAAAAGCTGCTGAGCAGCATTGAAAAGATACCGTTTAATAAAAAATTTAAAAAAATTACGTCACAATTAAATCCGTAGCTAAGAAATTAACATCTGCGGATATCTGGACTATCATGTAAATAATAGACCGCGACCACGATTGTTATCAGCCGGTTGAAATGAGGGGTTTATAATTTGGTCATTATCGCGAGTAAGTACTGCTAAATAAATGTATGTACCATTTTAATGTTCGTATCTAGCAGAGTAGTAAGAAGCACTTCTTATACTATATAGTCTTAGAAACTACATTAGTCATTCAGAGTGTGGTTCTGAATTACTTAAATCTATTCAAAATTACTTGAATCAGAGTACACACAACTAGTTTCAATTACGTTTATATCATGTTTAATAAATATGAACAAGATTTCACAGTCCATCGCAGTAAGCACTTGGTCCGTCCCTTGAGAGCCTGTCGAACAAGACTAAGTTGAAGGTTCAATTCATGTGCTACCTAGCGCTGGTTGTGATATAACCTCCTTTGGGAGAGACCCACGTTAAGTGGTGGATCGCTGTAGGCTCTTAACATCTATTTACAGTTATAGGCGGGTCAGAATTATTAATGAGTCAAATAAGCAATCATCATTATTATAATTATACAGAATAATGAATGGGATCGGTGTACTTTCTCCTAGCGTTATCCCAGTTTCAACCCGGGGTCCACTTACTAGTCTAACCGGATTTGACTGAATATTAGCTTTTCCACGGAGCGACTGCCTGTCTGACCTCCGCAACCCAAAGGGATAGCGATATTCCATGGTTTAGACTAGTGTCAGTTTATTCAGAGATAGGTACTGACTCCCTGTAACGACTGTCAAAGATCTCCATGACAACCGGGACCGACGGCTTAACGTGCTCTCCGAGGCACGGGACAAGCGATAATTAAAAATTCAATACGCACATAACTCCGAAAAGTCAGTGGTGCGCGCCGTGGATTCAAACCCGATACCCTCTGAATGGCAGTCTGTTGGTATTTCCACTAGGCTATCGCTGCCAATTAATGAATGGGATCAGTGTGTTGTCCTATAATATATTATTACAGGCATAAAAATTCAAAGCAACTAATTTCTATCTTTGCCATGTTCTGCCAGCCTTTTAGTGTTAATAATTTCTGAATATCTTTGTGATGATAACGATGATTTGAAATTTACCCACATATGATTCGTCTATAATGTGTTTATTTATGTATTTATTTCAAAAAACAAATTTAATTAATTAATGTATTCTGTTTGTGAATTAAAATGTCTTTTTATTAAAACATAAATTTGAATTGCAACTCATAACATGATGATGTGTTTGTATACAAATGATTTTTAGTTGTCTGGTTGCTAAAGAAAAGGTTCTGCATAATAGAAAATCAGATCACATGAGTTGAATTTACCCCGGATTTTATAATTATTATCGACACAATCATTGGTTGAAAACGTTTGCCGTGAAAAAGTAAAACAAAGAAACTCGCATTCAATTCTATTACTAAGGATGATTATTTTTACAACTCCCGCACTAGGTATAAATCCTGTGCCTTTACAAACATACAGCCAACGGACACAAAGACAACCCAGACACAAAGACAACCCAGACACAAAACAACAATTTATCGTGTGGGGTTCGAACCCACAACACTCAGCGCAGGGTCAAGCGGCGAGACGACCACTTTAACCATTACGCCAACCGGGCAGTCAGTAAAGTAGTGAATTTTCATTACATTCACACTTGCCTTCGTCAAACTTTCGTCATCCATCCTCTCCACGTGCCCAAACCATCTTAGCATACCTTTCTCGATGCTTGTCACAACAGCTTTTACCCCACAACACTCTCTTAGAAAAAATATCTAGATAAAGTTTATTCAAGCCTAATAAACTTTATATACAAATTTTCTAATAATCCTTTATTATGTTATTATTATTTCTTCATCTTACTTATCTATTCCATTAGCTCATCTGTCTCTTTTACTTCTCCTTACCTTCTCATCTATACCTTTTACTTTAAATCTGACAGAAACTAGATCTATCCATATAAACGCTATTCGATGTAAATCTACAAATCCACTTAAGTGATAAAATATGCAAATCTTTCGAGTAGGTATTTGAATTGCAATACGTTTCATTTGATTAAGTATTCTTGTTGAATATACGATTGAATTGTTTAAGAGCAACTGATTTATAAAATAAATTGTTTTTGGTGCCACCTCTTCGACAAGGCTATAAACGCTGCCAATATCACAGAAGAGCCGATTAATAAAATTACGAACGAAATAAGATCAAACGTATCACCCTACATTTTACTTTTACGTATGAAATGATTCCTTTGTACACACATTTCAACTATTAGTCTAAGATCCGTAGAAGAGCGACCTTCACCGATCTGGTTATTGGATGAAAAGTATTTTATATCAAACTAGAGGACGCCAGCAGCTACGCCTGCATTTTTTTTAATTTAACCGTTTTGGCCAATACCGTGGGAATTTCGGGAAATCCCTTCTTGGTGCACCCCTAGGGTCCCCAAGGAACATACATGCCAAATTTCAGCTTCCTGCGCCCTATAGTTTCGGCTGTAGCGTGTCTGTCAGTCAGTCAGTAACGCAAGGATTTTATATATTAAGAAGATTTTGCACGTTAAAAAATATATCGCGAATGGATTGGTAAAAAATATCCGGTCAAGGCTAAAAAAAATTGTCGACCGCTTTTCCTGACAGGTTTTTCGTAGGCAACCCAATATCATCGTGTTCGCGGTGAAGGAGCGGTCATTTTAATCTAAGATTTGTCTATTAAAATAATTGAAAAATATAACTAGTATCAACTTAATAGTCGAAGTGTTTATACCTGACAACCCTACCTAATACGCCAGAAAAATTGACAACCCTTTTTTTTTTTGGTGTCGGGTAGGAAAATCCTCATGGAGTCCCTCCGCCCTGGGGGAAGGGCGAAGGGGACAGTCAGAATCTTACTGACCGACCGACCCGTATTCCTCATGTACCCGTGTGTCGGAGGGTAGGTTATCGCCGAAGCATTCGTCGCTACCCCGCGACGGGTATTGGCCCGCCAGATGGTCAGGCGGGCCCCAAACAAAACCCCTTTGGCGGCAGATGAAAGTGTTGGGCTCCACCGCCAAAACACCCAGCGGCCGCAGAGGATAGGGAGGACGGCAACGCAATACCGCATCTCCTCTTCCTCTGCGACCCTACCGCGACGCAACCAATGGTGCGCCCCCATTTGGTTGCGGGAGATAGACAGAACTGTCCCCCGCACCCGCACCTTGCGACGCATCCTACGCAGGCCTCACCCAAGCCCACGTGGAGCGTCCCCTCCCGGGATCCCGCTTAGCTTCACCGTGGATGTACCTGAAACCCACGGTTACTGAGCCCCCCCCCCACCACGACAAGGGGAGATCCCACGGGGGGAAAACCCTATGATAATAACAACCCTATGTTACCGTACCCCGTAGGGTTCATACATTCGGTTAGTACTCAATTTATTCATTAAACGCATAAATGCAATATTAAATGAAAAGCCAAAATGTTTTTTCTACTTTTCCTAGTCTTGACCGGATTTTTTTTGCTAACTCTTTCGCGATAAATATTTTGACATTCATAATTTGATATAAAATACTTTTCATTCAATAACCAGATCGGTGAAGGTCGCTCTTCTGCGGATCTCGGACTATATGATTAATTTTCTCTCATTATGAAATAAGATTTTTTCTCGCAAGTATCCAATATAATGTGTACTATAAAGAATATACTAATCTTATTTCATAGTACAAATTTTCAAGCTCCGCGCGACAGACATAAGATCGCTAGGTTGTTGAACCATAAATCCGCAGTCTATGACGATCTTCTTGAAGAATGGCAATGTCGCTGGAACACATCAACTAAGGGCCGTCACCTCTACCAGTTCTTCACATGCGTCCGAGAGCGACTAGCGAGGAACTGGTTGGAGGTGGATCACTGTGTTGCCCAATTTCTTACAGGTCATGGTAACTTTAAGAGCAAGTAGTATTCATTTTAGGTAGTTGATTCACCGTTAAGCCAATTTTCAACATTTGGCAACAATTGTGAACAATCTGCTCATCACATTCTATGGGAGTGTAGTCTTTGGCAAATCGAACGTAATATCATGCTTAACGAATTAGCGGTAACTTCTGAAGTAGTATAGTATACGGATCTTGTGGCAAGTAGAACGAATTTCCATTCGTTTAGGCGTTTCCGCCATACATATTACTGGAAACAGGTTTAGTTCACAATTTAGGCACCCTTAATGCTCATATCCGTGGTGCTTTTTTTTCTCACTATTATATCTCTTCGTTGCTTGTCTCCCGCTTTGTTAAGGAGGGCAGTGGATTGTTTATTTTCCAACTCCTCCAATATACTTCCGATTAAGTTCGTTGCGGGTTCCAAGACAGTTTAACTTTCCCCGGGACTTCACGAGTGTCAAAACTCGTTGTCATCAATAGTCACTGCTGCTGAACCTGGCTACACAGGTGCCACAGTAGTGGGAATGAGGGTGGGACTAGTCCCAAATAAAAGTACAAAGTCATACTTATCACTAGATCTGATCAGATTATCTACACTTTTAGTTTTTATAGTATACTAGCTTCTGCCAACGGCTTCGCCCACGTGTAGGATGGTTATTGGGACAAGAGCTAGCCCAAGTGCTATTGTGATGCTAGCTATCTATATTTCACCAGAGTTTCATCAAAATCTGCTCAGAAGTTTTTGCATGCAGCCTTCCATTAAGCAGCTATCCTCACCAGCTTTCGTGTTTATAATAGTAGTAACTTAGTAAGATGAGTCATGAATGGTTCAAGTACCATTTAATCATAGGATTAACGTCATGTACCAAAACGTCGATTAGCCGAGTGGCATATCTTTCAACATTAGAGCAAATTGACACTAGCTAGCAAAGTGGTAAATTACAAATCAATAATAAAGATACTAGACTTCACCAACGACTCCGTCCGCGTAGAACTCTTTTAGTCTCTCTTCTTTTCTTTGTCTGTCGTCCATTTCTCGTCATCAAATGCCATCGTCAGCCTTGCCGGGCCTCTAGTTGGAAATACATCTATATAAAGGTTTGGTAAGGTGCTTTATATGGTCCATATAAAGCACTATCAATGAATTCAATATTGCTACCCAAAACGTTTCCTATGTGCACATTTGTGTTATATTTCAGTTTTCATTGAAACGTGGTCCATTGTTAAGTGCGTTATGCGTATGATCGTCGAAGCGGCAACTAATCACCTCGTATGCGACGGATGAACTAGAATTTGCAGGTATTGAACAGATTACGCTTAATTCACAAAGCTCTCAATCATTTTCGATGATAATGCAACCATATTAGTTGTTAAATTTGAATCTTTGAAGGCAAGTCTATCTATTGTGCGTGAATTATGTGTGTGATGTTTGCAATTAGGCTTGTTCTCATAAAAGTATTAGTCAACGCACTGCTACTGTTTTTTTTTAATTTTATAACTAGCTGTTGCATGTGTTCGCCTGGAAATCAGCGGGTTAACAAGCTTTTAATCTGTGTTTTACCTTCTAAATGTTAAAAAAAACCTGTCTAGGTGGATGCCTACGTCATAAAAAGAATCCAGTGTCTAAATTTCATGTTTCCAGATTTAGTAGTTTTTAGGCTTTACGATGATATATCGCGCAAAACAAGTAATTTTACATGATATGATGAAGATAACAAAAGTTTTAACATGCAATTTATTTCAACACATAAATAATTTTCAATTCAAACCAGTGATGTCTGAGATAAGCGCGTTCCATCAAAACAAACAAAATGCTTAACTTTAGAATAATAGTTTTATATAATATTTTATGTCTAACTAAACTTATCATATGAGTAAAGTACATATATCCATCAATGTGTCTCATCTGCTAGTCTCATAAGTAGTATTAAAGAGTAAGTTGCAAAGTAAAATGAAAATAAAGAACATCGTCTCCACAACACGCTGTTATGTAGCAAGTGATATATAATCTACAAGTGACAGCATATAAATGAAGGCATTATTCGAATGTTCTGCTACTGTCGTCACCTCTACTTTCGTGGGATTCTTTAGAAAAACTATTTATCGAAACTATTCGTTGAAGCGCCTTGTCGCCTTGAATTATTATACGTTCAGAACTTGTGTAGCTAAATTATTTGCTGTCTCATATGAATCGTTTATATTCACTTATTCGTAATAGTTCTTAGTAATTTATCAATAAAGAACAAAAGCGTTATATTTTTTTTGTTCAATACCAGTCTTACAGCCTAATATGACAAATTAAAATATGTATGCAATAATCATAAATATTTTAATTCGACAGCCAATTTTTAGATATATAAAAGTTTATTGGAGTACGTAGTATGTCAGTAGATAGCGTATGTTGTATGGCGAAATGTGTGTGTAATATTTACACCTCTGCCTACCCCTTCGGGGATACAGGCGTGAGTCTATAAATAAAAATAAATAAATAACCAATAAAGCTTACGGTTTATTGAACGTGCCTAATATACCTACATCAACGCTACCTTATTACGAACATGAGATGAGATTTTTTATACAACGCTGTGAGTGACGTGCATCGCTTTTAACGTCTCAATGAGCTCCAATATCTTCTATCAACAATAAATATTCATAAATAAAGAAAATGTATTTTTATACAGGTATTTGGTATTTGGAAATGGGAGTTTAGAGGTTAAACTTAGTACCTACTATTTGTAGGTTTCTTATCGTATCTATAGGCAAAATGGGTTATGAGATAAACACAGTATAATGCCCACACAAAACAGCACTTCATTCTCCGTGTGTACTTTGTGTCAGTCCGGTGTGACCCCTACGAAACAGGGTTATGGAATTGAACTGAATATATTTATAATTGAAATCAAAGTTATAAAAACAAACAGCAATAGCAAATAAGTGGCACTAAGCTTTTGAATTCCTCTCTAGTTTAATGAAGTGTATAATTTAATTTCACCTTAAATAATCTACTATACACTGTCTCAAGAATACCTCTTCACTGATAAAACTCTCGTTAGCGTAGCCGGCTTAGTACCCAACTACGGCAACAGCTGGGGTAATAGTGTATTATTATTGTGTTCAAACTTAAAAAAAGAGCGGCCTTTATAGTGCCAGCCATGCACTAGCCGCTCCTCCGGTGTTGCGGGTGTCCATGGGCGGCAGTAATAATTTTCCATCAGGCGACCCGTCTGCTTGTTTGCCTCCTATAAATAATTAACCCCTCTGAGGCAGTCGTTATCTCACCATAAGAATCACGCAATATCAGAGTGCAGAGTAACAGCTTTCAAGTACCATCATCATCTTGTGACATAAACAAAAATGTATTACAAGATGATAAGAAAGTTACAAACTGCAGGGCAGCTTTGTGGCGAGCTGAATGTGTGTGGCGACACTGCGGTCCCGAATGCTTCAGAGAGTCGGTCAGGGCTTCGTCTCCGGCTTGCCTTGGTCTGCCGGCCATAGGCAAGCCACAAGAGCTATTAGCTCAGGGGTGGAAGTGACATTTTCAAGAGCGCAATAATGGTAAACCGGTTCCGCACCGCTCTACGCTCCTAACCACTCACACCGGTGTTGCCCTCTGGCTGTCTTTATGGCAGACTTTGTTTACCTCGTTGGCTATTTAGAGAGGGCCCATCTAGTGAGTTGGTGAGTCACCGTCTGCCCCTTTTCGACGTACTATAAGAGTACTTAGGGCAGACGCCGGTTTTTCATCCATAGTTTTCATGAAACCAGACCATTTAGCACCCATGCCAATAGCCCAGAACAATTAGTTTCCATACCAGTAGTGAAAAGTCATTCACCTGCTGCGGCTAAGCCGTGACTGTACTTAATAGTGCAGTTATGGAGGATCCCCAGTAGGTGTCCCTACACATTCTAGATTAAGACTCTCAAAGGGCCTTTCCACGTTGGACCTATGTCTCCGTGTGCGCCTGCCAAATGGCTGGGTATTATTCTAACAAATTAGAATAATATCCGTGAAAGAGAAACAAATAATAATTATCTTAGCATATCCGTAAATCTTTTGTTAATGACATAGTAGATCATCAAATGACACGTACCTACTTTATGATAATTATCTAGCCAGCATTTCTAAGGCCTGCAGTGATTTTTGCAACCCAGCATTGACATTTATTTCACATATCTATACATATCCTTTATTAGCATTTCTTTACTATTAGACTTTAGGAGCCTCTCCTGATGAGCTTCACAGTAGTATCTGTGAACCAGTATCAATATTTGACCTACTACATCACACTGGCCAGATAGGTTGGTTGGTACAGGTTTTGATGTCCGGTTTTCCGTCTCTTTACAAAGATACTATTTGCTTCGTGTATTTCCCTTAGTCACCTCATACGACTACGACATATGTATATGACAGAAAGTTTATATTCTGTCATATCTGGTTAGACCAGTAAGCGGACCTCGGGCTCCAAGGCTGTAAGTCTTGCATGCAACTGGGATAACGCTAGGGCGATGATGATGACCTCATACGACTACGGAATGAAAGGGGTAGTAATATTTTATATTTTTAATCAGTCACTATACGGACAATAATCTTTATGTAGGTACCTATCTATACTATGTATGAAACTGTTGCGTTACTGAATCACTGACAGACAACGCATAAGCAAAAATATTAGGTGCAAGAAGTTGAATTTGGTAAACATATTCCTTAGCACTAAGAAGTGATTTCCCGGAATTCCCACGGGATAGAGCTCGAATGTTTGAATTAAAATTAAAATTGCGTGCGAAGCTGCGGGAATCCCCAAGTATATAACTACAATCATAATAATTAAACATTTTATTTTTATAGACTCACGCCTGTAATCCCCGAAGGGGTAGGCAGAGGTGTTATATTACACCCACATTTCGCAATGAATTTTTAGGTCCTACGTAATCAAACGTAAGCGAGCCTATTGCCGTTACCAGGCACATTACCAGACTCCGTGCTGCTTCTGAAAATTCGGAAAAACCCAGTAACACTTTTGCCCAGCCCGGGAATCGAACCCGGGAGCTTCAATCAGCAGTCGCGTACACTATCCACAGGACCACAGAGGCAACTAAACATATAATATGAATTTAATCAAGTATTGGGATGGATCCCTAATAAATCCTTGTATAAACAACAATAAGCTTTAGATCAGGACAAAGATGACTCGAAAGAAAGTAAATACTAGTATTAGTGAATTTGTTAAGTATTTAATGTGTTTTTATTAATTTTAGTAATTTCAATATTTAATGTGTTATTATACTCTTTGTACCTCTCGAGTAATATAGTCACTTAAGTCAAACAAGTAATCTCGTTTAAGCCATTAGCATAATGCTCTATATTCGAGCATGAATATTAATACATGTACATATATAAGTAGAGCAATCATTATAATTGATATACTAATTAGTTAATACGCTCTCGGCAATAAGTACGTTTATTCAACAAGATCGTCTGCTCTGTACAGCTAATTATCAAGAGTCGATTGATAATAATGTTTTCTTTTTATGTAGACGCATCCTTACTTTTATTGGACGCATAGATGGATCCGATGGGTAGCGCAGTTGACGACATTTGGAATAAGAAGCAGATGTAGGCGCTATTATGATTGTCTATTTAGGAACCCATTCCTGTTTCCTCGAAGTGCGACGATGGCTGTGTAGCAGCGCTGCAGGACATCAGTCATCTCGTGAACACACTGACACACTGGCAAAATTTTCAAATGATTACGCAGTATATACCCATTACATAAATATTTCTATCAAGTCACGAAAGTTAAAAAGATTTTCCATACGCTACCACTATTACCACCACGGATTCTCGTGCCATCGCTGTGCAATGGCCACGTGAATCACGGTCAGCATATTGCTTTGCCGCAACCAAAATAGAAGACATTGAGACTAGTTACAATTATGATAGTTTCTAGTTTCTTTAGTAACATTGGTAAAAATCTGGCTAACGATATATTATCTCAATTCAACTTTCCTACTACTCATACTCAAGGTTCTACATTAACCTACAACAACAATAATTCTCCTTGCAACTCTCTTGCTCTTCTGGAGGTGGATGAATCTGAAGTAGAGTCACTGATCTTTCAGTTACGCAATGATTGTGCTATAGTCTGGGATGGACTATCACCCCTTATTTTAAAACTTTGTCGTAAAACATTAATAACTCCTCTCACATATATCATCAATAGTTGTTTAGATAAGAGTATTTTCCCAAACGCTTTGAAAAAAGCAATTGTACATCCAATTTATAAGAGTGGGATCAAAAACTGCGTTCAAAACTATAGGCCGATTTCGGTCCTAACTGCTCTGTCAAAAATACTTGAGCGAGTACTTGTCAAACGTCTAAAAAACTTCTTGGACAAACATAAAATCATATCGAATAAACAATACGGTTTTCGTACGGGAATCTCGACAGAAGATGCAGTTCTGGATTTTACGCAATCTGTTGCTAGAAACCTAAATAATAAAACCAAATGTTTAGGTATATTTTTACATCTCTCTAGCGCTTTTGATACAGTTTCTGTTCCCTTACTCTTGTCAAAGCTAGAACGCTTTGGCGTACGAGGCAAACCTCTCGAAATCTTCAAGAGCTATCTCCATAGCCGTACTTTACAAGTTAAAATTGGTGAACACCTAAGCGATGAGGTATTTGTGAATTATGGAGTCCCTCAGGGAAGCATTCTGGGCCCAATATTGTTCCAAATATACGTCAATGTCCTCTGTAACATGACCTTCCCCAACACCGAAATCTACGCCTATGCCGACGATACAGTCATTCTCGTCAGTGGCTCAACTTGGGACAATGTCAAAACCAGCGCATAACTAGCTTTCAACAAAATAACAGAATGGCTTAGTTCAAGTCTCTGAATATTAAATTTAAAGAAAACATATTTTATCCCATTCTCCATCCGCCAAAACACGTCACCAGAATGCTCCTTTTCAATTTTTTTTAATTTTATTTTTTATGGCAACAGGCGGTAAACGAGTAGACGGATTGCCTGATGGTAAGCAATTACCGCCGCCCATGGACACAAGCAACACCACATGAGTCACAAGTGCGTTGCCGCCCCTTGGGGTTGGGAAAAGGGATAGGATGAGGAGTGGGATCAGGGAGAAGGGATAGGGGATAGGGCCTCCGGCACTCTCACTCACCGAACGAAACGCAACAGTTTAGGTACTGTTACTTTACGTCGATTTTCTATGAGAGGGTAGTGCTTCCCCGGTCGAGCCGGCCCATTCATCTTTTTTTGGGCGGTAGGTGTCAAAAAGTTAACAGCTGATAAAAATTATCAAGTTTTTATTTAATTAATTTATAGTATAATAGTGAGTTTAAATTGTTGTATTATCTCAGAAAATACAGTACTTACATGAACAGTATTGTTTATGTAACAAACATCCAGTAAACTACACCACCTGCCAGCACTTACATACTCACTTCCATTCTTCACAACACTCATAGAAAACCACTGCAAAACAAAGATGTCACAACTTGCTGATATTAAAAAAGCTCAGGACAGTCTTGAGGAGTCCTTCTCAAAAGGATGGCAGAGCTTGAGGCACAGCTGCAAGTTGCGGGCCCGGCAAAGGTTGCAAAAGTAGCCGACGAGTTCCGAACCTTTAGAGAACTGATGTTTTCAATGCTTAGCCTTCTGCGCAAACAGGTGAATGAATGTTGCTATAGTATCGATGCTATAGAGACTAGGCACAGGCGCAAGGCTCTTGTGTTTCTTGGGGTGCCAGAGGATGAGAAAGAGGACTGCAGGGCTTCAGTTCTTAACATTGTTCACCGTCTGGAGCTTTCCACCGTCGCGGCACCTGACATCAATGTTTGTCACAGAATTGGATCGCCTAAGAAGTATCACCAGCGACCAATATTGGCCTGGTTTACTAATGGAGATGCCAGAACAGCAGTTTGGAAGGCCAAGACCAAACTTAAGGGTACAGCTATATCGGTCAAGGAGTTTCTGACGAGACCACGGCAGGCTATATTCACAAAGGCTCGACAACACTTCGGGATGCGGGAGGACTTGGCGGATTTGGACTCAGGACGGCGTCATCGTGGCTAAGGCATCCGATGGTAGCCGCCTTAAGATAACCACCACGGAGCAGCTAAACTCCGTGATGCTGAAGCACTCCGGGGCTGCAAGCTGCTTATCTTCGGCGAGCAGGAGCGACACTGCGAGTGGTACGTCCAACACAAGCGCTAAACTGCGTAAATAATCAATCGTTCTAGTTTCGCTCTTATTTCATATGTACTTCAACGTTAGTTACAATCATTTGCGCATGTATTCAAGATAATCTTAATATTGATTTGTTTACATTAGCTCTTAGCCACCGTTACCTACAATATTGTGTATTAATTAGTAAACCATGTTACCCACATTTATTTAGTCACATTTATCGCGTTTGCTAATTTGTTTATTTTGCTGTATTGACAAGTCTGACATCAGCTGTCAAATTGACATTGACGTGAAACTTCTGCCATATGCGTTCAGAAACATTATTGCTTTGTTTTTTTTTTTTTTTGTTTTGCTTGTGTGAGCTGGCGGGTGGTGCAGAGATGTTTAGTATTCATTAATATATTTTATTCTTGCAATTTTTTTTTTAAACAATTAGGTATAATTGTATTATTTAGTATATTAGTATTTATTATAATTTTATATATTTTGTATTATTTATTTTATGGATAATTATTCGGATGACGATGCATGTCTGTCTGCTTATGATACAGCTGACTCTGACTTAAGTGATAATAATAGTTTTTGTTCCGCTGATGGCAATTTGGGTGACTGCTTGCGACAATCCTTCGTAGCTCAGCAATCCCAGCCATGGCTAAATGTTTGCCACATAAATTCGCAAAGCATACCCAGCCATCACAACGACTTACTGGAGACATTTTCCGATATTAATGTACACGCCGTCCTGATTTCGGCGAGTTGGTTAAAACCTGAACTTCTTTCTACATCTTACTCTCTACCCGGCTTCATTTTAATACGGAATGACCGTGTCGGTAAGAGAGGGGGTGGTGTCGCTATTTATCTCTGGAGTGCCATTCCATTCAAAATTATTGAGTCATCACCGGCTTCTTCACCTGCAGAATATCTTTTTCTCGAAATTGACGTCAAAGGGGCTAAAGCCGTTCTTGGCGTTGTCTATTGTCCACCGACTCTCGATTATTTCTCCAGTATCGAGCCGATACTGGAATCTTTAGGATCAGAGTATGAACATCACATTATCATGGGCGACTTCAATACCAATCTCCTTTCTCTCCAATCCAGCCGTTCCCGTAAACTCCTTGAAATAATTGAGTCAGCCAACCTCCACATTCTGCCACTACAACCCACTCACCACAACACTGATGGGGAGGATACCTGGCTCGACTTAATTATTACATCTTCTCCTGCCCTAGTTTCCTTGCACGGACAATTTCCCGCTCCCGGCTTTTCCCGTCACGACCTTATTTTCCTCTCATACCGCCTAAAACCCCCCAAATCCTCGCCTAAAGTTCTGCACAGGCGTTGTTTTGGTCGTATGAATTTTGTCAAACTCTGTGAAGATGCAGCTAATATTAACTGGGAAGCTATGGAATGTTCATCGACAATTGACGAAAAGGTTCGTATTTTTAATAGTGATGTTTGTCAACTCTATGATGTCCATGCCCCTATAAGGAAGGTGAAATTAAAGCGCCCACCGGCACCCTGGATTACGAGGGGTGTGCGAATGGCCATGAGGCGCAGGGACCGAGCTTTCCGGAACTATAAGAAGGACCGCTGCGACAATACCTGGAACCTTTTCAAGTCTGCAAGGAATCGGTGCAATCAGATGGTACGCAACGCTAAACGCCAATACATTCTGCATAACATTTCTTACTCATCCCCTGCTGATATCTGGAAGTTTCTTGGAACTTTAGGTATCGGCAAACAGCGACGTGTTAGCTGTCTTGGGACACTCAGTCTGGATGACATCAATACTCATTTCACAACCAACACCACATTGGATCACCAGACTGAGTGTCTCACAGTAAACTACTTAGCTTGTTTAACACGACCCAAAATAGATTCTTTTCTTTTTTTTCCACTAGCCCCGGATGAGGTAAAGAAGATACTCCTCTCTATAAAGTCTAATGCAGTGGGATGCGACAACATTAGCCGTCGCATGATCACTACTATCCTAGACCAACTCCTTCTAGCAATCTCGCATATCATTAACTTTTCTCTTACTTCTGGCTCCTTTCCAGCCCTGTGACGTAAAGCTTATGTTATTCCTCTGCCCAAAATCCATAAACCTTCTCACCCGAATCACTTTCGTCCCATCTCTATTCTTCCTTTCTTGTCCAAAGTCCTAGAGTCCTGTGTCCAGAGGCAATTGTCTAGATTTGTCTACACAAATAACTTATTAAGCCCCTACCAATCTGGTTTCAGGCCTGGACACAGTACTACAACCGCCCTCCTCAAAGTGACTGGCGATATTAGGAAAGGCATGGAGAACACCAAAGTCACTGTGTTGGCTTTGGTTGATTTTTCGAATGCCTTTAATACCGTCAGTCACGATGTCCTGCTATCCCTCCTTACCCATCTTATGATCTCATCCAAAGCTCTGGATTGGTTCTCAAGTTATCTTCGAGGGCGCCAGCAGTCTGCCCGCCTCGACGAGTTATCATCGAAGTGGCGTGACAATGGCTCAGGTGTTCCTCAAGGCGGTATTCTTTCTCCTTTATTATTTTCTATGTTTATTAATCTCCTAACTCACAATATTCAATGCGCTTATCATCTGTACGCCGATGACTTGCAGATATACTCTCAGGCATCTGTTGAGGATGTCTCAACAGCAATTCACGAGGTTAACAGGGATCTAAGCGCCATAAAGAACTGGTCACACAAGTTTGGTTTGTCCGTAAACCCCAGCAAATGCCAAGGAATCATAATTGGTAGTCAATGGGCTATTAAAAGATTAGACCTCTCAACTTTACCATCATTAGTCTATGACAGCAACATAATAGAAATGTGCCCAGTTGTCAAAAACCTTGGCTTTCATTTAGACTGCACGTTAAGCTGGCGAAACCAAGTCACTGAAACCAGAAAAAAGGTTACTGGTACTCTACGTGCTATCAATCGATTAAGAAACTTCCTTCCACCCAAAACTAAGACAATGCTTGTGCAAACTTTGGTATTTCCCTTGATCGACTATGGTGATGTATGTTACTATGTCCTGAATGCAGATCTTCTTAACAAACTTGACCGTCTTCTCAATAACTGCATTCGATTTATTTTCAATCTTCGCAAGTATGACCACGTGTCTACTTATCGTTCCCAGTTGAAGTGGCTTCCTATTCGTCAAAGACGCAGTCTGCGTGCTCTCACTACTCTCTATTCTATCCTCATGTCTCCCAATACTCCTGAATATTTAAGTTCTTACTTCCAGTACTAAAGCAGCAACCACAATCGTGACCTTTGCTCATCTAATAACCTTCTCCTTCTTTGTCCTTCTCATAGATCTTCTTTCATCCACTCGTCTTTTCCTACCCAAGCTATTCTTCTCTGGAATGACCTTCCTCTCGAAATCAGGACGGCCACTAATAAGTATTGTTTTAAGAGAAGGGTAAAGCAGCTATTATTGGCTAAGTTAGCAGAACTATCGTAACATTTATAATTATGTATTTTATGTATTGGTATATATGCATAATTACAGTGATTTAATTGTATGTAATATGTGTCCATAATGTCTATTAAATATATATATTACATATATATAATATAGGTAAGTCAAACTCAACCTTTTAGAATACACCTACTATTAATCTCTGCACCACTTTAAGGTAGACTGGCAGAAAATGCCTAAGGCATTAAGTCCACCTATATACGTTAAGTGTATAAAGCTAATAATAAAAATTCATGCTGAAATCAGCAAGGCTCTACTACCTATAAAAAATAATAGCACACAAGTGTCCGCAAGTATTAGAGCCATGTAACTGCCCGAAACTTACAAGGACTAACAAGGTTAGGTATCTAGGGGTACATATTGACGCGGGATTGAATTGGAGTAAACAACTTGATGCGCTCACCACACGGACTTTGAGACTTCTCCATATTTTCAAATCTCTCAGAGCCTGTGCAAATCTTGACACTCTAAAAATGGTATTTTATGCGCTATGCCAATCAGTAGTAGGGTACTGCATCCCTGCATGGGGTGGAGCTTCAAAATCAAACTTCTTAAAAGTTGAAAGAGCACATAGAGCCATACTTAAAGTTATGACACGGAAACCCTTCCGTCACCCCACAACACAACTATACCATGAAAGCAGGGTCTTAACAGTTCGCCAACTTTATGTTTTTCGATGTGTTTCGAGAAAACATATTAGTGTCACCCTACCAAATCCTCATAAACGTACAAATCTAATCGTTAGCTCACACCATAACACCACTTTTGCACAACATCAATATTATATTTTAAGCACGTACATATATAATAAAGTTCACAAAAAACTGAACATATCAAATTTAAATAAACTTAAACTAAAGTCAATGATCACGGAGTGGCTTCTTATGCAGGACTACGATGAAACAGAGGCCCTTCTCACATTCATCGCATAAGAACTATCGGTCCATTATCTAATTCACCAGATTTATACACACACATACATATGTGCGAGCATGCATGTGCACGCACACACACATACATAAACACACACACATTCATCCACATATATACATAAACACACACCCTCATACATTAAATTAAATTTAAACTCAATTTAAAATTAATTATAATATTTTACTTATAATATTACTTATAATATATTTTACTTAATATTATAATTATATGACCGGCCCAGTCATATTTTAACTTGGCTGCTTTTATATATGTTGAGGGTGTGGAGGTTGAATATGTCCATGAGTATATATATTTGGGCCAATTAGTTTCATTTCAGGCGAGACAAGAAGCGGAACTCGCGCGTAGAACGGAAAACGCTTGGAGAAGCTTTTGGTCTATGAAAGATCTTTTGAAAGGCAACCTGCCTATGTCTCTGAAACGCCGACTCATGGACATGTGCATCCTCCCCATCCTCACATATGATGCTCAAACCTGGTCTTTGACCGCAGATCAGAAGTCCAGCCTCGGGGTTCGTCAGCGAGCTATGGAGCGCAGTATTCTCGACGTAAAACTTGTAGACCGAGTCAAAAATACCATACTGCGCTCTAAAACACAAATCGCAGATGTGTCCCAAAAAGCAGCCAAGTTAAAATTAAATAATATCGTCTATTAAATAATATATTAAAAATACTGTAACAATAATATTAATAATTGTAGAATCATAAAATAATAAATAATCATTTTATCATTTGTACCAATACACTAACAAAAACAAACTGCACTTAATACATAATAAAATTAACGATAAATAAATTAGTTGAAATTTCTAGCATGTAAATAATTTTAATTCCTTCTTCTAGTCAACTATTAAGGTTTTCTGACTAAGATAAATAATAAAATAATAATAAAAATAATAATAAAAACTATATTATAATACGTATACCTACCTAAACACATTATTGACATTATATAAAAATAGCGCTCTTCCTCTCTTACAAAAATTGCTGTGCCCGACAGGGTCCATAATTGTTACTTTAGTTATTAAGCCTACCACCTGTGTGTACATTACATTATGGAACGCAATAAAGATTGAATTGAATTGAATATTTATAATTTTTTAATAACATTTTCTAAAACATACATAAAATGAGCACTGAGAATTTATGAAAAGTCAGTATTATTTTTACCTAACTTTAGCACCTCGTACCTAAAAATTGGACCACGAGCCTAGCTAAAAAGTATGTGTACACTCATGACACATACTAACACTGCATTATTCTATACATTTCATTTCTGAGAAAATAAGTTAGGTCTGGCGGCCCTGGGATCTCAGACTACTGGTTATCAGGCGTTTCTCGATTACTAAGTAAGTTCAGTTTCGATACACCAATACAATATTTGATAATAGTACTACAAAGTGACATGGAATCCATATCAAACATTTTTCAACAGCTAGAAGACGCAAGCAGCATGCAAAACTAATAGTCCATTCAAATGCAACATTTCAATGGACTATAAAGTATTTATGTTTTGTTTTCCAGTGTTTAAATGCAAATAAAGATTATTATTATATTTTTTTAGATTTAGATTACAGTATTTGTAATAAAAAAGGTGAGTTACAGGATTTATTTACTACCCTGATTGTTTTTTCATTATACCTTACCACCTTATCACTTTGTACTTAAAATTCCTCTTCATCCGGTTCTTGTTCGAATATGTTTTAACATGTTCGAACAAGAACAGTAACTAACCAAACTTATAATTTGTACGATTCATTATGTACGTTTTTAAATAATTTAGTCACTCAGTGTGGCAACATTGTAGAAAATTATAGCGTCCAATTTAATGTCGGCACCTGCAGATGGCATGCCAACTCGAGTTGACGTTTCCTACTCATTCGGCTAGAATTAATTCTGGCAGAATTAAATTTGGAGTACACCTTTACCACTTTATAGGTAACAGTTTGTTCTTATTACGTACCCGCAATGGTTATAACACCGTACCCGCCGAAATTAATCCAGCCTCTATTGTTGTGAACCTCTGTTTTGTTTCTTTAATTTGTATTTCAAAAAGTTGAGCGTACTTACTATACTTTTTAAGGATTAATTATTAATTCATTTTAACGGTCTTCAGGTTGTAATACAATATTATATTGAACTAAAGATCTTTAGATATTTATTTTTGGCAAAATTTAAATCATACTTACTTGTGTAATAGCTTTGCCTCGCAGTTTCACCCTCTCCCTCTGTCCATTGAACAGTCGTATCGCTCGCCGTGCCTTTCTCGTATTCTTTTTCTTTTTTTAGCTCCTAGAGCTATAGTCGAAAGCTACATAACCGACATAGCCTTCCTCATGAATCATACATATACTTACAAAAAATATTTTCAGATCCGACTGCTTTACTGCTAATTTAGTTCAGTTCAAAAGCATATCTGACAACTGGTTCTTAAAATCATACACGTATATTATTATTGAAGCAACGATTTCCACGTTTTTTAAAATAAAGCATCAAACCCTTTAAACCAGTGAAATGCCAACCCTTTTAAATAAAACAACGTGACATTACTAACATTATCACTTGAACTACAGTCATGCTAAATAACAGAATCCTCCCTTCAAACATTTACAAGTTTTCAGTTTACGTATTTATGTTTAGATAAAAGAGAAAAGTCTCCAACAAGATTAATACACGCATTAATGCCACTCTACGTCAAGCCTTTTAAAAAGTAATGTATAACAGTACTGTATTATTCAATTCTATTTACTTCGAGTAATATTTTTGCATAAATAAAGTACTTTAGTAGATTACTCTTTTCAAAGTGCTTAGGTATTCTAAATAAATTGCAAATTCACTTACAATATGGATAAAAAATTAATATATATAACGTTTAGCCGGGAGGGTAAATACAGGGTGTAACAAGACCCATCATCAAGCCGAAGTTTACTCGTTTTGGACTTCATGCCAAGTCATACTAAGCAAAAATATTATCTGGGAAACGTCTATAGAACAAATTGGTGGGGCAATTGCATTGATTTTGTACCTAATTAGAAAAACTGTATGGTGACTTTGAGCCTCAATATCTCCTGAACCAGTCATTTCCCAAGTATGGTGCTGAAGTAAAAAATGTTCGTATTGATTGGTACAATATGGGATTTCAGTTTTCGTTAAGGGTCTTTTTACACCCTGTATATTTTCAATGCAGCTTTCCTTGTCAAATTATACCAAAGTTAAAAAAAAACGGCTATTCTAGCCTGCCTACAGCAACAGTATATGAAAAGAAATTGGGCTACGAATACCCTTACCCAGTTGCGCTACGCAACGGTATTACAACAACCTAAACAATACAGTTCATACTGTATAATCTTGGGAATATTAATCATGATGGCTTCATTAATAAATAAACAGTTTACTTTAATAACGGAGTATTAACGCATTCATCGCGATCATGCTAACACTGTCATAATAAAAGCATTTTACTAATTGTTACAAATGTTTCAATGATATTTGAGAAGGCGGTGTTCAACTTGTAAGAAATTTAATCATTTAAGTCAAGTTGCTCCTTTTTCTGGCCATCCTTATCATCTTTCGTTTGTAAAAGGGGGCGAACTTTGAGATAAGCTTCTTGGTTTTTTGATTTCTAGTCTTACTGTACGTTCAACCTTGTTTTGGAATTTATTAAAATGTTGTGGCTAGATACGTTTTGTTGTTTCTGCCTCAGTTACTATTTAATAGTATTCAAAAGAAAAGATTTTCGAACAACAATATAACTGTGATTATTGAGATGGGCTATCGATCGACCGAATACCTTAAACGAGTAAGTATGTAGATTAGCAGAAAGGAAGTATCTCATACTCATTCCGTTGATTATAGCTCGAAACATTTTACACAAAGAAGAATTTGTATGGTATGCTATCTCGTGAGAATTACAGCCGTAGCAAGTGTCAAGATGTATTAGGTAATCGGTAGATATTACGTGTGCACATCCGAGGTATGTTTTCCTCAATTATTTGCATACAAAATTTGTATGTGTTACATTCATTCCTTTGCTAAAATATTCAACGTGCCACGGCTCCAGAAACGTTTGTAGAAGTTAGTATGGAATGAAATATGTAGAATATATTTAAATTTTACTTGTTAGTTAGTAGGATAATTTAAATAACTTGCCTCGATAATTCTAATACGTAGGTTATTTGTAGCTATTTAATATTATTATGGTTTGAAATTTTCATTTTGTGACTTAGGTAACGCTGCATGTTATGAAAGCCGAAATAAATTGACGGCGAAACATTGATCTGTATAACAAATGGATTAACAAAGAGCGCATAGTTTTATTGCCATGTGTTATGGGTTCGTGGACCTATTACATACTATCACATTTTCATTAAGTGTCAAATTTGTCGACACAATAAGACAACGATCGTAAAAGGGTAGATACGCATTGAAATATTGCAAATTACGTTGATAAAGAGGCAGGATATTTTATTTCACGCTTATGTTAATTGTTTATCACGCCATTTTGTTGTAAATTACAATAAAAATCGCAAAAATCATTGAACTTCACGATGTTGACAATAAATAAAACTTTGAATTTCCCATTTTTACGGGAGTTTCGTAACTTGATGAGCGTTGTCATTTGGTACCGGAATTATAGGACTCATTCCTTGTTTCCTACTAAGACTTTTTCCTCCTATAAAACGAAGCAGTAAATTATTATTTTAATATATTTTTGTTCCCGTTTTTTTCTTATACATTTAATTCCCTGTATTTTTAAAGAGAAATCGACGAGATACAACCAACTAGAAAATGTCTTAAAATATTTTTATTTGGAACATTTATTTTGCTTATTTGAATTTGTACGAGCTACGCTCGACATAATTGCGAAACGGCGTCAAACTGCATCATCATAATTTTGTTTATTTTGAAAATTTAAATAAAATTATTCATAAGTTCAGTACGCATTCGGTCATCAAGCATTTCGCGCGTTCTCATCTATCAGTCATTAATATCAAGTATTCTTTAGATAATATTTTGGACAATACAGTATAATAACATAAAAATTTAATCATTTCACCTATATCAAGTTAAGTGTACGAGCAGGTATCTGTACAGAATTCCTACACAATCAGGTACCAATCTGCTCAAAAAAGGTGTGTTATATTTTTAGGGTTCATTTATTTAACAATGTATGTATGGGTGCTTCTTTCTTCCGTTATATTATCGGGGAAAACATTTTTACAACTGGAGAACACCGCATTTCACGATTGACTTTCAGTTGTTGTCTCATTCAAATTTACCTTGGAACGTCATTTTTGAATAAGTGAAAGAGATGAATATAGGGTTTTTCTAAGGTGTATATTGGTTTCAAAGCTACGTCGTCTATCTCGGCTGGTTGCCACGCTATTTCGAACGTCAATTGTAGGAGTTTGTTACTCTAGTCATCTTATCTCAATGCGGCGAACTGTTTGCTTCTAACATGAAATAACACTTTTCAAAATTGTATTAGAGCGTTTTCAGACCAGCGTTTCACACGTGCGTATTTCGTTTTGAGAACTGTATTTAATTGCGTACAAGCGCGCCATTTGCCACATGACGATCAAAATATGGCGAGATCGGCTCTTGAAGCTTTTAATTTATCGTACGTGTAAGCGCGTATGCCGAAACGACAGCATAAGCACCAAAAAATACGCTTGTTTGCACTCGCCCTTACTCGTGTTTTGTCTCCAACGTTAAATGTTATATCATACGTTAGTTTATCCTGCAACAGTTTAACACGCACAAAATTTCGAAAACTCAGTGGCGCGCGCTGTGGTCGCGTGGGCATGAAGCCGAGACCCTTTGCGTAGAAGCCTATTGATCTCACCACTAAGCCATCGCTACTAATATGGACTCGACTTCATAGGTATACGTATAGCTTCATGTATCTTTTTTCATAGGTATATGTATAGTGTTATTGTTTAGGTTTACCACTTACCTCAGCGGTTTAATTAGCCATGTCTTCGGCTAAGTAGTACTATATCTAATTATCAACCTAACCAACTAATTGTTTTTATGCATGAATATAGGCTTACCCAGAAATCAATTAACTAACTAATATATAATCATCATCCATTATGCATCATGTACCTAACAATTTATTAAGTAAATGAGTAGTAAGCTTCTGATCTCATTATATTATCAAAATTCTTTAGTTTTTATTTTTATACTCCATCTTCCAATCGCAGCAAAGATCAGAAAACAAAAGCTTAGATAAAGATTCTTAAAACAACGATTTGGTGCATCATTTTGTTGCCCTATACCTATTTGTTTTCAGTATTAACTTTTTGGTAATTGTGTAAAAACATGTATCCCAACATAGAATTAATAATTAATGTAAAATAAGGTTTAAATAAAACTATATTACTATCTCGTATTAGCACCTAATAATAATAATAATAATAATATATATAATCTGGCAACACCTTAAAGTCAACAACACAATTTTCTTGCATATTTTAATTTTAATTTATATTACAGTTTTACAATACAATTTATAAATTTATTTATCAACAAGAAGTAAGAATACCGAATAAATATACGGATTTACATATAAAAGCCATTAAAAATTAAGAAATATTATTAGATAAATACAGTGAAGATGACACTATATGTCAAAACAAACATTACAAACAAAAACAAATATAAAAGCAAGAAAAGTTGGTATAAATGTTGACCAGAGCTAGAAAAGCAGCTGCAGCACGCTTAACACCTCCGGACTCGTCGCTCAGCTCCGCCTCACAGCCGCCGGCACCAGCAGCAGCATCGCCGGTGAGTGTTGAGGCGTCGAGCGCATCTAGCGACGAGTTTTTCTCCCCGCCGTCGTCGCCACCACCTGTCCGCCGGCGAGGGAGAGGCCGGCCACCGAATGGCTTAGGACCCCGAGGCTCATCGGTCTCGAACAGGGCCCCCGCTACCGGTGGTGATGTGCACCGCATGAGGTGGACTAGATCCATGAATGAGAATGTCATGCGGGCATATTATGTGGCTACAGAGGGGGGTACCAACCTTACGGCGTACCGTGATCGCATGCTGCCTCTGTTTCAGGACTTGGAACCGGCCGTCAACGTTTCGGCGCAGCGACTGTCGGATCAAGTGCGCGCAATCCAGCGCTGTCGTTTGCTGGATGACGATGCACTTGAGAGGCTACGCTCAGGCTTGCAAGGTAACCCTCCCATTCCTCCTTCCACACGTGAATGTGTAACGGCAGTGACAATTGACACACTAAGGCAACAAAGTGTTGAAGAAGTGAATGGTGGGGATATACAAGTAAGTGCCCAGTACATGGATAATGTAAGGAGTACTTTGGAATGTGCCATCAGGGAATATCGTTACGAGGCCTTAGTAAATAGGCCTCGTCTGCCGCGTTTGCCCACGCATAAGAAAAATTTGGCGCTGGTGTGTGCCCTGGATTCACTATTGTCTACATACCTAGACAATAGTGAAAATCTCAGTGATACACACTCAATTCTGTACTGTGCGGCTGTAGCGGCATGTCGGATAGCCAATGTCAACATACAAAGCAACATTGATATGGCTACCCGAAATAATGCTGTGCCGGCTTGGCAGTGCAGGATTGAGCGTCGTATCGCTGAGTCTAGGGCACTCATTGGCAAGCTGATCTGCTTCAGGTCGGGCAATACTCGCCCGAGAGTGATGCGTTTTGTGACCCGCGCCTTTGCAGGAACGGGTATTAGGCCACGAGAATACGCGTCGCGGGTCACAGAACGCATCGACTTCCTGAAGCAGAAGATTTATGCGTGGGCAAATCGTATCAAACGTTATAAAAAACGTATAGGCAGATATTCCCAGAATCGCACATTCCAAAAGGATGAAAGGTGGGTGTATAGAAATTGGGAGCGTCCCGGTCTAGGTGTGGATGATGGGAGTCTACCAGATAATGAAACTACAAATACGTTCTGGAGTAGCATCTGGTCGACCCCCGTTAGCCACACGGAAGATGGTTGGTTTAGGGATGTTGAGCGATCATGTGCGACAATCCCTAATATGGATGCCGTAGCTATTACAGCTACAGATGTTAGTTGTGCAGTCCGTCCGTTACCAAACTGGAAAGCGGCAGGTCCGGACGGATTGCACAACTTTTGGTTGAAGTGGCTGCGTAGTGCACATGCTCGTTTGGCGTCCCAATTCCAATCATCTCTAGAATCAGGAACGCTTCCAATTTTCTTAACAACTGGCATTACCCACCTGCTTTTTAAAACAGGAAGTACCACGGACCCAAAAAATTATAGACCTATAACCTGCCTACCAACGGTCTATAAACTTTTTACATCCATTTTGAGAACTAAACTGGCCAAACATATATATACTAATAAAATCATGTCCAGTTCTCAAAATGGATGTAAAAGTGGGTCGCGTGGTACTAAAGAGCTACTCCTTATAGACATGACCATTAGCCAACAGGTTCGCCGTAGCCGAAAGGATCTAGCGACATGCTGGATAGATTATAAGAAGGCCTACGACTCTGTGCCACATACATGGCTCTTGAGAGTGCTAGAGTTGTACAAAGTTGATTCAACTCTATGCACTTTCCTGAAGACGTGTATGGGGCAGTGGAGTACGGTTCTTCGCTATCCAGGGTGTCGACGGACTCTCGGATGCGGCGATCCTATTAAGATTCAACGAGGGATCTTCCAAGGTGACAGTTTGAGTCCCTTGTGGTTTTGTCTAGCACTGAATCCTCTTAGCACTTTGCTCGAGAATTCAGGGCTAGGCTATCGGTTGCACAGCAGAGGTCAAGTAATATCTCACCTTCTTTTCATGGATGACTTAAAACTATTTGCCTCCACTGACCTCCAGTTGACAGAGTTAATAAAGGTAACTGAAAACTTTAGTAGGTCTATCAAGATGGAGTTTGGTGTAGATAAATGTGCGGTCTTGCATGTAAAGAAGGGCAGGGTTGTGGAATCTGATGGTATAGAACTTTCAGATTTCACACAACTTAGATCTCTCTCTGCAACCGAAACCTACAAATATCTAGGTATGTCGCAGGCACTAGGTATTGCTGAGACTGGCATGAAACAGGCGTTGCAGGAGCGCTTCTTTGGCCGTTTGAGAAAAATCTTAAATAGTTTTTTATCAGGCGGCAACAGGGTGCGCGCCTGTAACGGTTGGGCCATGCCAGTCTTAATGTACTCCTTCGGCATACTTAGGTGGACTCAAACAGAACTTGATGCCTTGGATAGAAAAGTCCGTTGTCTGCTGACTACATACCGGATGCATCACCCGCGGTCATCAGTAATGAGATTGTACATCCCGCGGAAGTGCGGGGGTCGCGGCTTCTTAAGTGCCAAGACCCTCCATAACCGCGAGGTGTGCAATCTCAGGGAATATTTTCTCAGCACTGACGCGGGTGTCCACCGTGATGTGGTCACTGTGGACAACGGGCTTACCCCGCTGAGTCTGGCTAAGGAGAACTGGCGCAAACCTGCCGTACTTGGTGTTGAGGAGCGCAAGGAGGTATGGAAAGGTAAAGAGCTGCATGGACGTTTTTATCGGGCCCTGCATGGACCCGATGTAGACTTACCAGCTTCTGTGTCCTGGCTACGTTTTGGCGATCTTTTCGCCGAAACAGAAGGTTTTGTCTTTGCGATTATGGACGAGGTTGTCATGACGAATAACTACCGGAAGTATATCCTGAGGGATGGGACGGTTGACATGTGTCGGGCATGTCACCAGCCTGGTGAATCTCTCAGACATATAGTATCTGGTTGTTCTCGTCTTGCCAACGGCGACTATTTGCATAGACACAACCAAGTGGCCAGGATTGTCCACCAGCAACTTGCCTTAAAGTACCAACTTGTCGACTCTGAAATACCGTACTACAGGTATGTGCCCGACCCAGTTCTTGAAAATGGTCGTGCCACCATGTATTGGGATCGATCTATCATTACTGATAGAACTATTGTGGCTAACAAGCCAGACATAGTAGTGATAGATCGATCTAAGCGCCTTGCAATGATCATCGATGTCACCATTCCACATGACGAGAATCTCGTGAAAGCCGAGAAAGATAAACAAATAAAATATTTGGATTTGGCTCACGAGATTGTCGACATGTGGGATGTGGACTCGGCGATCATTGTACCGATAGTCGTGTCAGTTAATGGTCTCATTGCCAAGAGCCTCGATCACCACCTCAAGAGGCTCGCGTTAGACGGCTGGATTAAGTCCTCTATACAGAAGGCAGTATTGCTGGCCACGGCTCGTATCGTCAGGAGGTTCCTCTCTCTGGAGCCCTAACCACCGGTAGCTTGGTCCCTGCACCCGATACCGGTGAGCCCCGTAATTTTATTTTATATTTTTATATTTGTTTTTTCTAAATAACATAGAAATGTAAAATATTATTATGAGAAAAGGTTGAAATAAAGAGAATAATAATAATAATAAGCCCCTCTGGGGCAGTCGTTATCTCATCATGAGACTAACGCAATCTCAGAGGGCAGAGTAACAGCTTTCAAATATCACCTTTGTCTTGTGATATATATTACAGGATAGAAAGAAAGCTTACAAACCGCAGGGCAGCTTTGTGGCGAGCTGAATGTGTGTGGCGACACTGCGGTCCCGAATACTTCAGGGAGTCGGTCAGGGCCTCGTCTCCGGCTTGCCTTTACTGGTTGGTCGGAGTGGATTTCCAAGAGCGCCCGCAGGACTCTCGACTCTGGCTTGCCTTAGTCGGCCGCCCAGAGGGAAGTTGCAAGAGCTATTTGCTCGGGGGTGGAAGTGTCATTGTCAAGGGCGTAATTACGGGGAAACCCGCTCCGGGTCACGAGACCCGCGATGGCGAAACCGGTGCCGCACCGCTCTACACCCCTAGCCGCTCACATCGGTGTTGCCCTCTTGTTGCCTTTATGGTAGAGTTTGTTTGCCTTGGCGGCTATTTAGAGAGGGTCCATCTAGTGAGCTGGCGAGTCACCGTCTGCCCCTTTTCGATGTACTATAAGAGTACTTAGGGCAGACGCCGGCATTCATCCATAGTTTTCATCTAAACCTATCCATTAAACACCCATCCCAATAGCCCAGAGTAATTAGTTTCCATATAAGTAGCAATAGGCCCTCACCTGCTGCGGCTAACCCGTGACTGTACTTAAAAGTGCGGTGATGGAGGCGCCCGAGTAGGTGTTCCATTACATTCTAGATTAAAAGTCTCAAAGGGCCTCTGCGCGTTGGACCTATGTCTCCGTGTACGCCTGCCAAAGGGCCGGGTATTGTTCTAACAAATTAGAATAATACCCGAGAAAGAGAAACAAATAATAATAATAATAGCCATTTATTTTCAGGTAATTACAATCCATAGATAAATACCTTATAGACTAATATACATACAATAACATTATAATATTACAAAAACATAGGTGTTGTTTACGGCTTCGTGTTACACTGAATGGAATAAAAACGCCGATACACAACACCCTTCGGCCAAAACTCTTCCTTGAGAAAAGTGTCGAGATGATGAGTTGGCACACGCACCACGTACGACTTGAAGTTGGTGTTATGCCGTGACTCCAATCTCTCGACTCTCAAAGTCCAGTTGGTCTTCAGGCGTATGTAGTCTACGACCTCCTCGTCCTTTGTGGAGTGATGCAGCCGAGACACGTACAACTGCGTGGTTGGTACGGCGGGACGTAGCAGCATGTTCGGTCCCACTAACCCGGTACCACAGAGGTTACGACAAGTAGGTTTCTTCTTCTTCTCCACTTTGATGAAACCATCCTCGTCGCATGTCTCCTTCTGTGGGGCTCGTAGCTCCACGACCTTGTTCTGAAGGGGTGCACAACGCTTCTGCTTACCCCCTTTTTCATCGGGCCGATTTTGCTGCGTTTTACTTTTGGCAGCAACATTGGCATAGGCGCGCTTAGGCACTGGCGCATCAACCTTCGGCAAAACCTTGACCGGTGTCGATGACCCGAGTTCAGGAACGTTACACGTACCACCGCTTGCATTACCGGCGATAGGCGAAGCAAGCAAATTCGCTGACTCAAAACTGCTGATAGATGCGTTTTGAGCCCCTCGTCGTGTGTTTACGTTAGTATCGACTGGCGACCTACTTGTAGAAATAGCGTTACGTAATAACACTACCTCTGCACGTAGCTCACTAACGGTGCTGTCCGACTTCTCCAACTTGGAGTGCAGCTCGACCAGGCTTGATTTCAGGGAGGTAATGTCCTTCAGCAACCTGGTTACGTCGACGTGGTCAAATGTGACAGGCGGCAGCTTGTGCAAATCCTTCGCCACAAAAGTAGGCACGTCGTCAGGATCGGTCACCTTCAGTAAGGAGATGATATCCTGGATACTCTTCTCGGTACTAGAAGAAATTAACTTATTGCTTTCCATATACGAGTACATTGCGTTGATAGCTTTATTGATAAGTCAACATATTGTCATATTTAAGAAGGTTCACAGAATAACAATAATTAACAATGTGTTCTAAATTATATTATTTACATATTATAAACTCGTGCGTTATCACAAGCAACACAAAAATATTTTTGTACTGCCACCCAATGGAATCAACTGAAAACTGTGTCATTTTTTGTTAAACACTGGAGCATACAAATAATTTGCATGCAATTTACGATACCGACAAAAAAGTGCATCATAAGAACAAACACATATTTAAAGTAAACACAAAAACAACACAAATACCTAAGCGTTGCATAAAAAAACTGGATATATTTTATACTAATATGAATACATATTCTAATATTATAAATGCAAAAGTCCTTCAGTCGGTTTGTCTCTTCTTTACGCCTAAAACAAAATTGAGATGAAGTTTAGCATAGGTTTAATTAAAGACCAGGATCAAATTATTTTTACAAATAATATACTTTTGATTGATATAAGACGTGGCTGAAGCTGCCGGCAAAAGTTAGTTGTATCACATCTAAAGACAGGAAATTCGGATAATAAATTCTGCCATGTACAGGTGCAGAATTCATAATATCTCAAGATCATTATAGAAATCGCTTAGATGACCAAGTTTCCTTCGACGTTCACACAAGTTTGCGAAAAAGAATACTTCCGTATAGCATTCGAATTTAGTTGACCTACTACATGCAGAAAATAAATTTGATGCAGTTTGCGTCTTAAAATGTATACAACATTTTAAGACGCAAACTGCATAAAAAACACGGCTGTTGACAAAATTATTCATAGCTACAAAAGTAGTGGATTTTCAAACAAACTTTCAACCTTTAATATACCCTTTTAGGGTTATTAAAAAATTCTTTCTTAGTGGATCATTAAATTAGTCTACTGTCCAAATCCTTTCGTTTCTGGCTTCAATAGTTTATACTCTGCCATTATATCTCATTCAGGCAAAATCCTTTTATATAGATAGATTCAGTCCTCAGTCATACTAAAATAAATGCATAAAGGACTACATAGCCAAATAGACATTTTTTTTCCATAGGCACAATAAAAACATCAATCAATTTGATGTCACTATTGTTACTTGCGCCATTTCTTGTTTTATTTAGTTTGTCTTGTCATTTTATTGTACGTCATACCTTCAATATCTTTTAATATGAAGTAAAGACGTTGGACGTAGCTGGTGGTAATTTGCTAGCCGTAGCTAGTAACCGTCAAGGGTGCCAACTTTACTCTAGCTTTACCAAGCATAGGGGACTAGGGGTAGAGAGCAGGGGGTAAAGCTTCTCTTTATACTATACAACTAAGATAAGAATAAAAATGTTTTGGACCCAAACGAAAGGCAACAGTAGGTAGAACTTTTGCTAACTTATGTATTTTTTTTGGGATAACGCGTTACTGTCCCGACTTAGCATGCTGTTATCACCTTTAAATTCAGTTATTACTGCATTTACAATCTTTTAATATACATGTAAGCTAAAACATCATTTTAGCTCATAATGAATGATATTAGAATATGAATTAAAACTCAAGAAATATATACATAGGTACCCATATTAGTAAGTATAATAAATGGTTGAAAACCTTTTCTTGGTTTGATTTTATTTGATTTATATCTCATCTCTACAGGTGAACACTTTGCAAATTCTCTATTAACATTGCAATTTGATTATTTTAAATAACTGAAGGTAATAGGAGAATAAGACAAAAGTGCGTTTTATCATTTTGTATAAGAGCGGGTTCGGACTGGCGTTTCACACACGCGTATGAGTTCGGTTTTGGTAGCGCATGTAGGCGCCTACAGGTGCACCATTTGCCATATGACCAACATAATAATGCGTAATGTAGTGCGTGTGTATCGATACCAAAGTGAACGTATACGCACGAAAAATTGCAAAAAATATGCTAGTTTAAAATCGCCTTTCGTAGTAACTTTACGTAGTAGGGCGCGTAAAACACCAAATTACTCCGGTTTCCGTTTTCATCTTTATCTTTCGAACATTACGCCGTACCAAATATAAGATTACAATTTACACATGTCCCGTAAGTATCAAATTTCCCAGACACGTGTATGAATTAATTGATAATTTCGAATACAAACAGAGGCAGATTTCCACCGACTTAGCTTAGTTTGTTGACTGTACCGACACTTGTGAAGTAAGGTAGGCGGTTCGAAACTTTAGCCCCATTACAATAACATACGCATAGCAATATACCGTAGCCTTACGTTGTACCGACACAAGTTATCATAACATTGTACAAACTCGAACAGTGAAAGCAATTTGTCTGTTACATGAATGTTTCTCGTGTTGACAAGGACCGCAGCTTCCATATCGTATTCAAACTGAAATGAGCTCCTCTGTTTGCCATGCTTTCATTTGTGTGTAAGATTTGCTATAAAGTTTAAGTGGTAAATAATACGAAGGCGATTGTTTTTAAACACGGGTCTTTGGTCAGTATGCTTGTTTACGTATATCAACAGTACAAATTATAACAAAGTTCTAGTTGATTAAATCATTTCAGAGGACTTTGTTGTTTAGATACTTACGCAGCGTCCTACGTGAGCGATCTGGAGACGAACGCGATGTGGCGCGGCGCGATAACAACAAACAGTTGATACATATTGACGTGGCCTACGTGACCAAATGCACGTGACGTGCGATGCGGCGCGGCACGAGTTGACGCGATCGCGATCACTTGGCTTGATATTTTCGCGTGAACTGGATGCGGTGTCACCATTTTTTTACAAATAAATATTATAATGACGGCAGTAGAAATATTAATTAACGCTATAATTAGGTACACTTCTCTGTAGTACATAATTTTTGAGTATCTGATATTTAAGTGCGTATAAGGTGCATAGGGTTCCCACCAAGAACTTAGGGTCCCAAGCCAACCTCACCTGCAAATGGTGCACCTGCCGATCAACGGACGAGGCTCTGGCAAACAAAATATCCCGATAAGCGGCAATAGGCTCGCCACCTATTACGTGGGATCAAAACGCTGGCGAAAAGTGGGCGTTTAATATGCCTCTGCCTACCCCTTCGGGGAAACAGGCGTGAGTCTATGTATGTATATGAGTAGTGTATGAGGATATATAAGTGTGGAAGGTTTTTACTGTTCGAAATACATCTGCCGTCCGTTAACTAAAACCACGTTAACCCCAAAAAGTGATTTTGGAAAAAAAGTTAAAAAACGCGGGAATCGTTGTTTCTAAAAAACTATTATACATAAATCAGTGATTGTTAAATATTATTTAAACAAATATTTGCCAGCGTTATTTAGAATATTTCTTGCTCAGAAATGCACTTAAAATTATATAAAAAACTGAAATTTTTGGTTTAGTTAAGCAACACACATTTTTTTGACATTGTTTGCCGCACTAAAGCCTCGTTAACCTACACTTAGAGATCTTTTAGCGAAGCATTTTCTTTAAATTTATGAGGTTTCTAATTTTCAATCAATTTAACCTAAAATGCTTAACTATAAACGTGCTAAGTCTATTAACTGTTTTGTAGCTAAGACCTTTCTTAATATTTATACATAAGTACCTTACGTAAAAAGAGGCTAAAGTACCTATGACTCCTTTAAGCTAAGTTTTAGCGAAACATAAAAAAGATATGAAAAAATATATGCTTGCTTACTAAGCTAAAAACAGGTATTTCTTTCTTCAATTGTTACTAACGTCTTTATAGCTAAGCATCACATATAAAAAACTGGATAATTAAATAAAATGCAGTATGAAAATTTAATCAATTAAATTAAAAAGTTTTAATTAAATAAATTTCCTTATCATCAACATATATATTTTCACTTATCATCAACATATACAGTAATTTGTAAAATTTATATGCACAGCCTTGATTATTTTTCTAATCTTATTAAGGAATTAATAGCTAAAAAGTATATTTTAAGGCCCTATTTCCATAGTGGCTATTTAAAATATTATATTTGCGTATAATAGACAGTAATAATATTTTCAATCACATAGTCATCATCATGTCAGCCTAGAGACGTCCACTGCTGGACATATAAGTCTCGCTCAAGGTTCTCCACACAGACTCGATTTCGAGCCGCCCGCATCCAAGCGCTTCCCGCAATCTTATACAGATCGTCGGCACACCTTGTGGGAGGATTACTCCTGCTGCGTCAACCGGTGCGTGGTCGCCACTCCAGAATCCTCCTGCCCCAACGGCCATCGGTTCTTCGAGCTATGTGCCCTGCCCATTGCCACTTTAGCCTGGCTATTCGGAGAGCTATGTCGGTGACGTTGGTTCTCCTGCGGATCTCCTCATTTCTTTTACGATCTCGCAAGGAAACACCGAGCATAGCTCTTTCCATTGCCCTCTGAGTAACCCGGACCTTCCGGATAAGGCCCAAAGTAAGTGACCACGCATCGGCTCCATAGATCATCACTTGCAACATACACTGATTACACTGGTCAAGGACTTTCGTTTTGAGACACTGCGGGATATCAGACGTGAAAATATGCCGTGACTTCCCGAACGCCTCCCAACCGTATTAGATTCGACGAATGACCTTTTTCTCGAAGTTGGACCTACCCAATCGGATCATTTTCCCAGTTATACGTACTTGTCGGCAACTTCGAGTGTAGAGTTCCCAACCTGAATAGGAGTAAGTACGACATGGAAGTCAGACGTGATTTTCGTCTTGTCCATGTTCATCTTAAGACCTACTTGTTGGGAGACTCTACGGAGGCCATCGAACATTTGTGCTGAGGTCTTCCATGGTCTGAGCCATGACTACAATATAATCAGCAAATAGAAGTTGTAAGTAGTCGCCGTTTATTTGATGCCGAGTCCTTCATAGTCCAGAACCTTGAAAATGTCTTCCAGCGCAGCGGTGAACGTTTGGGAGATATAACATCTCCCTGCCTCACTCCTCGCTATAGTTGAATAGGTTTTAAACTCTGGTCCTGGAGGCAGATTGACATGGTGGCGTTTTCGAACAAACACTTCGGCACTTCGACGTATGGATAGTCGTCGATGGCACAGTTGGCGAGACTGCAGTACCGCCCAAGTTTCGATCGAATTGAAGGCTTGCTCATAGTCCACAAACGCCAAGTATAGAGGCTGGTTATACTCCTCAGACTTAACCTGCCGTAGCATATGTATGTGGTCTATAATACTATAGCCTTTACGGAAACCCGCTTGTTCGCGAGGCTGGAAGTCGTCTAGCTTGGTCTCGAGATGATTTAAGACGACCCCTAAAACAACTTATAGACGTGACTCAGGAGTGAGATGGGTCTGTAGTTCTTCAAAAAGGTTTTATCGCCTTTCTTGACGAAAAGCACCACCACACTGTGCCATGCCTGAGGTGTTTTGCCCTTGAGTATGACAGGATTTAATAACTTTCGAAGTTTTTCCACGGCAGGTGCGCCGACAGCCCTAAAAAGCTCTGACATAATTCCGTCATCACCCGGTGCCTCGTTGGTTTTGAGTTGATTTAGGGCCTCTCTTATCCCGTGCATGCTGACGGGATGTCATGTCCGGGATATCTTCCGTATAGTGTCGGGTCAATCCAGCTCTAGGGTCAGTGACTGGAGTAATAACAGGTGGTCTTGTAGTGTGTATAGCTGTCCAGTGCGATCTCTTCCAGGAGCCTCAGCTCCTCCGCCTCAGCTTAATAAACAGATCTCTAAGTCTCTGATTCGCGATCTCCGCCAATAGCCTAAGTGTGTTCAAGAAGCAATCGAGCAGATTACGGTTCCAAAGTGTTCAAAAGAGATCTGTCTATCGGGCAGGTGGGCTAACAATGCTGAAGACGAATGGTGACAGATTAATCTCGTCCAGACTGAGGTCTGGACGTGATAACTCTGTCACCATTCGTCTTGAACACACTTAGTGTTGTATTGACGAAGATCGCGAATCAGAGATTTAGAGATCTGTTTATAAGCCACCGATACTTTGGCATATCGTCCGAGGCATGCAGAAACATCTTACGCCTTTCTTGTATAAGCTCGATGATCGGACCAGAGATTTTATGGGCTCTTTTAATCGTCATGGGCTTTAAGAACTTAAGACCTGTTGTATGGACAGCATTCAGGACAGGTTAGTACCTGTCACTTAAGTCGTCCACATCTACGCATTCTCCCAGGTATTCGAAGCGGTTTTGCAGCTCAAGCTGAAAGCAGGCAAACGAGCGGTGCGGTTAATATTTAATGATGTCTCTTTGATCAGTTCGCATAAAGCGGGCCGCGGTCACCGAATGGTAAGAGGCACATTGAATATTATTCCCAGCCTCGAACGGTCGAGATTGATGAAGTCTACGCTCCTACCAGCGCCAGTTTAAATCTAAAACCGGAGTTTTAGAGTTTTAGAAATCGATCTCATTTTTGGTGGCACCATCTGGACTTATCCAGGTCCACTTGCGGCACTCTAGCTTTTGAAAAAGGAATTCATCATGAAGGTCCTTCCTTCTCCATGAAACTAGCCAGCAAGTGGCCCCGCGAGTTCCGATGTCCATATCCAAATTGCTCTACCCTCAGCTCATCACCGCTCGTTTGCCTAGTTTCGCGTTACAACTTTAAACGTCCCATGACAACAGTGTAATGGGTTTTGAAGCTGTGTATAGCCCGAGATATGACCTCATACATAGCTTTTACATCCTCATCGGAGTGTGATGAATGAAATGAAATAAATGAAATATTGCGACAAATCTCTGCCGGAGGTTTATCGCACCCCATGCCCCGCTGTTACCATGGCCGCTATCTGAGTCAGGAATAGCGGGGTCGCCTTAGAATAGAGGCCGTTTTTTTCGTGTGTGGCTCATTTTTGGGAGATTTTGCTTTGCTCGCCACGCTTGGCAGACGGATTGGCGATCGTAGTGGCGGAAGTCTTTGATACTTAATGCTGCTGCCTATATAGTATCTTGCCTTTTACTTTCGCCTTACTTTGGGTGGTTTGACCACCATCTTCAGGTTGACTGACTGCAATGGTGGATCCGAGGCTACTCTCATCCAGTTTCGGCCCGTCAAAGGTAGTCACTCCACCTAGTTAGTCTGAGCGATAATAGCAAACCAACATGGCAGTCATAATAATTTTATAAATATGACTAATTCGTTGGTCTGTTATTCTTCCCTAAAACTTGGTGGAGATGTTAAGGAAGATAATGTTAATAAATTATTACACAAAAAATTTTGAATTTTACCTCAAAATGTTCCCACACATATTTGAATTTTTGCGGGAACACGATGCGACGACGCACGCTTCCACGCTATAAGCTGTCCGAGCGAAATGGCAAACCTCCCTGCGCGCATATCCCATCCTCGCACGCTTATGGCATCCCCGCACACTCCCGGAATTAATGAAGCGCGAGAAACAGATAACGTGATTCTAGTTAGGGAACGTGGGCTTGCCGTTATTAAGTTAAGAATTACTAATATTTTTTTGAACAAATTGCATGTTAGAAGTAAAAAACGCTTTTTTTAACGAATTGTTTTGAGCAAATCGCAATATTGATTACTTGTCAAAAATACCGTTATGGTCGTCTAACCAGAATTAAGATAAGGTTTTCATCATAAATAGTTTATAGCATTTTTTTGTTCCTGTTTTATCAAAATTGATCCTTAACTATAAAAAAGTTATAGGCTTTTTGTAGTGTATTTGTAGTGAAGAATATTCAATTAACGTAGTTTAAGCTTAAAAAAAATTTAAAAAAATATTAGGCGAACTCTGAAACTAAGGTACTTTAACGTGCATTAAGCTTAGAAGCGTGGTATAGTCACTTTTTAGTCAAGCATTAGTTGAATATTTTGTCATTTAACGGTAAATCATGTTTTAATATCTCTATAACCGTAAGTGATAGAGATATGGTTCTTAGACGGAAAGATAGAGAATTTAAAACTGTGTCACTTTGCATTCAAAACTCAAAATCGACCATTTGAGGGTTAACGAGGTTCTAGTTAAAGGACGGCAGACATGGCAATAGAACACACTTGACGACAATAAAAAAAATTATACAAAAAATAAAAGCTTTAAAACTATCGTAGTAATCTGCAGTTTTAAAGCCAACAACATAAATACAAATAATCCCCAACATTTTTGCATGATTGAATCGCAAAAACAAATCCATATTCAGTATTTTCTCTAAACGTTATAGAAATTCACCATTGTGGATACAACGTTACATATTTTATTAGATGTGTTAATAAATTTATGTTGGAAAAAGGGATAGTGAATTAGATTATCTGTTTTCAAGCAAAATTAACGTTGTTTATTTAGGCCTACTGGAATAAAGGTTTGATACCTACATTTATTTTCGCAGAACATTGACAGGCTGTAATGATGGAAGAAGGTTTCATTAGGGTTTACTAGAAATATGTCTACTATATTATACCTGAGTTGTAGAGCCGGAGGGGTTAGCACAGTAAATTCATACTATTTTGCTAGGTACGTGTAATAAAAAAAGTAGCTGGAAATAATATGCTATTTATTGAAGAACTTGTATGTGCGTACTGTCTCAAATAAACTTAGGTATATAAGCGGTACGCGATTCTTTATGCGTACTGCTAAAACGCGCGTAGACAGCCAGCTTAAGACACATGATTTTGTTGAGTTGGCGTATCGTTAAAAACAATACCGCATCTAATTTTGGGACAATATCGAGTCTTTGTTTCTTGTATTCTTTATTTGCTTTGATGTAAGAGGGGTGTTAGTACCTACCCTTAAATATGTATGGTAGTGAAAGTTGGGTATGGCAGAATAGACATGTAAGTAGAATAAATCCTGTAGAAATTAGAGCATTGAGTAGTATGTGTGGAGTGTCTTTGAACGTCAGAATAAAGAATTGTGTGATAAGAGAGTGTTGTGGGGTAAAAGGTACAACCATTGAGAAAGGTATGCTAAGATGGTTTGGACACATGGAGAGGATGGATGACGATAGATGGACCAAAAATAAAGAATTGAAAAAGATTTGAATAAAGTCTTCTACTCATTCTTAGTTCGAGGAGCTTACATATTGTACTGCGAATTTGCTAGGCTGATAATTAATAGTTAATAGTTGGTAACATCAGTATCGTATATTGCGCTTCTGCTAAATTTTATTGAAGTAGTGACCGAGGAATCCATGGTAGACACTATACACAGGGTGTAAAAAGACCCTTATCGAAAACTGAAATCCCATGTTGTACCAATCACTACGAACATTTTTTACTTCGGCACCATACCTGGGAAATTACTGGTTCAGGAGATATTGAGGCTCAAAGTTAGTATGGAATTTTTCTAATTAGCTACAAAATCGATGCATTTACGCCGCCAATATGTTTTTTTGATGCCCTCTGACCTCATGAATAAGTAGGTATTTCGAGCATTGCACGCGCGCGCTTTTAATTGAGGTTTAAAAAATGTCAAAACTTGAAAAAAAAATCGTTTCCCAGGTATTATTTCTGTTAGTATGACTTGGCATGATGTCCAGAACGAGTAGACTTCGGCTTGGTGATGGGTCTTGTGACACCCTGTATAGCAAAATAACGTGAAACGTGAACTATTGATGGTCAAAACCGTGGACTATACTATTAAATATACACGATAAATACTTATTAATTTATATTGCCAACTATAAATAAGTCTGCCAGCCGTAAAGTACAGGCACAATGTAAATAATGTCTCCTCCTAATACCTTCGAAACAGCGTACTAAATATTTCATTTTATCAGCTGTATAAACCCCGTTCTGTATTTTAATAAAGCCAAGAAATAATGAAGCGCATTCCGACCCTGTCTCGTTTAATGAGTTGTCAAACGTCGCCGCGGGACTTACAGTAAAAACGTAATTTGCGCCCTATGTTAATAAAAGTTATGATCTGTGAAACTTATTGAATCGTTTCTATCAAATTCTGTCGAAAAATAATGTTCAAACGAGCATCAGTTTTTTGGACCAACTTTGCTTTATTATAGGATTCAATATTTGCTTAAAGTGTGAAAGTCTCTTTTGGTGTAGAAATTGACAAGGCAGCTGTATTATTTTTATGTACGTTGAGCATTATCTTCGTTAGAAAATCAACAGATTTTTCTGCTTACTTTAATGGATGTTCTTTGTAAGAACTAAGACTTCAGTGGATAAAGTTTGAGAATTGTTTATAATTAGGTAAATATTTTTTAAATTAAATGTTTAATCAATAATTTTCTTTCATCAACACAAAAAGGCACAACGGGAAATTCGGCGTTATAATTTTAATGAATAATGATTGAATGTACATAAATGTATTCAGACTATTTTTTTCACCAGCTCAACAAGATAAATAATGTTTAATTGAGTCATTAGTCCCTATGTAAACAAAACACAGTAAAATTAAGTAAAGTAAAATATCCGGCAAAAACATTTCCCTATTGAACCTTCGTTCAGAAATTTGAAGTTCATACGATCGTACTGTTACAATCTGAATATATTTAATACATTTGGATGGATGTTTGTCTTGGTCTGGGTTTTTATATGTATAATATGTATGTATTTACAAAAAAAAGTATATATGTATGTTTATCCATTATCTAGTACCCATCGTACAAGCTCTGCTTAGTTTGGGACTAGATGATGTTGTGTGAATGCGGTAGAATATTATTATTATTATTTATAAAAGAAATGTAACAAGGAAAAATAAGCGCATCATTATTAACTTACACAGTAACACTGGGCTATTTTAAACAAAAAGAAGTATTAAAAGATTTGAGTAAATTTGTATTTGGCTGTAAAGAATAATCGTACGATGAAAATTTGCAAGCGGACGCAATGCAATAAATTTCATGATTCCATTATTGTGTGGCATGATTTACAACGTGATTTCCACCAACACGTTATGTTTTGCATATGCCAATTAAAACTTAACCTTTACGTTATTTTAAAAAGCCTTACAGGGAACAAACATCGTTTTTTAACGAGCACGAATGATAAGGACGATTGTGAAAATATTATGTTCAATTTCTTTTTTGAAGGTACTATAGAGTCTGAAGATAGAAATTTTCCAATACAATTTAAATAACTCACTATAAAATTTAGGAATTCAGTTCTAGTAGATAGTTACGCTACAGCCAAAATGATTAGGCGCAAGAATCTGAAAGGTAAATGGGCACCTTAGTATGAAAACCATACCCATGGCGGACACAAACGAAATATAGCAGAGTGTATACATCTATGGCTCTCATTTACTATGGCATTAGTCGCATTAATGTGAGCTACAGGAATCTCAAAAAATTCAAGTGTTATCTATGTATATATCCATACTCTTTATCTCTGAAACTACTGATCCGATTTGAAAAATATTTTTGTGTGTGATAGCCACATTCATGAGAAAGGTTATAGGCTACTTTTTATCCCGATATTCCCGCGGGATCACTGAATGAGGCCAACGAATAAAATGCTAGTTCATTAAAATATTTTTTATTTAATTTGATCCAAAGCAATCATAAGATCGTTTAAAAAGCCAGCGGGTGCGCCAGTTGCTTCCTGGTGTATGGCCCAGGACAGATAATAAACAATGCTAGCGATATGGGCGTAGCTAGTAAATGTGCGAAAAAAAACCTGTTCAATGTGCGAAAGAGACAGCGTATAATATATCTCTAAACATTAGCTCATTTCGATATTATTTTTATGCCTTTATAAGATGAAATAAAATCCTTTGATACCGTTTGTTTTCTTTTTTAAAGGATCCTGTGCATTTTTCTGCGACGATTTTTAATCAAACAATTGTATGCAATGAAACGTCATATTATTCCCCTTTGTTTAAAACTATTTTGGTTAATGTCCGCCACTATTCGCAAAGCGGGTCAGATATGCCCAATGACCTTTGGCAAGTATGTTCCTTGAGGACCGTATGGGTACACTAAGCAGGGATACTGATCCTGACATTTCCACGGGATCAGGTAAAAATCAGTTATATTAAAAAAAGTGCGGGCGGGCTCAAGTATTTCATATGACAACGGGATGCAAGGGGCTCAAAGTTGTAGCTGGGTGCTGCCGACGGAGTATGGCATGGGTACATAACAATATGATCGGTTAATTGTATGATGCTGTCATTCACAGTAATAACTTAACAAGTCATTGACTAGGTACGTCTCATTCATGTGTATTTGTGTCTTCCTTCGTTGCATAGCGGTGCTTCATCGTTACATCCCCATTAAATAAAATTGTAAGATCAATATCTAAATAACAGATCAACAGCAAAACTAAATACATATAATAAAATAATTTACTAAGTTGCCAACATCGAGCAAGCACCAAATGACATTCGTTCACAGTGTCATTCCATAGAACAAATTCAATATAATCCCTACTAATAAGTATTATGCATTCGAAAGTGTGTATGTATGTATGTATGTGCCGTTTTCACGCTAAACCGGCTGAACCGATTTTGTTGAAATCTAATATAGAGATATATTGGATCATGGAGACGGACATAGGCTACCATAAGTTGCAAAAATTAAACTGGGAGGAATTGTAGGGAGGATAGAAGTTTGTACGGCACAAATTTACCACTTGGAAGCAAGAACGCATGCGCTAATAATTGAGTACTGCGCATGTGGTATCGCATATCTGTCAGTACTGTCACATCATACATAATGTCATATTATGCATGGTGATTAAATTGATCGCTTAAATAAACTAATAATTATATACTACGCTTAAGCGGCTGAAACGATTTTCCCTACTAATATTCAAAATGCGAAAATGTTTATAGATATATATTGGACATGTATTAGAACAGGGCTTTGTCATTTGACTATATGCAAGGTGTTATTAAGTACCTACCTTTCGGCAGATAATGGTAGATAATGTCATGGATACTGACCGAAATACTTTATACCCTATAGAGTTTCTTAGGTCTTTAGAGTAATCTGGAGTGCCTTCACACAACTTGAGACTGAAAGTAGAATAGAATAGAATAGAATAGAATAGAATAGAATAGAATAGAATAGAATAGAATAGAATAGAATAGAATAGAATAGAATAGAATAGAATAGAATAGAATAGAATAGAATAATTATTTATTTGCTTTCAAAGCTTTCAAAGTAGATTTGTGTTACCCCGAATTTAACGGGCGCGAAGCGGCAGGCAAAAGCTAGTTCAATATACATAAAACAATATAAATAACTTATTTCTGTAAAACACTAGTTCACACTTTAATCCTCGACTTGTAGCTTTCTTGGCGCCGGATTGTACAAACATCACCGCATGCATTTCCCAAGGAACAAAAAGAATTTACGTGCGTGTCTACAGAGAGTTTTCAGAGAGCACTAGTGTAAATAAATATGTATGCAAACACTGCACAAGTCATCAAACGGAACGAGCCGAAAGTTCACAAAGCTTCGCAAATGAAGTCTGAGCGAAGAATAGTTTTCAAAGGAATATTTTGCTTTGTCCCTGTTGCTATTTCCGATATTTTCTATCGTTCGCTTAAAGTTTAATGGCTTGTGCGGGAGATCAATTGCAGCGTCAATATATTTTTATTTCTGCACAGAATTTTCAGTTCGTTTGCTTCCAACTGCGGTCTAAAGCATAAAAAGAAAGTAAACAACTTGTACGGCGAAGTTTGAATCGCTGATATGTCCTTATTGTCACTTCATACACGGCGCGTGTCCGATCGACTGTGATAGTAAATATTATGTTTCATGTGTAACAGTAACCTTTTTAAGGAGATAGGATAGGAACTGGGTTTTTCGGTCATAGTATAGTATTTATGGCTGACTTTTGATGGAAGGGATTGAGAATATTTCTTTATTACAGGCAACCTTCACAACTATGTTTGTTACGTAATCATCATCATCATATCAGCCGAAAGACGTCCACTGCTGGACATAGGCCTCCCCCAAGGCTTTCCATATAGTCAGATCTTGAGCCACCCGCATCCATCCGCTGCCCGCGACCCCAACAAGATCTTCAGTCCACCTTGTGGGAAGCCTACCTTTGGTACGACGTCTTGTGCGTGGCCGCCACTCTAGAACCTTTCTGCTCCAACGGCCATCAGTTCTTCTGGCTATGTGTCCTGCCCACTGCCACTTCAGCCTGACTATTCGGAGAGCTATGTCAGTGACTTTGGTTCGCCTGCAGATCTCCTCATTCTGATTCGATCTCGCCGAGAATTTCCGAGCATAGCTCTCTCCATCGCCCTCTGAGTGACCCTGAGCTTCCGGATAAGGCCCATAGTTAGTGACCACGTCTCGGCTCCATTGATCATCACTGTCAACACACACTGGTCAAAGACTTTCGTCTTGAGACACTGCGAGATATCGGACGTGAAAATATGCCGTAACTTCCCGAACGCCACCCAACCGAGTTGGTTTCGACGAATGACCTCTTTCTCGAAGTTGGACCTACCCAATTGGATCATTTGACCCAGGTAAACGTACTTGTCGACAAATTCGAGTGTAGAGTTTCCAACCTGAATAGGAACAGGTACAACATGGACGTTAGACATGATCTTCGTCTTGTCCATGTTCATCTTAAGACCTACTTGTTGGGAGACACTACAGAGTCCACCGAGTATTCGGCACAATGCTTAGTCTTCTATGCTATCCCAGCCATGACTACGATATCGCCAGTAAATCGAAGGTGTGTGAAGTATTCGCCGTTGATGTTGATGCCGAGTCCTTCCCAGTCCAGAAGCTTGAAGACGTCTTTCAGCGTAGCGGTGAACAGTTTCGGAGATATGACATCTCCCTACCTCAGGTTTCGAGCTCTGGTCCTGAAGGTGGACTGACATGGTGGCGTTTTCGTACAAACACTTCGATGTATCGGTAGTTGATCTGGCACCATTGGAGAGACTGCAGCACTGCCCAGGTTTCGTTCGAATCAAAGGCTTTCTCATAGTCCACAAACGCCAAGCATAGAGGCTGGTCAGACTTTTGTATATGTATACCGCAGCGTATGTATGTGTGTGGTCTATGGTACTATAGCCTTTACGGAAACCGGCTTGTTCGGGAGGCGGGAAGTCGTCTAGTTTTCTCGCGAGACGATTCGTGATGACCCTTGAAAACAACTTAAAGACATGACTCATAAGTGAGATGGGTCTGTAGTTAGTTATTCAATAGGGTTTTGTCGCCCTTCTTGAAGAACAGCACCACCACACTTCTGTGCCACGCCTGTGGGGTTTTACCCCCGCGTATGACAGAACTAAAAAGCTTACGGAGCATTTCCAAAACGGGTGAGCCGCCAGCTTTCAAAAGCTCCGTGGTAATTCCATAATCACCCGGTGCCTTGCTGTTTTTTAGCTGTTTTAGGGCCACACTAATTTCGTGCACGCTGACGTCCGGGATATCTTCGGTATAGTGTCGGTCAATCCAGCTCTAGGGTCTATCACTGAGTGGTTGCGGGTGATCGGGTCGTCGTGTATAAATGTCCGTAGAACTTCTCGATTTCCTCCAAGAGCTGGAGTCTGGATGACACAACTCTGCCAACCTGCGTCTTCAGCTGTGTCAGCTCAGTTTGCCCAATAGACAGATCTCTCTGGAATATTTTTTATTTATTCCGCTCGATCGCCTGTTTAACACATTTGGTGTTATATCGGTGGAGATCGCGAGTCAGAGCCTTAGATATGTGTCCATTGAGGCGCCGATATTTTGGCATGTCGTTGGAGGACAGCAAATGCATCCTACGCCTTTCCTCTAAGAGCTCTAGAGTCGGATCAGAGATTATACCAGTTCTCTTGGCTTTTTGGGGCTTGAAGTACTTGGACCCCGTTTTATTGACAGCACCCACGAACCCGCCACTAAGGTCGTCCACATCTACGCACTCGCCCAGGCATTCGAAGCGATTGTGTAGTTCAAACTGAAAGCTCTCGAAGTTTTGGAAATGAACTGGTGCTGGTCGGAGCATGTACTTCATCAATTTCGGCCGTTCCAGGCTTGTACTAACATTCAATGTGCCTCTTACCATTTGGTGATCGCTGCCCACTTTAAGCGAATTGATCACACAGACATCATTGAATATTTGCCTCTTCGTCGACATGATGAAGTCGATCTCATTTTTGGTGGCAGCATCTGGACTTTTCCAGATCCACTTGCAGCATTATCGCTTTTTAAAGAAGGAATTCATCATAAAGAGTCCTTCCTTGTCCATAAAGCTAGCCAGCAAGTGGCCCCGCGAGTTCCGATGTCCATAAACAAATTGCCCCACTCTCAGCTCATCACCGCTTCGTTTGCTCAGTTTTGCGTTGGAATTCGGTTACGCCGATGAAATCCAGGACTGTTATAATTATCATATAAATTTTACTTACGTTTTCCTTTAATGTCAGCTATACTTCGGCCTCCATTTAAATAAAACACAGACAAATATTTCGTTATAATTTATTTGCCTATATAAATTTTATTTGTAGACAAATAAAATCGTGATGAAGAATATGGAAGATTTAGTTGCATAATTCTAGGTATCATGTCTAAATACTAATTTCTAACTAGGTGATGTTAAGGACACATACTTTAAGTTTCTATCCATCAAATTAATCTACCATAACAAATTCATAATCAATGAGGCTGTTATCACAATCTAGCTATTAGATATTTTACTTAGAATCCTTTAGATTAAACTACACAAAGTAAACTAGGCTTTATTGCCTTTATAACATAATAGAAGTAGTTTAACATCGCAAATATCTTACAAAGAAAAGTTAAGTACATTTTTTAATAAAATAACTTTTAATATAAATGAAATTGCATTTAGATGAATCTAAAAGAACCTCGACTTCCTATGTAAGTAAGTAGTTATTTCTTTATTAATTTTAAACGTGGTTATGTTTAATTATACATTCATTGATGGCACACACAACTCAGTGCCGCCATACAAAAATTTCGTTAACTACATAATTGTAAGAGTGTTTCTATCAAACTTATAATACATTTTCTATCCCAGTCTATTCATACATAAAACAAATTTGATTACTTTCATTACAAAATATTTTGTACTGGGCGCAGACTAAAGAAATGCAAAGAGTTACACATAAATCCATATGGTGTTTCTTAAGCAACAGTTTTCCCTGAGAAAATTACAATAACTCGACCGGTATAGGCTAGCTAATAATGAAAGGTTGAGGATGGTGTGGTTTAATGCATAAATTGGTTGCTGTAAATCTTGGGATTCGTGTTCTAACTCATGTGGTGGTCGGTGGTCTTAACCGTAGATATCAGGGAGATAATGTCTCTATAGCGTAATATCGTGGTGCATAGTTTCGCCACTCCAAAATTTGTAACGAAACATGACTTAATAAGTTGGTAAAGAACTACGAATTATCATCTTAGATTATCCTGGTTGCATCGAGGAATTTTGGTATACCATACCACACTTAAGAATACTCTGATACCCATGATTTTAAACTTAAAATTGAAGAAAAACTCGTATCTATGATTGGAATAGTGAGCTTCTGAAGATTATGGTGTAGAATTACAGCAGTTATTGTGCCTGGTCCTTGTGCTCGTCGTCGTGAAGAATTATTATGCTCTCACTTTCTGTCGGTGTTGCGAAGAGAGGCAAGTTTTCAACCTCACCTGGAAAATAGTGCTGGAATTTTACTACAAAAAGGTTATGACGTCGCTTGTAATCTATACGCCTTAACTCTTTTGCAACAAAATTCGTGCACATTTCTAAACGGCAAGCTTGTTTTCTTTAAATACTAGGTTGCTATATTCACTTTATAAAATTTTACAATGAACTTTAAACTTCCTCATACTTTACAGGAGCGAACAGATTCTGATATTCTAAAACAAATATTTTGGTGTTATAGCCGGCAAGATAAAACTGTAGCTATGGTTTCGAATTTAATTTTGAATGACTTAGAATTTGAATACCTTAATATTACACATTTTAATAGTCATCTTAATGAAATGAAATGAAAATGATTTATTAATCCAAACCTTATTATTATATAAAGTAATAGATTGGTTTGAAGCATTTAGAATGTTTTACTTGATAGTCTATAATTATATTAATCAGCGTAGATTCATTAATAAATAGGAAAACAGGAGGCAGGTATTGTTAACACCTTATGAAACGATCCGTTCTTAGATTATTCTAAGAACGGTTCGTTTTAGGAGAACTGAAATTAATATTCTGGGTACATCAATACTATTTATATCGATACCCAAGTATAGGTAGGTAATTAAGAAACCCCTTAATCATCATCCTCTTAGCGTTATCCCAGTTTCAATCTGGGGTCCGCTTACTAGTCTAACCGGATTTGGCTGAATATTAGCTATTTCACAGAGCGACTGTATATCTGACATCTGCAACCAGAATACCATAATTATATTTATTTATTTAACTTTTTGCACAGCACAAAAGCATGTGGTACATAAGCGGAGTTAATGCCTTAGGCATTCTCTACCAGTCAACCTAGGGTGATGCAGAGATAGTAGATAGTAGGTGCGTGATGATTAGAAAATAATTATTGGAAATTAGATAATAATTACTATATATGAAAATTACTACATAAATTATAGATAAATATTTAGAAAACGCAAACTACGGCGTTGACAAATAGTTAGCCATTTGAGCGGGGAGCGGTATTCAGAGATATGGTCATATTTTCGAAGGTTGTAAACAAATTGAATGCAGTTATTGAGAAGCCGGTCTAGTTTGTTGAGAAGGTCTGCATTCAGGTCAAAATAGCACACATCACCATAGTCGACAATAGGGAAAATTAAAGTCTGCATGAGCATTAGTGCTTAGTGCTAGGAGGGAGGAAGTTCTTCAAACGGTACAACGATTGCAAGCATCCTGTCACTCTCTGACTAATAGACGTAACTTGAGCCCGCCAGTTGAGATGGCTATCCATGTATAAGCCAAGATTTTTAACGACTGGACTGAAGGGTATTGCTATTTGGTTGTACATGATAGACGGAAGCGTCGAAAAATCAGTTTTACTCATGTTGCGTTGACTACCTATGATGATGGCCTGGCGTTTAGCGGGGTTCACTGCAACACCAAATCGTTTTGACCAGTCATGTACAGCAGACAGAGCTTGATTTACCCCATCGATAGCTAAAACGACATTGTCAACTCCTGCCTGTACATATAGTTGCAAGTCGTCAGCGTACAAGTGATACGCACACCGAAGATTCTGGGTCAGGAGATTTATAAAAATAGAAAATAAAAATGGAGAGAGAATGCCACCTTGAGAAACGCCAGACTCGAGGTTACACCATGACGACGAAGACTCATCGTGGCGAACCGATTGCTGACGTCCGATGAGATATTTGGAGAACCATTCGAGCGCCTCTGAAGAGATCTGAAGACTGGCTAGGATGGATAGCAGGATTTCGTGATTGACCGTGTTAAAGGCGTTCGTGAAATCGACCAAAGCTAGCACCATAACTTTAGTGTCTTCCATTCCCGCCCTAACATCTCCAGTCACCTTCAAAGGGGCGGTCAATGTGCTGTGTCCAGGTCTGAAGCCAGATTGAAATCGGTCCAGTAGGTTATTCTGACTGATAAATTTTGAAAGTTGTCTGTGGACACAAGCCTCAAGCACCTTGGATAGGAAAGGAAGGATTGAAATGGGGCGGGTTAACTAATGTTTGCCATAATTTAAAATGCCATAATTTCATATGCCATACTGGTAATTGCCATAATTTCATTAGAAATAACGCTTCAGTTGCCATAATCGTCAAATGACATAAAATGACTTTCACTAATTCCATTGATCATAATCGATCAAGTGTCATAATAATTTAAATCCATAAATGTATTTGGTATAATTTTCATTTTCAATAATGCCATTTTTCATAACTTTTATTCACCATAATATAAATAAAGATAATTTAGTACAAGCGCCTGTAATTTTTATGTTAAATAATTATCTCCAAACATCGGTGTGTCTGGCACGGCCAACTTCCACATTCTTCACACTAGTTTCATAAACTAAGGTCGACGGAGCCCTGCTTCGCAGGGCTCCTATTTTCATTAACATAACCTATATAGTTACTTATTACAGTCGCACCTAACCCTAGGTACTCGAAAGCAATGACGCACAAATTTGACATTAGCTGTCTATATCATTCATACAAGATGGCGGTTGCGTTTCGTTTCACGTTTTTCACATAAAACCTAAATATCGCTTTTATTGATTCCACTAGTTTAATAAACTGAGGTTGACGGAGCCATGCTTCGCAGGGCTCCTATTTTCGGGTTAAGGATCAAAAGAGAACCTAACACAACCTATTTAGTTAGTTTCACATAAAACCTAAAATGACGTTACGTTTTGCATTTTAAATGAAGATTTTTTATAAAAAAATCACGAAGACTAGAAGGATGAGGCACGAAGTCTTCTAACCTAACCTATCCGAGTTGGATTGAACTGAGTCGGGGTGTTAACGATAATTAATTTCGACCTAACAATATTATGTATTATTTTCATAATTATATCGAATTTTGATTAGGTCAAGAGTCGATTATGAGATGTGTTACTTATGGAAACTAATGATTATGATATATTTTGTTATAGAAAGTCATTTTATGGCAAATGAAAGTTATCACTGTTGATTTGTTATGGCAAACGTTATTAGTATAAATGATAATATTGCAAGTAAATATTATGATCGGGGATGATTATGGCAAACAATATTAGTGCAAATGAATTTATGGAAAACGAGAGAATACCAATGGGGCGAAAGTGGCTAGGGAAGAAAGGGTTAGGGATCTTGGGCAAAGGAGTTACTAAAACTTTCCGCCATAGTATGGGAAACGCACCTGTGTCAATGGAAAAGTTAAAAATATGCGTAATGGCTGGTAACAATTGATCAATGATAGGAACGATCATTTTACGACTAATATTGTCACAGCCTATCGCGTTGGATTTGATGGACAGGATAGTCTTCTTGATCTCTCCCGGGGTCACTGAAGAAAATTTCAAAAGGTCTATCTTAAGACGAAGAAGGTTACGTAAGTAATTCACAGTGTGACACTTGGTAGGATGATCCAAAAATTGGAAGTGGTGAAATGTTTATTGATTTCATCCAGACCAATTGTCCACTGGAGATCAATACTATGCTATTTGCCAATACCTATAGTTCTGAGGAACTGCCAGATATTGGCAGGGTAAGATGAGTTAATATTACTGAGAATATGGCGGCGTTTAGCGTTACGTATCACCTGATTGCACCGATTTCTTGCAACTTTATAAAGAAACCAAAAATCTTCAGATTTGTGCTTCTTAAATTTTCGGAAAGCACAATCCCTACGCCTCATAGCCGTTTTGACCGCCTTCGTAATCCATGGAGCAGGTGGACGCTTAAATTTTACCTTTTTGACGGGTGCATGCACATTGTATAACTCAAGAACGGTGTTATTAAACATCTCGACCTTTTCATCCACCGTTGCAGCAGCGGGTAGGTGATCCCAGTTCATTGTAGCTGCATCACTTTCTAGTTGATTAACATCCATGCGACCAAAGCAACGAACATGCAGAACCTTAAGGGGAGGACGGGGAGGCTTAAGGATGTACGAGAGGAATATGAGATCGTGATGGGAGAAACCTGGGGCAGGGATTTGACCATGTTTGGAGACAAGGTCAGGAGCAGAGGTGCAAATTAAATCGAGCCATGTATCCTCCCCATCGACATTGGGATGAGTAGCTTGCAATGGTAGAATGTGGAAACTACATGACTCGACAATTTGAAGGAGCTTGCAGGATCTGATGGACTGTTGAGCAAGTGGTATTAAAATCGCCCATGATGATGTGGTGGTCGTATTCTGACCCTAAAGATTCGATACTGGAGAAATAATTGACTGAGGGGGGACAATACACAACGCCTATTACAATCTTTACTCGTTTGACCCAAAACTCAAGGAAAAGAAATTCAGCAGACGTAGAAATGTCAGAAGAGGAGACAGCTAGGATTTTATAAGGAAAATCGGAGCGGAGATAGATGGTAACACCACCTCCCCTCCTATCAACTCGATCATTTCGGATCAAAATGAAGCCTGGAAGAAGATAAGTGGTAGAAGGAAGGTGAGGTTTGAGCCAACTCTCTGAAACCAGGATGGCGTGAACATTGGCATCCGAAAAGGCTTCAAGCAGATCACCATAATGGCTTGGCACACTTTGCGCGTTTATATGGCATACGTTTATCAGATTACCCGTTCGTTGATCGAAAGTGTGTTGCAAGAAATCACCTAATGTACAGCTTGAGCAGCAAAAGCTATCATCGTGAAAAGATTCATTAGCAGAATGGAAGGAATCATCTGATGACATACTTAATAAAATGTAACTAATATATAATAAAATAAAAATATGATAACTTAATAAGTATATATTTATATAATAAGTATATATATAATAAATAAATGCGTATAAGAATACCAATTTATACTCACGTTTATACGTTTTCTCTCTGCACCACCCGCCAGCCAACTCACAATAAACAAATAGGGAAAATTACATAAATTGAAAACTAAAATTACCGAATCGTTTTGAAGCCAAAAAGGAAAAAAAAACATACAACATTTTGTGTCAATGGAAAGCACAAACAAAACGCAAAACTTATCAACCTAACAGTGCAGGAACAAAACGAGCTGTCAGTTATGTCACTTAACAATCACTGTCATCTGTCTAGAAAATAACAAATAATATGTTATGTTGTGCGTGCGCATGTTGTGGGTAATACAAATAAGGCTCAAGAAAACTGAATAATTAGTGGGTCACTGACACAAAACATGATCATATATGTAAACACGACATTAGAGGACCAGAATAGAACGCGAGACAAGTATATAGTCAACACAATTGGTCAATTCTTGCGAGGCACAGTTTTTGCACTGCCGGCGCCGTTCTTTGCTGCGGAAGACGTATCGCCTGCTATCTTTGGGGATTTAGCCAACAAGTGTTTCAGATCATGAGTGGAGGTGATCTTGGAGTGTGTCCCATCCGGAGCTTTTACGACAATAGTGCCGTCCTGAGTCCAGCATGAACGCATACCGAAGTGCTGACGAGCGTTGGCAAATAGTGACTGTCGGGTTTTGGTCAGGAACTCTGTAACATGGCGGCAAGGCGTCGCGACGTGCCTCGCGAAGATAGGATCAAGCGACTGATCGTTTAGACTCGATACACGGTGTATAGTCTCATCTCCTAGTTCAATAACTTGATATTACACGTGCAGTTTGCATAGATTTGAATATGCGTCTAAAAATAAATATGGAGGTGTTTCTCTTCGAAATATTTTTTTAAGAATAAAGTTTATGTAATTGTAAGAAAATACAGAATAACATAATATCTTCTTAGGTTTACGCAAATGTTACACATTGAAAATTATTTTAATTTCGTTTAAGGTTAGTTTAAATTTAATAATCTGTGAAACCAATATAGTCCAATAAAATCCGTAAACTCTAGTTTAATTTCAAATACAGATTAAGTTCTCTTGTTATTTCAATCAAAAGTAAAAGTGTATTTATTTACTTATGTAGAAATTCAAATAAGTATCTCTCTATCTACTACTACCAGAGGATATCCTCTTTTCTCACTTTGCGGAACATATTGTTACTTTATGTCTAGATACTCATGTATTTTTTTATTCTTTATTTTTAATGAAAGACTAGCTTACACATGGCAAACACTCTGTCTTACTAGGCAACTTACAAATATATAACTGTCACGAACACAGACTCGAAACTACAATTTGAAGATTAGACAAATTTAACTCCGTGCGAAGATTGAACTCCCGGAGCAGTAATACCGCTACAACATCCGCACATACGAAACTCCATGAAACTGCTTACTTTCATGCTGGCAACAGCAAGATACTACTATGCTATACGTATAAACTTCTTATACAAAATTACTATGACGTCATTTAGGTATACACTACCAAGACAAGCATTAAACATTTTGGCAGAATATTAGCATACAACATTGCTTTTATTTAAAACATTGTTCAAAAACCAGTTTATTTTACTAATAGAATTAGAGTATTCAAAGACGTACTTAAACATGAATAAAATAAACTCAAAACAGTAAAAACGTATCGGCGCGACAGAGACTATCAAACACAAGAGTTTACTCTTGTTGTAAATTGTAAGTTTTATTACTACTAAACGTTGTTTACTTGTACTCTACAATCTTAACTACAAAGCAACTGTCATGAGCTCAACTATTTATTAAGGATAAGGTAAAATTATTAATAAATCGCTTATTAAGAGAGTAATCTCTTAACCCGCAGCTTTTCTCAGTAATTCGACTGCCGGGCCATGCTATGAGTTAAACTCTTCTTACTTTAAAAGACAAATAATATTGTTACGGACGGGGTAACGGGATTGAAAGGAAACACCGAGTAGCACTGATGACACTTTATTCGACTTGACACACGACACGCCGTTTAATTCCGACGCAGACAGCACCAACACTAGCGTCTTTCGCACTGCATTTTTCACTGCACTTCACTGCACTTTACTGCACTATACTTTCACTTCACTTTTTTACTACTTCTTCTTTCTTCCTTTACTTCTTCACTTTACCACTTTTCAACTTAAACTGGCGCTCAGCGCGTCTACACCGCCTTATATACCCCTAGGAATGTTCTAGATTCACTAATTTCGATCGTTTTTTCGTTATTCAATTGTTTTTCCATCTCCTGTCTCTTTTTAACCTTTCCATTCCTTCTTGAAGTTTCTAGAATTTTCTAATCTTTATTCGAAATATTTAAATTTGTGTTTCCATCTCCTGTCTCTTTTTAACCTTTCTATTCCTTCCTGAAGTTTCTAGAATTTTCTAATTTTTACTCGAAATATTTAAATAATCTTTTAAACATTTTCCAAATTTCATAAAAACCATAATCCACATAACAGTTATGACTGGGATTTGAACCCACGCCTTCAGAACGTGAACGGAATGTGTTATCCGCACGGCCATCGCCTTGTTGTCAATGACTGGTGAATTTGGCGAACACTTGACAGAGTGTAAACGTCATCGAACTAAAAACTCATTTCAAAATAATAAAATAGTCTTCAAACCTCTTAACTAATTATTGTGTTTCGTGACGACGGTTTGACATGACACCGGCCGTCACACTACCCCCCTCTAAGACATGCGCGTCCCGCGCATCCTTAGACCCATAATACACCGCTCTCCTATCGACATGGACCAAATGATTAAACTTCGTAGCTATAGAAGCCTGTGATCTATGTGTAAATTTGCTTTCTTTGAGGCACAAAATTTTCCCCATGCTACCACCTTTCATTGGAATTTCCACATCTCCACACTTAAGTATACCACCTTTAATGTCTAATCTGCACTGATGATCTCTAAAGAAATCCGGCCCAACAATACAATCGTCTACGATGTCTGCAATCACCGCTCGTTGCCAGTATAGGTTGTTACCGATTTTTATAGCCACCATCTGTTCGCCTTTAACTGGGATATACTGGCCGGTAGCCGTTGTCAATCGAGGTGTAGTTGACGGTGTTAGAATTTTGCCGTTCTTTCTTACCAAACGAGTTCCTATAACCGTTCGTGTCGCACTGGTGTCCAGGGTCAGCAAACAGGTAACGCCATCGACTGTTCCATCAATAGTTAAACCGTTTCCATCCGTGCGTTGTCGAATACGAACTTTCGGAGCTTTCCGTCTTCTGATCAGCGCTTGCATCGAAGTTCTGGATGTAATCGCTTCCTGATCATCTTTCAACACTTGAACACTAGCGTCAATCTGACGCCTTTCTGCTACATGTTTCGGACAACTACGCCTTAAATGTCCGGGCTCTCTACAGTTATAACACTTTAGGACAAAAGATCTGCAACCAGTTCTTTCTTCTGCTGCAATAACTCTTTCTCGATCACTCGTAATTTCTTGTTGAACAGCTTCGACTTCTAAAGCATGTGCTAATGCGTCTTTAATGTTGCTGTGGTGTTTCAAGCGCACAGCAGCTCTGACCTCATCATCATAAATTCCGTCGATAAACGCCTGGAGTCGCATGCTTTGAACTTGTTCCGCGGGTGCCGACTGATAAGCTTTTCGCACCATCTTCGTCACTTCCATCGCCCACTGCTGCAAGAATTCGTTCGAATACTGACGGCGGTTGCGTAACTTGGCTCGGAACACATATTGCAAGTGCGCATCTCCGAACCTGGATTCCAGGGCCTCAATAACTTCTTCGTAAGTGGCGTAATTTCCCACGGCGTCAAGCACTGATAATGCATCTCCGCTCAACGCGAGGATAAGTGCAAACTTGGCCTGATCGCTATGCCAACCGTTGCTGATAGAGGCGGCCTCAAACTGCATCCTGCAGGCCTCCCAGGACGTGGTTCCATCGAATGATGGCACTTTGAAACAACCACCAGAACTAGATGGGTTTACGGAAACCGAAGGGCTGTTGGACTTCATCTTCTTTAACTCCTCCTCCATCGTAGCCAAACGGGACTCAACTGTTGCTATTCGCAACTGTGTTGCCTCCTGGACAGCCGATATAGCTTCAAACCTCTTCTCTATCTTTGAAATCTTGCGAGCGTTTTCTATTATGCTATTGTGAATGTCATTCTGGCTCTGCATTAATTCGCTGTGTTTACGCACTTGCTCTATTTCCATCTGCTCGATTTGACTTTGGAGATGCTGCAAGGTTAGCTGCAGTTGAGATTCGAGTTCTTGCGAGGTCAGCTCAACTTGCGATTGGAGTTGCTGAATATCTGAAGCGAGTCCTTCGAGAGATAATGTGTAAGCCGCGCTTTCAGCTGAAGACACTTTTTCTCCGTGACAACCTTCCTGCAAAAGTGTGCTTCCCGGTCTCACTTAAATTTCCGGGCTTGAACACCCTTGCTCCTGAACAATTCTCGCACGTTGACCGTTCCTTGGCATTGCTGAAGCCTTCGTACCTTCCAATCCCACTTCTGACACCAATTGTTACGGACGGGGTAACGGGATTGAAAGGAAGCACCGAGTAGCACTGATGACACTTTATTTGACTTGACACACGACACGCCGTTTAATTCCGACGCAGACAGCACCAACACTAGCGTCTTTCGCACTGCACTTTTCACTGCACTTCACTGCACTTTACTGCACTATACTTTCACTTCACTTTTTTACTACTTCTTCTTTCTTCCTTTACTTCTTCCTTTTCTTCTTCACTTTACCACTTTTCAACTTAAACTGGCGCTCAGCGCGTCTACACCGCCTTATATACCCCTAGGAATGTTCTAGATTCACTAATTTCGATCGTTTTTTCGTTATTCAATTGTTTTTCCATCTCCTGTCTCTTTTTAACCTTTCCATTCCTTCTTGAAGTTTCTAGAATTTTCTAATCTTTATTCGAAATATTTAAATTTGTGTTTCCATCTCCTGTCTCTTTTTAACCTTTCTATTCCTTCCTGAAGTTTCTAGAATTTTCTAATTTTTACTCGAAATATTTAAATAATCTTTTAAATATTTGCCAAATATTCATAAACATTTTCCAAATTTCATAAAAACCATAATCCACATAACAGTTATGACTGGGATTTGAACCCACGCCTTCAGAACGTGAACGGAATGTGTTATCCGCACGGCCATCGCCTTGTTGTCAATGACTGGTGAATTTGGCGAACACTTGACAGAGTGTATACGTCATCGAACTAAAAACTCATTTCAAAATAATAAAATAGTCTTCAAACCTCTTTACTAATTATTGTGTTTCGTGACGACGGTTTGACATGACACCGGCCGTCACAATATTAAATAATGCTTATTGTACTTCTGGTTGTGACTCTTCCTTTTTAACACGCTTTTATTAGGTCGTCGTGTATGTAACTAACTATGTAATGGAATCTAAAGTAACTAATTTAACCATCTTCCAAGGGTCGTAGCGTGGCAAAATTGGCAGCTGTATGTAGTTCTGATGATAATATAATAATATGGTACTGTCGAACTGATCTGATGATGGAGCCGGAAGATATGACCTGGAACTTCATGATGGAAAAACGTATCACAGCTGTTTTGGATTTCTTATAAAAGTCTTGCAATGAACTTTGACTACAATTAGGTTTCAAGGTCTGATGATGAAGCCGGAAGATAGGCACTGGCATTCCATGATGGAATATCGTATCATAGTCGTGTTTGCACTTGTGAGAAAGGCCACGTTATGAACTTTGACAACAAATAGGTTTCAAGGTCTGATGATGAAGCCGGAAGATAGGCACTGGAATTCCATGATGGAATATCGTATCATAGTCGTGTTTGCACTTGTGAGAAAAGCCACGTTATGAACTTTGACTACAATTAGGTTTCAAGGTCTGATGATGAAGCCGGATGATAGGCACTGGCATTCCATGATGGAATATCGTATCATAGTCGTGTTTGCACTTGTGAGAAAGGCCACGTAATGAACTTTGACTACAATTAGGTTTCAAGGTCTGATGGTGAAGCCGGAAGATAGGCACTGGCATTCCATGATGGAATATCGTATCATAGTCGTGTTTGCACTTGTGAGAAGGGCCACGTAATGGACTTTGAATTATTTAAATACTTCGAATAAATAAAATAAAATATTTGCCAAATATTCACATTTTTTTTTCAAATTTCTTAAAAACCAAAATAATCCACATGACTGTTATAACTGGGACCTGAACCCACGCCTTCAGAGCGTGAAACGGATGTGTTATCGGCACGGCCATCGCCTTGTTAACTGTTTTTAGCGAATTTGGCGAACACTTGACAGGGTGTTACGATGACGAGTGTTTACTTCATCTAATTTGAAACTATCATTTCCAAATAATTTAATAGTCTTCAAACCTCTTTGTTTTGGTAATTATTCTGTTTCACGACCAGCCAACTTCTCGTGTAGACGTCATATGACTTATGCTTGGACTTATCTGTTCCGTGACATTTTGACACTACCCCCCCCTCTAGACATGCGCGTTCCGCGAATCCTTAGATCCACGATGCACCGCTCTCCTGTCGGCACGAATCAAGTCATTAAAATTCCTAGATATAGGATTGTAATCTATGTGCAGATTTGCTTTCTTTGAGGCACAAAACTTTGCCCATGCCACCACCTTTCATTGGTATCTTAACATCTTCTTACGTCTTAAGGATACTACCTTTACTATCTAATCTGCATTGATGATCTCTGAAGAAATCCAGCCCAACAATGCAATCGTCTACGATATCTGCAATAACCGCTCGTTGCCAAAATAGGTTGTCACCGATTTTTAACACGCTTTTATTAGGTCGTTGTGTATGTAACTATGTAATGGAATCTATGCTAACTAATTTTACCATCTTCCAAGGGTCGTAGCGTAATGAAAATTGGCAGCTGTATGTAGTTCTGATGACAATACATTAGTATGGTACTGTCAAACTGATCTGATGATGGAGCCGGAAGATATGAACTGGAACTCGACATGTATGTAACTAACTATGTAATGGAATCTAAGGTAACTAATTTAACCATCTTCCAAGGGTCATAGCGTAATGAAAATTGGCAGCTGTATGTAGTTCTGATGACAATACAATAATATGATACTGTCAAACTGATCTGATGATGGAGATGGAAGACATGAACCGGAACTTCATGATGGAAAATCGTACATAGCTGTTTTGGATTTCTTAGATAAGTCTTGTAATGAACTTTGGCCACGACTAGTTTTTAAGGTCTGATGATGAAGCCGGAAGATAGGCACTGGCATTCCATGATGGAATATTGTATCAAAGTCGTGTTTGCACTTGCGAGAAAGGTCATGTAATGGGCTTTGGACACGATCAGGTTTCAAGGTTATAACAAACAAATTATATATTGTAGACCACGCAGTGCTGTAGTTAGGGTTCGTACTTTTGCGGCTGGACAGGCGTATGTGGCCCTGAGTGGAGTAAAACCACTTAGTGGTCTCCTGATTGAAGAGCTAGATTGTTATAAGCTGACAAATAAAACACCATGTAATACAGACGCACAGGCAGAGATGGAGAGAATGCGGGCTCATTCGCCTACTTCAAATAAATGTATAAATGTTAAAAATATTTCGTTATCAAAGACCAAAAAGTATAAAATAAATTAATAGTTTAAAAACACTAGAAAACACGCTTTTATAAATGCACGTAAAACAAAAAATAAATTATGGATTGTTCAAGTTGTCTCTATTTCTTGGCTGAAGTGTACTATGTGCTTTTAATAATAGTAGTTGATTGTAAAAGCGTGGGGCGCTGGAACAGGAAATACTTTATTGTTAACAAATACTAATACTACCTTCCTGGCGGAAGCTGCATGAGGTCTCACAAGAACATAGCATTTATGCCGCCAGAGGGTTACCAAAGGGAACCAAAGATATCTCGTCCACGAACAAGAACTCTACATTTTGCCACTGTTGCCGCATTACCCTTATATACTTAATTTCCTGAAAGAAGAGGCGTTAAAAATATCAGTGAATGTCGTCTTCCTCCCTGATGGCGCATGTTTTGTCTGAGTTCGACAAACTGGTACTTTGAACAGACTTTTTAATGTAGATCCACCAACTAGTCGTGCTGCAACTCCAGGTAGAGCGTCAATCTGTGTAGCCTGCTTCCCGTAACATGTATTGACTTGATTTTTTAAACAAGTTAAACAAGAACGTCTTTCCTGTTCCAGCGCCCCACGCTTTTACAATCAACTACTATATTTAAAAGCACATAGTACACTTCAGCCAAGAACTAGAGACAACTTGAACAATCCATAATTTATTTTTTGTTTTACGTGCATTTATAAAAGCGTGTTTTCTAGTGTTTTTTACACTATTAATTTATTTTAATAATATATTAAAGGAAAAGGGTACTTATTTAACTCGCCGACTAAACACAAAATCATGAAAACCACTTAATTACTGACGCCGAAATTTGTCATGTAGGGATTCTGTAAATAGAAGACACAGCTAAGGGTTTTTAAATTTTTACTCTTTAAGATAAAGACGAGAGTAGCATTTAAATGATAATAAATAATTCGTTATTGACATCCTATTATACATAATATATCTGTAAAAGGTAGTATTTTTATATACTAGAGGACAATTAGGGTCACCCTACACTTAAAGAAAGCGAACTGGCTAATAAAACACAAAAAAGGTATGCGACACATACAGTCATATGATGTCAATAATATCATTCTTTGCAGCTCGCCTCACAGTACGAGATCGACGGAAAATCGACGGTTCGCCGTTTTGCATTTCATCCGTACAGAGCTATTTCAAGAAAATTTACATTCAAATGGTATCAATCATTACAATGCACGATGGCCGATTGTGGTGAAGGAAACAGTGTCTTGGATTATTGTAGAGATACCCTTAGTGTCCAATGCTAATACGAGGGTCAAACTGAAAGTTCTTAGAACTGGCCACTTATAAACAATATAATAAAAAAAAAATATTCTAAAATTTGAAAATAGAACTCTTTGCCAATATTACTGAGTATATATTTCATTCATTTGTCATTTGTTTTACGATTTGGCGGCAAATTGAAAATTGTCTGTGTCACGTCAACATGAATTTAACACGAGAAAATTTTCGTGCAATGATTTTTTATGACTTTCGATGTCATTTATGTCAACAAGAAAGTTATGATAGACTACGATTGGCCTTTCACGATGAAGCCCCATCTCGTGCGACTGTTTACAACTGGTTTAATGAGTTTAAACGTGGTCGCACTAATCTCACTGATGATGTACGTGAGGGACGGCCTTCTACGGCGACGACTGAAAATAACATCTGTGTTGTGCGGCGTATGATAGAGACTGACAAAAGAGTGACCTATCAGCAGATTCGGACAAGCTTAGGCATCGGTATGAGTCAAGTGCACAAAATCCTCCACGAACATTTAGCGGTCAGGAAGCTTTGCGCCCGGTGGATACCTCATAATTTGACTAAGGCTCAAAAACTCCATCGTGTGGATTGGTGCCGTAAAATGATTGAAAGATTTAACGGAGGTGACTCAAATGCTGTGTTCGACATACTAACAGGTGACGAAAGCTGGATTTACTGTTATGATCCTGAAACCAAAAGACAATCTGCTCAGTGGGTGTTTCCTTTCGAGGAGTTGCCAACTAAAGTGAAGAGAGATCGAAGTGCGGGAAAAAAAATGGTGGCCTCGTTCTTTGGAAGGATAGGTCATTTCGCAACAATTGTGTTAGAGGATCAAAAAACAGTTTCTGCAGAATGGTACACTACCAATTGTTTGCCACTTGTCTTGGAAAAAGTTCGAGAGAAACGACATCGCAGTAGGATCCTCCTTCACCACGACAACGCCTCGTCGCACACCGCCAAGCGAACGATCGACTATTTGGCGACATCAAACGTTGAATTACTGGGTCACCCGCCGTATAGCCCCGACCACGCGCCTTGTGATTTTTATTTATTTCCAAAAATTAAAGAAAAACTTAAAGGAAAGCGGTTTATGAATGCTGAAGAAGCGGTGGCTGCGTATCGCGATGCCATTGAAGAGACCCCTAAGGACGAGTGGGCAAAGTGCTTTTCCCAGTGGCTCTATCGCATGCAGCGGTGTATTGACGTCAATGGACAATATTTTGAAAAGATATAATAAAACTAATAACTGGCTAATGTAATCAGTTTTTGATTTTCTAAGAACTTTCAGTTTGACCCTCGTATCTAAACTAATATTTCGGCAAATCTGGTTAGACTTATAAGTGGACCCCAAGGTTCAAGGATGGGACGGGATAACGCTAGTACGATGATGATCCTCAGTATCCGATGCCTCTTTATAAACTGTGTCGTAAATAGTTACATCAATCTTACATAAAGACTTGTCATATTCCATTTAAAAGCACCGATGACTATTTCGTATTTATAAACGTGACTTTAAGCTTCTAGTAACCGATATAATTAATGCCCAGAAATACAACATTTAGCCTCAATATTTATAAAACAAACAATTCGCAAAAGTTAAAAATTATTTATCGTCGGTTCATGGCTGCAGGTTATTTATTTATTTTTATTTATTTATTTATTTATACACTAAACTGTGTACAGGTTGACTTAATGCCTTGGGCATTATCCGCCAGTCTACCTTTGAGCGGTGCTGAGAAACGTAGTAGGTGTATTAAATACTTACTATAATTATAATATAGGTATAATAATATAATTCTTAAATAAATATATATGCATACACTATACATACATATATACATAAATATATACACATATAATTATACTACCTAAATACGATATATATGCAATAAACAATATATACATATAAGAATTAAAGGAAGAATACGTAAAGCCATACTCAAATACAATACAGTAGGTACATACAATAGCAAAGTAGTAATGTGAATAGAAGTTAAGATACAGATCCTATGACACATCCGCTGGTCTTGCCAACAAAAGCTCCTTTACCTTCGCCTTAAAATTGTACTTCGTTTTGCACGTCCTGATTTCTAGAGGGAGGGCATTCCAGAGGAGAGTGGACTGAACGAGAAAGGAAGAGTGAATAAGAGATGTGTTATGAGAAGGGACAGTAAGAAGAAGATTATTAGACGATCGCAAGTTGCGGTCATGGTTGGAACACAGATATTGAAAATGACAGGTTAAATAATTTGGGGAAGAAGGAGACATAAGAATAGAAAAGAGGGTAGTGAGAGCACGCAATTTGCGACGATGACGGATAGGAAGCCATTTCAATTGGGAACGGTAAGCAGACACATGGTCATACTTGCAAAGATTGAAAACGAATCGAATGCAGTTATTGAGAAGACGGTCGAGTTTGTTGAGAAGATCTGCATTCAGGTCATAGTAGCATACATCACCATAGTCGATTAACGAGAAAATCAAAGTCTGCACAAGCATTGTCTTGGTCTTGGATGGCAGCAAGTTCTTGAGGCGGTAAAGAGTCCGTAGGGTGCCGGTGACCTTTTGACTCACCTGGGTCACTTGAGTTCGCCAATTAAGGGTGGCATCCATATGCAGCCCTAGATTTTTAACAACAGGGTACCAATCTATGGCCGTGCCGTTGTATGTAATGATTGGAAAATGGGTTGTGTCAAATTTTCGTAACAAGCCTTGGCTGCCCAAAATAATGGCCTGACTTTTATTCGGGTTTACAGTCAGCCCGAACCTTGTAGTCCAATCATGTATCGCAGCCAGATCCCTGTTAATCATGTCGATTGCCGTAGACAGCGACTCTACATTTACCTGGGTATATATCTGCAAGTCGTCGGCATACAAATGGTGAGAACACTGAAGATTTTTAGTTATGAGATTTATAAAAATGGAAAATAACAAGGGAGAGAGAATACCGCCTTGAGGGACACCAGCTTCAATGTCAGCCCATCTTGAGTAAGACTCATCAAGGCGTACCGACTGCTGACGCCCCCGAAGATATGTTGAGAACCAATCCAGAGCCCTAGGTAAAACCTTAAGATAGGAGAGGACGGATAAAAGGAGGTCGTGACTGATGGTATTGAAGGCATTGGAGAAATCAATTAAAACCAAAATCGTAACTTTAGAGTTTTCAATGCCCTCTCGAATATCGCCAGTCACTTTGAGGAGAGTGGAAGTAGTGCTATGGCCAGGTCTGAATCCAGATTGATATGGACTCAACAGGTTATGACGGTGTATAAACCGACTCAACTGTTTATGGACACAGGCTTCTAGCACTTTAGAGAGGAAAGGAAGAATGGATATGGGTCGAAAATGGTTGGGAAGAGAAGGATTGGAGATTTTGGCAAGAGGGATAACGTGGGCTTTGCCCCACAAGGACGGAAAGGAACCAGACTCAAGGGAAAAATTAATGACGTGGGTGATCGCCGGCAGGAGTTGGTCCAAGATGGTAATGACCATACGGCGGCTGATGTTGTCATAACCCACGGCATTAGATTTTATGGAAAGGATTATCCTTTTGATATCACCTGAAGACTCTGGAGAAAATTGGAAAGATTCAATGTCAAGTTGGGGTAAATTATTTAAGTAGTTAACTGTCAGACACTTGGTCTGGTGATCCAAAGGAGTGGAAGTGGTGAAATATTGGTTGATATCATCCAAACCAAGTGTCAGGCGGAAGTCACACCGTTGCTGCCTGCCAATACCAAGAGTTCCAAGGAACTTCCAAATATTGGCAGGCGATGTAAAAGTAATGTTGTTAAGAATGTGTCGGCGTTTGGCATTTCGCACCATTTGATTACACCGATTCCTTGCAGATTTGAAGAGCACCCAGTTTTCCTCGCACCGGTCCCGTTTATATCTCCTAAACGCTCGATCCCTACGGCGCATTGCCATTCGAACACCCGCTGTAAGCCAGGGTGAGGTTACAGCTAAGACTCTTGGGAAGCCCCAAATGCATCGATTTATAAAGACCCTTTTCACCTAGTTATTTCTTGGCTAGTATTATTTTTATACACTTTGCATTGTTAGCTTCAGTCTAGGGCACTGTCCAATGTTATAAATATCAGTAAGAGTAATGAGACCAACTATGTTCCGCGACTGATAAAACAGTAACAGTTATTTTAAGAATATCAATACATTATGTGTGCCTAAAAACAGAGACAGATCTTTCAGAAAATCTAAAAAAACCGACGATTGAGACCACAGATAAACATAAATAATATCTTGGATGACATCATTATTCACTAACACAGACTGTTCGAGGAACAAAACTGAAACACTTGCAAACCTTCACAGCCTACCTGATTTCATTTTATGATTGTGTCTTACTTTTTTAAATAATAATGTTAGAATTAGCTTACCTCCCCTTTTATCATAAATTTGATAAACATTAAACACTCGTTCGAAGCATTTCAACAGGAAATAGTTCAGCGCAGGCTCGGTCCTCTTCGCGTCACATCTGTTCTTCACCGTGATGAAAAGGAGTTCAGCGACCTTTTCACTGTGCTCTATGAAACAATGGTCCATCAAGTCATCAGCGCGGTCTTTCCATTTGCACTCGCCTGAAAATAGTGTATTTTTAAGAAAAAGAAAAGTAATATCAATTCCTTAAAATGTGCACCGTTTTCTTTTTTGTGTCTATTGAGGTTCAAGACTTACAATAGCAAGGTCAGGTCCGTTCGCTATGTTCTATTATTTTTGTGGGTATGGGATATGAAGACTATTGTCGATATGCCTATTTCCATCGACAAGTATTTGCAACCGGACTTCTTCGATTACTTTTATGTGAGTAATGTAAACTTTCGCGAGCTCTGCACACATTTATGATTATGTAATAACGCAAAGAGATTGGATGGTTTAGACTAGAGAGAACATGCCCTATAAATTTCCTTATACCGAACGTGCAACATGTAATGTCAGTTGGTCTTAGTTGGTTAATCATAACGTCAAATTACGCGTCTCATTTAAAGAGGCATAGACTCTTTACATACTCATATCTTTGACTACATTCTCTAAATAGCCGTGCTGTGATCTGTCATCAGTGTAAAATTTGTTGGACGGTTGTGTTTTCATTTTTAATAACTTTTTTGCATTAAAATAGTAAGTAAGCTTATAATAATTACATAGTGTACTCATTAATTAATACACATCGTGGATGTGATATCGGGATGTGGATTCCGCTATTCTCGGAACGGAAATAACAGGAGAAACTTTATCTTCTAGCGGTGAGTCGGAATTTTCCAACAAATTTATTTACTTTTCTCGTATTAATGTTATAATGAGTGTTAAGTTTACACAATATCATTGTATTGCAAATCAAAGGAACAGCTTGCATACATATGTGTTATGAATTTAACCCACAAATTGTTATTTTGTACATTTATTGATTTAATAGCCTTAGTGATGGGATTTGACAGTGAAAGGAGATATCGATGTTTTTTGAATGAGGGATAAATACGGAAACTAACTATCGGACATGAATGTAAAACGGTAGCTGGAAGCGACAGCGGGTAGCCGCGGTTGCTAAGTTGGCAATAAACAAAGACGTCCAGCGGTCTAATTTTCTATCGCGCGTTTGATAGTAAGCGCAGTTTAATGTACATAATTTACTTAGATACCTACCTTAAAAGTAGCGTCTATTAACCTAAAGCCAAGTGTTCCAGTGTACGCACGTGTGTGTAGGCTTACATTTTTGCATCTATAAAATAGTAGATGGATTAGGGATGTGAGTAGCATGTTTTATTATTAAGATGGTGTTTTTTATTACAGGTTGCCTATTAATGACGTCACAAGAAAACTTTGGACATATGCCGTCGGACGGCCTAGTTTGATTTAGCAGAAGTACCATCGTATTTGTTCACGTCATTTTGAGAAAGACTGTTTTTTAAAGACAGAAAGCACCTGGCGTCGTTTAAAACCGAAAGCTGTGCCTACATTACATTAATTATGCCCGGATATTGCACACCCGGTAGAATTATTTATCCAAAGCTAAACAAAAAGTGTGTAATTTTAGTTTGAACATATTAATAAAATATAATAATTTCAACGATTTTAATTAATCTACCTACTTCTATATTATTTATCATATTAGTGCTATCCTGACTGATCAAAGACGTCTTGCCTTGTAGTCCGCTACATAATATTCTACCATAAAATATAATATTCTTTCACATTCACACAACATTATCTGGTCCCAAACTAAGCATATCTTGTACTACGGGTACTAGACAATCGATAAACATGCATATATACTTTTCTGTAAATATATTACATATTATACATAGTACCATCCAGACCAAGACAAACATCCATATTCATGCACACAAATGTTTGACTTGAGCGGGAATCAAACCCGCAAGCTTCGGCGTGGCAGTCGGATTACCTCTACAACTCTAAAAAAATCGAGCAGTGTCCAACGTTAGCGATAGCAAGCAACGTGATATGATGCGACGCAAACAAATTGCCAAAGCCTGCCGTGCCGCATTAGCCAATCTGGTATAATTCGTACAATACATAATCTAAGTGACAGTTTCTTAGCATCGCATCGCAACGCATAGTTCATTAGTTTATGAATACTTTTTGTCAATAGATTTTATGGCTAAAACGAACAATTAAACACGTGATTTTTTTAGTACTGTCTGTCTGGCAAGTCTTTGCAAAGCACTGTCCGGCGTCAACAGCAAAAACTACAATTTCAATATTTTAGTTGTTTACTTCTACGGCTTAAATATATCGACACATACTGAAGTTAGACATTTGACCAAAAATATTTATCGATAAATCATCACTGTTACGAACAACACTCGGTTTAATAACTCTATGTTTTGTCTACTGTTTGCCTACCACGATGCTGCTATAAGAGCGTGCTGCTAAACCTATCGACAGCTCTTTCTATCATACTGCATGTGCCATTAGAAAGAAGATATCAATCATAGCAACCGCTGTTGTTATTTAGTGTTACTTCTATGCCTTAGGTTATATTTCTTTGTAATAACGTAATTATTTAAAAATAAAGATGTATAGTCTGTAGTATTGTGTATATCCACCGCTGATTAAAACTACGTTGAAAACATCGGGACAAATACACAGTATTTCACATTATTGTACAATGTTTTATAATTTCATTCCAAATATCGATTTGAATCTTTTAAATGCGTAGTTCTATAGAGAACTACGCATTTAAAAGATTCTAGGATGAAGAAAATCTAGTACAAATACAAAAAATTATAGATTATGAATAAATCTTTTATTGCTGATTAGTTAGGTCAGCAAACTAAGAAAATAGGAGTTATTTATAGATTTTGCGATACTATTTTTATGAATCACAGAATCTTAACAAGGTACTATGCTCAACAAAATCTTTTTAATCCAAACACAGTTTTACAGTTCATTTCAAATACAAAATCGCTTATTACAGTAAACTGTTGAGATTTTAGGTTACTACTAGAGGTCCCGTGCTGCTCCACAGCATATTTTAAAACCTATTATGAAAAAGCTCTGGACGATAGAATATCATGAATAGTACCTGCCGTGGAGTTGTTTCAGACGTATTTTTTTTGTAAAGGGTCTTATGATACTATCATTACCTATTATTATGTAGGTAGATGGTAGCAAGAATAGTAAATGGTAGTTTTGGCAGATATGGTATTTTTAGTAGGAAATAGTAGTTTCGGTAAAATTTTAAAATACAATTTCAACCAAAACTATTATTCGTACTAACACTATCATATCTACCATTTTTTCAAAACTAAGATTTCTAACAAACCCGCCGGTGCTGTCAAAAGTACCTTTAATCACAAAACTACTATTTTGACCAAAGCTACATTTGCTACCATAACTACCACTTGTAATATAATTATATGACAATAGTACTATGAACGTAGTCTCTGCCTACCCCTCCGGGAAACAGACGTGAGTCTATGTATGTATGTATGTACTATGAACCGCTGTAATATGTTCCACATAAAAAAAAATTAAGATGCCCGAAGAAAGTCCGTAATTTATAAACACAATTTTTTTCCCAACATAAAACGTAATTTACCCGTCTGTAGGGTTGATTTTCCCAACATTAGGCGGAATATTCAGTACATTTGGAAAAAAATCCTCGGGTCGCGGGTATACTGACGTCGTTACCGCGATCCCGTCATAAGGGTGGATAGAGGAACACCGCGGTGTTTTAGTGAGTACCCGAACATCTAAGGGGGAGAGCCGAGCCACACTGCCCCTCCACCTGCCCCACACTCGGTACAGAGTTGGCGGAGGGGTCCCTTTGAGGGACAGTCCGTAACTGGATTTCATCGCGATACAAAAAAGGGGAAAATTCCTCAACATCAGAGATCAGTTCACCCAACATTAAGGGTTAACTGGTAACATTCGGGAAATATTACCTGCCATCAGCGATAATTCACTATAGTGATAATTTTACCAACATCGGGTATAATTTTACACACCATCACACTCACACCCGTATGAAAGTAAGGCAAGGTCACCGCCAAGGAGGCATAACGTTTTTTCCTGGCTGTTACCGCAAGGAACTTATTCATATAGATGCCATAAAAATATTTTTTGAATTTAGAACCGTCCATGTAGAGAGAAAGCAATGGAATCTTAAGAAATTTATAGGAAAATATTGAAAACTAAGTTCAATGTCCACACCTATCTTCCTTCAAACTTAATCAATTTAAATGAGCATACCATCAAATGAAAGAACTCTTTTACAGCGCGTGTTTTAGGCCTATAACGAAACGCCTACCTCAATGAGAACCAGATATATTATATAGAAGCAGAAAGTCATTGACTACGGCTACGAAAACGTAAAAAATGTATGGGAGGAAACTGTTTTTGCAAATAACTTGATGAATGTGCAAGTTAGGTAATTTCTATTGCTTGATGACAAATCTATGCAGCAAGAGCTTTCATTTAAAAAAAAATCATGCGATTCGGTTGGGTAGAACGGGCTGGCCGACTCGTATTATAAAACACAAATTCTTTTAATATATATATATTTAAGTTGCTGTAAAACACAACATGATTTGGTATATAAAATTATTTATATGTTTCTTTATGATGATTGGCTACTGCGAAGGAAAATCTCGCAGGTTTATGACATTATTTTATTGGTATGGTTACGTAGTTAACGAGAAATGAACACATGACATAAGTTTCAAATGAATCGCTTGGTTGAAAATAGAAATACTATTTTTAAAATCCTTGTTTGCCGCCACCCTTTCCACGAAGGAATCTTTAATCGAACTTTTCATGCTAGGGTTTTTGCTGGGATGGTATTTTTAAAATATACCTTTAATGGCGCGGATACACTTGTGCATTCACCTGTAATGAGCATTCTCTGTTTTATCGAGCATTCTCACGAACATTCGGGCGAGCCTTAGATAATACATAGAATTCTTTTTTTTTTCCTGCCGAACAAATTGACTCCATGCTGCCTGATGTTAAGCAGTCAGTGAAGTCCCATAGTGATGGACATCATCCCAGCAGCCAGCATGGCATTATGGCATGATGGCCCTCACCTTGACGGCCTTGAGTAAAGCTTTTTCACGCCCCGCTTAAAGGACCCGGGATCATAGGTGGAGGGAAACACGTGGACTGGTGAAGAGTTCCACATCTTAATGGTACGGCAGAGATAAGAGGCGCCGAACCGTTTGGTGCGTGACGGTATCTGTTCTACCGTGTAAGAGTGGCACCTCAACCCAGCACGTGTCGTTCGAGATAGGAAAGGAGAGGGTGGGATTAGTTGAAAGAGCTCTTCGGAGCACTCACCGTGATAGATGCGGTAGAAGACAGCCATTGACGCCACGTCTCTGCGTAATTGCAGTGACTCAAGAGTCTTAGTGGCCTCTGGATCCCCGATGATACGGACAGCACGCCGCTGCAACCTATCGAGGGCGTCCAATAAATACTGAGCGGAGCCATTCCAAAGGTGAGAGCAGTATTCCACGCAGGAGCGAACCTGGGTCTTGTATAACAGACACAACTGCTCCGGCGTGAAAACCCTCCTCACCTTGTTCAGGACTCCGAGTTTCCGAGATGCAGATTTGATGACACCCTCGATGTAGTTCTTCTGGTTGAGATTTCTGCGTATGTCCATACCCAGGATATTGAGGCTGTCTTGAATCGCTAGTGGAGTGTCCAGAAGAGAGGGATGGGGAAAGAATGGAGATACTTTGGCTGAGAATGCGCACACCTGTGTTTTCTTGGCGTTGAACTCGACCAGGTTCTCATCACCCCAACGCGAGATGCAATTCAGAACCCGGTCAAGCTCAGCAACAAGTGTTCGCCTATATTCCTCAGTATCGGGTTGCTTAGCCGCAAGGTGTCCGAGATATCGCCCATGTACAGTACTGTCATCTGCATAGCAATGTATACCCCCAAAAGTGAGCATATCATTGATATGCAGAAGAAAAAGCGTGGGCGATAACACGGACCCCTGAGGCATACCAGCGTTTACCTGGAGAAACTTCGATGACTCATCGTCACAAAGGACTCGTATACGGCGCTCATGCAGGAAGCTGGCAACCCAGTTGCACAATCGAGGCGGCAAGCCATAGGCTGGAAGCTTGGAAAGAAGCGCACGATGCCAGACTCTATCGAAGGCTTTGGAGATGTCGAGACTAATAGCCAACGACTCTCCTTGCCTGTCCATCGCCTCACCCCAAAGGTGAGTGACATACGCTAGAAGATCACCCGTTGATCGTTTCGGTCTGAAGCCATACTGACGATCACTGATGAGAGAGTGATCTTCTAGGTAGCGAACGAGTTGGTTGTTGATTAGTCGTTCAAACACCTTGCAGAGGATATGGGTGATAGCAATGGGTCGATACTTGCCCGGATCAGAACGATGCCCTTTCTTGGGAATCGGTTGTACGTTCGCCTCTTTCCAAGCCTGCGGCACTACGCCAGAGGCATATGATAGGCGATACAGGCGTGTAAGCATTGGAGACAACTCGGCTGCGCATTTCCTAAGCACAACCGCTGGAATTCCGTCAGGTCCACTGGCTTTCCGGACATCGAGAGATCGCAGTGTCGCGCGAACATCGCATCGCCTGATTTTAATATCAGGCATGGAGTGGCCGCAGTAGGGAATCGAAGGCGGCTGCGCACTACGATCATCGATTCGGGAGTTGGCCGCAAAGAGATTGACAAGCAGGTCAGCTTTCTCTTGCGGCCCATGGGCCAGTGATCCATCAGGGCATCGCAACGGCGGCAGTGAAGGCTGGCAGAAATTAGACAGGCTTTGGCCAATCGCCAGTATCCCCGGCTGCCCGTGAGGTGCGACAAGAGTTCTTGACCAAACCGTGCAATGCGCTGTGCATCCGCTCTTATGTATGCCCGCTTGCAGACCTTGGTGGCTCTATTATAGGCTGCCTTGATGAGATGGACATTCGGATCGCGACGAGACCAAGCCCTGATCCAAGCGCGGTAAGCCGACTGTTTTTGTTTAACAGCATCGGCGTACTCGCGATCGAACCAGGGCCGTACTCCGCTGCTGCTGGAGACGTCAGTGGATGGAATATAATATTCCATACCCAAGATGATTTCCCCAGCAACAGCAGACGCACTCTCCGACAGATCCCTCCCACCAAAGCAGCGTTGAGACCACGGGATGGACGCATAATACTCTCGCAGGCCATCCCAATCCGCTGACGAGTAGTGCCACAAGCGTCGCTTTATCTTCACTGGTTGTGGAGGTGAAGCGAATGGCACTGTAGTGCGAACCAGACACTGGTCGGAGGAACCCAAAGGGGCTTGTACCGTCACCCTGTACTGGACCGGGTTACTCGTCAGCACAAGGTCTAACAACGAGGGCGCTTGACCCGATATATCTGGTATCCTGGTAGGCTGGAGTACTAGTTGAGTCAGGTCATGCGTTAGAGCGAATGCGTGAGCAGCTCGTCCCGCGTGGTCCGTTTTGGAAGAGCCCAGCCAGGTCTCATGGTGGGCATGGAAATCTCCCAAAAAGACCAACTCGGCGGTCGGGAACTGCTCCTGCGCATTATCTGCTGCCTGACTTAAGTAGTCAAACAGTCGAGTTGTCTCGGCATCTCCTGTATGGGAACGGTAAAGGCACACGTAAATCCGGGCAATGAATCCAGACTTACGTGTACCCATAGGACAGAAAAGGTCGGGTCCTCTAGGCAGCGTAGACGTCGACAGCAAATATCCGCTCTGACGAACAAGCATACCCCGGCTTTTGCGTGGAAGTTATGCTCCAGTGCATAACCGGGATAATGCAAATAAGTCGTGTCGTCAGGACGGCGTATTTGAGTCACGGTCAAGAAAAGCAATTCACGCTACAACGGCGGTTAAACCCTATATATTTACTACACTTTGACTTATGATTTAATCTAGGGAAGAATCTTCGTAGTTTGTTACTAATTTTAACTTGGCTAGTGATGGGCTTACTCAGAATAAATATTGATAAAATATCGATAATGTTTACAATAGATCCTTAGATTTGGTTTACTCAAAATTAATTTCAATAGAATGTTCAAAAGTTCTCGATATCGAAAAATAAATTTGAACGTAGGAACAGACACTTGTGTGATTTATTTAATCTGTTCAAATTAAAATCTGCACTTTTTTTTATTTTATGGAATATGGGGCAAACGAGCAGACGGATCGCCTGATGTTAAGCGATTACCGCCGCCCATGGACACCCGCAACACCTGAGGAGTCACAAGTGCGTTGCCGGCCTTTTAAAAAGGAATACGCTCTTTTCTTGAAGGTTTGAAGGTCGTATTGGTTCGGAAAAATCGCAGGTGACAGATCATTCCACAGTTTAGAGGTGCGAGGCAGAAAATTACTAGAGAGACGCACCGTTGTGGATTGCCAACCATCTAAATGATGGGGATGGAAATGCTGTCGCGTAGAACGATGGCGGAAAGAGGCGCAGGGATTAATCCGAACAATTTCTCGGAGCACTCCCCATAGTAGAAGCGATAAAAGATGCATTGCGAGGCTACATCTCTACGCAGCGCCAAAGTGTCTAACCGATTGCAAATATCTTGGCAGTCGACAATTCGAGCGGCTCTCCGTTGGATGCGGTCCAGAGGGAGAAGCTGGTACTGGGGTGCCCCTGCCCAAAGATGAGAACAGTATTCCATATGCGGCTGGACTTGCGCCTTATAAAGGAGCAAGCGGTGTGCCGGAGTGAAATACCGTCTCGATCTATTTAGCACGCCAAGCTTCTTCGAGGCTAACTTAGCCTTACCCTCTAAGTGACCGCAGAACTGGACTTCACTCGATATGTCGACACCAAGTATTCCAATACTGGAGGAGGCAGTTAAGGGGGTGCTCTCAAAACGAGGACATAAGACCATCGGCAGTTTTTTTGCGGTGAACACGCAGACTTGTCTCTTTGTGGGGTTAAATTGGACCAAATTAAGTCTTCCCCAATCTGAGACCATGTCCAAGGAGGTCTCAATTTCAGACACAAGTTTATTTTGGCTCTCGATGACTTTTTCCCGTGAAATGTTGGCGTGGTCGATATATAAAGCATCGCCCGTGCTGTTATCTGCATAACAATGAATGCCACTGTCGAGCAACATATCATTGATATGCAGGAGGAACAGAGTAGGCGATAGCACGCAGCCTTGAGGGACACCAGCATTTACAGACAAGGCGTCAGAGCATTCACCGTCAACTACGACCTTTATGCTTCTGTCTGTAAGAAAGCTGGTGACCCATTCGCATAATTTCTCGGGCAGCCCATAGGAAGGGAGCTTTGAAAGAAGCGCTTTGTGCTAAACCCGATCAAAGGCCTTTGCTATGTCCAAACTGACCGCCAAAGCCTCCCCCTTTGTCTCGATCGTCTGTGCCCAACGATGTGTCAGGTATACTAGAAGATCACCAGCCGACCGACTCTTGCGAAAGCCGTATTGCTGGTCACTAAGCCGAAAATTGTAAAATCACCTCATCATCATTATCCTCCAGAAACCGAAGGAGCTGGCAGTTAAAAATTTACTCCATTATCATCGAAAAGAGGGAGTTATGGCTATCGGTCTGTAGTTGGACGGGTTAAAGCGATCGCCTTTTTTAGTGATCGGGTGGACCAATGCTGTCTCCCACGATGTTGGGACTAGGCCAAAATAATAAAAGAGCCGAAAAAGACGTGTTAAAACTTGTGCCAACTCTGGAGCGCACATCTTCAACACAATAGGAGGAATTTCATCAGGCCCACTTGACTTATGGGTATCGAGGGACCGAAGTGCCATACGGACTGCGCGTTGGTGTAACCAAATATCCGGCATCATCATCAGCCTTTATCAGTCCACTGCTGGACTAGGCCTCTCCTTTGTAGGGAGGAATTGGCCTACTATACCACGCTGGCCAAACGGGTTGGTATAGGGTTTGTATCAAGTTTTCCTTCTCTTACAGTGCTGTTTTCTGCATAATATGCTCCCTCTGTCGGCTCTTACGACACCCATGGGATGATATGGGGTGGTGACAATCCGTATTCTTAATCCGTCACCACACGGATGGAAATTGGACAGCGGTATAGTAGGCGGTTCCTGTCCCCCGTCATCCAAGGTCGAGTTGGACGCAAAGAGTTTGCCCAGAAGATCGGCTTTCTGCTTTGCGTCGTGGGCCAAGGAGTCATTTCCCATGTGTAGCGGTGGAAAGGATGGCTTACAGAAAGTCCCTTCGATAGCTTTGGCATCGAAGGGAATTTCTGTAAGCCATCCATCCTTTGGCAAGAGACCAGAATGCACGAGTTCCCGAAGGAAGACGCTCAAGCCTCTCGCCAATTCTACCGATGTGCTTCGACTTCGCACTATCAATGTCTCTTTTGAAGGACCTGGAGGCAAAGATATACTCTTTTTTTAATGCGCTGGTATTTTCATCCCGTGCCGCATCAGCTCAGGCTTGGTAAGCTTCCTGTTTCCTGCGAGAAGCCTTTTTGGAAGATGAACCAAACCAAGGCCTAAATTTGCCACCAATGGGGACCACAGAGGATGGAATGAAAAGTTCCATATCCTGTTGCACCACATCAGCAACAGAATCAGCAGCGGCGTTGGGATCATCCAGTGAGAAGCATACTTGTCCCTAAGGATAGAACGCAAAGAAGTTCCGCATCCCATCCCAATCTGCTGACTTGTAGTGCCACACACGGCAACTGCGTGCAGCCCGCGATCGCAGCGAGCACGTGAGAGGCACCACACTCCGTACAAGGCAGTGGTCTGTGGAGCCAAGTGGGGCGCCTACGGATACCTTGTAGCCGTCCAGATGAGAAGTCAGCAGAACGTCCAGCAGTGAAGGATTCTGGCTTTCAACGTCTGGCCTTCGCGTGGGCGTGGTAACCAGTTGGGTCAGGCCATAAACCACTGCGAAGTCGTGAACAGATCTCCCCGCATGATCAGTTTTACTGGAACTGAGCTAGTCGGCGTGATGGGCGTGAAAATCGCCAAGCAATATGATCTCTGCTGACGGGATCTGCTGCTGCACAAAGTCTGAAGCCATTTGGCTGTGCTCAATGAGTCGGTCAGTTTCGGTATCACCGTTATGGGACCTATGCAGGCATGCTAGGCAAGCATAGACGCGGGGGTGGTCGTCGCTATCTATACGTAGCCATAAGGTGGAGAGGTCCCTACCTTCAAGATTCCTAAGGCGTCGAGAACTGATATCACCTCTAACATACACGCACACTCCGGCCTTGGACAAAAAGGAGTGTTCAAGTCCATACCCAGGGTAAGTAAGGTAGGAAGTGTTTGCTGGAGGTGATATCTGCGTCTCAGTCAAGAAGAGCAAGGCCGGCTTTGTTGTCTGTTGGTGTGTAATCCCCTGATATTGCAGAAAACCACGGCCAGTGTGGCTGGGGGTGCCAGGATATTTTTGCTCCTTTTAATGGAATTTTCGAGCGCAGTTTTGCCCCCACCCCCACCCGCAGAGTACGAGGGGCGGCCTGGGCGTCCACGCTCAGATGCGTTGTGTCCTGAACGCGGACGTCCAGAGAGGGATTCTCCAACGCTAGCGCAATTGGTACCTGGGGTAGCAAAAAGTTTTTCAACTGCACCATCATGGGGGGGGGGGAGTTGCGAGATTGGCGAAACACAACGCAAGCGTTGTTTCACGCCGATATTCTGTGAGGCCGTGGTATCAATCCGGTCGAGCCTGACTCATTCGTGCCGAAGCATGGCTCTCCCACGGTGAAAATATTTAGAAACGTCATTTGTTTATGTATCTTACTCTCACTCTAGAAATAATTCATAAGTAGCGCTCATAGCGAGACCTGACTTGCCATTCGTAATAGATCGGCAAAGTTAAGCAACGCTTGCACAGGTCGCCACTTGGATGGGTGACGTCTGTGGCATTTACATCTGAGCGCTACCGTGCTTCGGAGGGCACGTAAAGCTGTCGATTTTTGCCGGTTCTTGTCTAAGGATAAGGATTGTTAGGCCATGTCGGAGGCCTTAGGGCGGTCTGAAAACTCCGACACTAGAGTTGGCCACACACTCACACGAAAAGCAAACAAACAAACTATAAGTGAAACTGAAAAAACATATTGGGTAAAACTGCTGTTGTTGTACTATGTCTATATTTTTTCTATATTCTACGGACTATTTGAAAGAAAATAATGATCGTGAATATGTTTGGTTCGACAAAACAGAGAACGGCAAATGCTCGCTGTTCTGTTTCAAGTAAATGCTCAGGTGTATCAGCGCCATAAGAGGAGAATATTAAAAATCCTGAACGAGTATCTTGTTAGTAATAATAATGCAATTTTTTTATCGGAAGGTATAATTACAGTCGATTTCTTAAAAAAGTTATTATAAAGACCTTACATATGATTTTCGGTTGCTATCGTATCCAATGTTCTGGATAGGAGCCTTGAGCAGGTATCTAAAGTAAGAAATTATAGCTTATTGTCCAACCAAAAGGATTACAGAATCGTCAAAAACTTTAATGACTTGATTTTTTATTATTATTTGTATAAATTAATCCTCACTGTAATGGCATAAAGCGCAGCCCAATTTATTAATAAGAGGTGCATATTTGTATGCTATGTTTTATTGATCATTGTTCTAGATTATTATTTTGTAAGTACATTTACCATGATACCTTCTGATGAATTGCTTACTAGTAGCGCTTGGTCGCTTGGTCGTGGTGCGAAATGTGGGTGTAATATTACAACTCTGCCTTCCCCTACGGGGATACAGGCGTGAGTCTATAAAAAAAAGAAAAGAATTAATAATACCGTACCGAGTAAAAAATGACTTATTAGTAAACTTATAAAGGCAAGAACTTGTATTCCTTATATTGTTGTATATAGAGATACAAGTAGTATATCTCAATCTACCTTACCCAATCGGTAACGTAGCTTAAGAAATAAGTGGAAGGAAAATCTTTTAAGAAGAAACATCGCAACTTTAAATTATAACTATGTGTACGGTGCAGCCGTACAGCAGTTCGTAGGGTCACCTAGTGGCTAGCCGCTGAATTCAATATTCGATATATCCATTTATTTCAGATATGAGATACACATTAGAATTAAGCTCCATACAAAATATATAAAATATGTAATCTCGAAATCCAAAGACAGGTTGAATATATTTTATACCCGTGGGAGAGCCATGCTTCGGCACGAATGGATCAGGCTCGACCGGAGTGATACCACGGCCTCACAGAAAACCGGCGTGAAATAACGCTTGCGTTGTGTTTCGCCGAGTGAGTGAGGATACCGGAGGCCCAATCCCCCAACCCCCCCTATGATGGTGCAGTTGAAAAACTTTTTGCTACCCCAGGAGGGTACCAACTGCGCTAGCGTTGGAGAATCCCTCTCTGGACGTCCGCGTTCAGGACACAACGCATCTAAGCGTGGACGCCCAGGCCGCCCCTCGTAGGTACTCTGGAGGGGGGCAAAACTGCGCTCGAAAATTCCCTTAAAAGGAGCAAAAATATCCTGGCACCCCCTGCCACATTGGCCGTGGACTTCTGCAATATCAGGGGAATACACACCAACCTTAATGCTGTCCACCACCACCTCGATACAACAAAGCCGGCCTTGCTATTCTTGACTGAGACGCAGATATCGCCTCCAGCAGACACTTCCTACCTTACTTACCCTGGGTATGGACTTGAACACTCCTTTCTGTCCAAGGCCGGAGTGTGCGTGTATGTTAGAGGCGATATCAGTTCTCATCGCCTTAGGAATCTTGAAGGTAGGGACCTCTCTACCTTATGGCTACGTATAGATAGCGACGACCACCCCCGCGTCTATGCTTGCCTTTATAGGTCCCATAACGGTGATACCGAAACTGACCGACTTATTGAGCACATCCAAATGGCTTCAGACCTTGTGCAGCAGCAGATCCCGTCAGCAGAGATCATCTTGCTTGGTGATTTTAACGCCCATCACGCCGACTGGCTCAGTTCCAGTAAAACTGATCATGCGGGGAGATCTGTTCACGACTTCGCCCTGGCTTATGGTCTGACACAACTGGTTACCACGCTCACGCGAATCCCAGACGTTGTAAGCCAGAATCCTTCACTGCTGGACCTTCTGCTGACCTCTCATCCGGACGGCTACAAGGTATCCGTAAGCGCCCCACTTGGCTCCTCAGACCATTGCCTTGTACGGAGTGAGGTGCCTCTCACGTGCTCGCTGCGATCGCGGGCTGCACGAAGTCATCGTGTGTGGCACTACAAGTCAGCAGATTGGGATGGGATGCGGAACTTCCTTGCGTCCTATCCTTGGGGACAAGTATGCTTCTCGCCGGATGATCCCAGCGTCGCCGCTGGTTCTGTTGCTGATGTGGTGCTACAGAGCATGGAACTTTCATTCCATCCTCTGTGGTCCCCATTGGTGGCAAATTTCGGCCTTGGTTTGGTTCATCTTCCAAAAAAGCTTCTCGCAGGAAGCAGGAAGCTTACCAAGCCTGGGCCGATGCGGTGGCGGCAGGGGATGAAAATACCTGCGCATTAAAAGAGACATAGCTAGTGCGAAGTCGAAGCACATCGGTAGAGTTGGCGAGAGGCTTGAGCGCCTTCCTTCGGGAACTCGTGCATTCTGGTCTCTTGCCAAAACTATCGAAGGGAACTTCTGTAAGCCATCCTTTCCACCGCTACAAATGGGAAATGTCTCCTTGGCCCACGACGCAAAGGAGAAAGCTGATCTTCTGGGCAAACTCTTTGCGTCCAACTCAACCTTGGATGACGGGGGACAGGAACCGCCTACTAAACCGCTGTTCAAGGGCTGTATGCCGGATATTCGGTTCCACCAACGCGCAGTCCGTATGGCACTTCTGTCCCTCGATATCCATAAGTCGAGTGGGCCTGATGGAATTCCTCCTATTTTGTTGAAGATCTGGGCTCCAGAGTTGGCACCAGTTTTAACACGCCTTTTTCGTCTGTCTTACTCTTTTGGCGTAGTCCCAACATCGTGGAAGATAGCATTGGTTCACCCGATCCCTAAAAAAGGCGATCGCTCTAACCCGTCCAACTACAGACCGATAGCTATAACCTCCCTCTTCTCGAAGATAATGGAGTTCATTATTAACTGCCAGCTCCTTCGGTTTCTAGAGGATAATCAGCTGCTTATTGACCGGCTGCTTATTGGTCGGCTGGTGATCTTCTAGTATACCTGACACATCGTTGGGCACAGGCGATCGAGACAAAGGGGGAGGCTTTGGCGGTCAGTTTGGACATAGCGAAGGCCTTCGATCGGGTCTGGCACAAAGCGCTTCTTTCGAAGCTCCCTTTCTATGGGCTGCCCGAGAAATTATGCGAATGGGTCACCAGCTTTCTTACAGACAGAAGCATAAAGGTCATAGTTGACGGTGAATGCTCTGACGCCTTGTCTGTAAATGCTGTTGTCCCTCAAGGCTGCGTGCTATCGCCTACTCTGTTCCTCCTGCATATCAATGATATGTTGCTAGACGGTAGCATTCATTGTTATGCAGATGACAGCACGGGCGATGCTTTATATACCGGCCGAGCCAACATTTCTCGGAAAAAGTCATCGAGAGCCGAAATAAACTTGTTTCTGAAATTGAGACCTCCTTGGAGATGGTCTCAGATTGGGGAAGACTTAATTTGGTCCAATTTAACCCAACAAAGACACAAGTTTGCGTGTTCACCGCAAAAAAACTGCCGATGGTCGTATATCCTCGTTTTGAGAGCACTCCCTTAACTGCCTCCGCTAGTATTGGAATACTTGGTATCGACATATCGACCGAAGTCCAGTTCCGCGGTCACTTAGAGGCTAAGGCTAAGTTAGCCTCGAAGAAGCTTGGCGTGCTCAATAGATCGAGACGGTATTTCACTCCGGCCTACCGCTTGCTCCTTTATAAGGCGCAGGTCCGGCCACATATGGAATACTGTTCTCACCTTTGGGCAGGGGCACCCCAGTACCAGCTTCTCCCTCTGGACTGCATCCAACGGAGAGCCGCTCGAATTGTCGATTGCCAAAATATTTGCAACCGGTTAGACCCCTTGGCGCTGCGTAGAGATGTAGCCTCGCTATGCATCTTTTGTCGCTACTACTATGGGGAGTGCTCCGAAGAGTTGTTCGGATTAATCCCTGCCGCCTCTTTCCGCCGTCGTTCTACGTGACAGAATTTCCATCACCATCATTTAGATGGTTGGCATGCCACAACGGTGCGTTTTTCTAGAAACTTTCTGCCTCGCACCTGTAAACTGTGGAATGATCTGTCGCCTGCGGTTTTTCCGAACCAATACGACCTTCAAACCTTCAAAAAAAGAGCGTATTCCTTTTTAAAAGGCCAGCAACGCACTTGTGACTCCTCTGGTGTTGCGGGTGTCCATGGGCGGCGGTAATCGCTTAACATCAGGCGATCCATCTGCTCGTTTGCCCCCTATTCCATAAAAAAAAATAAAAACCAGCCGTAAGAAAAACTTACACGACTTACACACATACAAAGAAAAATTGAAAAGCCTACTCATATATTACCTTTCTCAATCTCTGCTCTTTAGTTTCAAACAGACGCTTTAATTTATCTCATCAACTTATAATTTGCGGTAGAAATAAATGGCCTCTCGTAGTTTTTATAGAAGTGACAATAAGTTGTAACATATTTAATTTACTCAAAAAATATTTTGTTTACGCAGTATGAATCGATAAATATCTTCATTCAACGGCTACGTTTCTTAAATGACCAAAGTATACCTAAATTGGCTGAACTGTCGTGAAAGAATTTTGTTTCAAGAATGCGCGGCATTTATTATATTTTCACTAAGATTAATTGCACATATAATTAATTGGTTTAACCTTCTTCCTTATTTAGGGGTAAACAGAATCATGAGTGCTTGGGTAACAACAAACAATCGAAAAATAATGTAATTTGTACCTGGCCTACTATTATTTTATGTTGTATGACTATTGTTATATTTATGAGGATGTGTAGATGTTTAACAGGTTTTAATGAAACTCTGCAGTTATATATGTTTTTATTTATTTAAAAAGACAACTCCCGCATTAGGACTAAATCCTGTGTCGCGGGGGACTTTACAAACATACAACCAACGGACACAATAAACACCCAGACTCGAAACAACAATTTGTGAATTACACAAAGTGTTGCCTCGTGTGGGGATCGAACCCACAACACCCGGTGCAGTGTCAAGCGGTGAGGCGGCCGCTTAAACCACTACGCCAACTGTGCAGTCAATCTCTTATTTATCAGTAAAATTATAAATCACTGGTGGCAATCCACCTTTTGTTCCAGTGATTTATAATTTTATTTACCGTTACTAAAAAAATAAACAGATATAATTAATCACATTTTATGTAAGTTGCAAGCAATTAAAACTATTTAAATCTACACTATACATGTAATAAACCTAAAGAGCTTTTTCTTGAATGTCATAAGAAACATATGTTTGCATTTTATAGTGCAATTATATAAAAAAAAAACCGGGCAAGTGCGTGTCGGGCCACGCGCAATGTAGGGTTCCGTAGTTGCCCATAATGGCCATTATTGATAATAACTTCTGTTTCACATGGGACTAAAAACGGGCCCACATTGTACCCCGTAGTACATTACATACCAAAGTACGTATATCTTTTCAGATTAAGCCAGCGCTCCCAATGTAAACTCACAGAAATAGGTATTTATAAGTTAAACGACGATTACTCGTAAACTAGTGATGTCTATTTAGCCGTGATAGTTTTACTTCTAAATTCGTTATATGTACTACATTTGTGATTTGTTTCACCTCTTCCAAATTAGTAGTTTAGCCGGCAGAGGGGAGGGGACACTTGAGTATAAAAAATCTTTTCACTTCAAAGCTTGATATTTGACAAACCAATCACTTGATCAAAAAATTCGGGCAAGTGCGAGTCTGACTCGCGCACCGAGGGTTCCGTACGCATTTTACCTTATTTGAGGTTGAATTACGCTAGTCCTCTAAATCTATATGAGCGCCCATACAACTTAGAGGACTATCTTAAATGGAGTATACTATATATGTATGGGTACACCCTTAAATTTTCCACTTTTTTATTTTTTGTAATTTTTCCTTTATTTGTGCTGTAAGACCCTGCTTTTGGCCAAATTTCGTGATTCTAGTTCAACGGGAACTACCATACAGGTTTTCGACCCAAAACCTATAGGGTACTTACGGCTGACCTAGAATTGTCAATTTTGATCTAAACCAAGGTCTTACAGCACAAGTAAAGGAAAAATTCCGAAAATTAAAAAAAGTTGAAAATTAAGGTTAATTTTGGTACTTACAAGTTTTCGCAAAAATCTAATTTTGACCATATCTTGTTATTGGGTTGACCTAGGACCCTGATTTTCATATACCTAATAGCAACCATAGACCTCAATATCTGGTATAAATTTCAATTTGCTAGGTCCATCCGTTCCTGAGAAAATCGGTGGTGACACACGGACAGACAGACAGACAGACAGACAGACGGACAAGAAAGTGATCTTATAAGGGTTCCTTTTTTACCTTGAGGTACGGAACCCTAAAAATGATTTGAGCAAGCTTATAATATTTTTTAAAAACCTATCCAATGATACCCCACACAATGGGGTACTCAACCAATAAAAAATTCAACCCTACTATATATGTAGGGGAGATACCCTTAAAAAATATTTTCCTAAATTTTATTCTACAGTTTTGTTGCAATATCTTATGTCTATATTCATGTCAAATATCAGCTTTCTAGCACCAAGCGTCTTTGAGCTAGGCTGCGGACGGACAGACGGACGGACACGATGAAACTATAAGGGTTCCTTGTGGACTACGGAACCCTAAAAAGGATCGATGGGTAAATGAATAGGTAATACTGTCTATTGCGGTATTTAATCGATTTTAACAGCTACAAACGTATTTATTTTTATTCCTAGATGTGTGTGCTGTGATAAATCCATTTCATGGGACGATTGTATAAAATTTGACCAATAAAATAATGTCTGCTGTACCTTGCGGCATAATTAGATTTCAAAACAGTAGGCGCAGAAGAAAAGGTAATGTTAATTAAAACTATTGTGAACGTGCAATATCAACTGTACAACTATTGGAAACTTTACCACTCTCCTTATATTCGACATTATTTATTACGCAGAACCAAAATAGATCTGCGTGTACAATGTATATTACGACAAATAACTTTGTTACTATCTCGGTACACCTTTATATTCCAAATAAAATGAGATTTTGCTAAGCAACCAGTTTTCCTGTGATATTATTGTATATTTGAATATTGTAATATGGCTACATTGCTATTATAAGAGCCCATTTGCCAGCGAAAAATATAAATAAATACAATAAATATTATTTGGTTTCTTTTCAATTTATTTTCTGATATATTGGTTCTTCAGCATATTTATGATTTGTCTCAAGGAAAATCAATTTGTGCGGTTTGAGAGTACTGAAGGTAGATATAAAACATCTTGAATGTATGTGTGAACTTAATCTATCGACTGCACGGTTGGCTTAGTGGTTTAAGCGGCCGTCTTACATTGCCGAGTGTTGTAGGCCGTTTATTCTTGATACCGCGCCGAGTATTGTCGGCTCGATCTGCACACGTGACAACAGTATGTGAACCATAAACATAAATTATTATTGTTTCGAGTCCTCCGCCCGTGTATGATTGGTATTTAAAAAATATTTATATTATTGTATCCATTTAGTATTTTCATTTTATTGTACAATATAGTATTTTCTCTCTATCTTTGCAGCGTTGTTTGGTTTACATTGCATTCACATTTCTTTTTTGTGTAGAAATGTTGTTATTTTGAATATGTAGGAACTGCAGGTTCACACCACACAAACAAGCGGTTCACTTCCCTGTCAATGTATTGTAAAATAACTTATGCATGGTATTTTTCTTGAGGGTGTAGTTTGTGTGCCGAAACGCAGGTGCTGACAAACAAGTGTGTTTTAGATCCTCTAGTATACTATAAGGACCCCGAATAGGTTCACCAAGTTGTTTAACTTGGCAACTCAATAGAGAAAAATATTCTAAATGGCAAGGCGAGCACTCAAACCACCACGCGATCTGTGTTAGTTATTAACTGAACTTGAGGTTCTTCTTAAAATAACACTAACGTCGTCTATGTAGCGGCGCTACACGAGTCAGTCATCTCGTGACCACGGATGGTGTTACCCATACCAAAAGGTCGAGGGAAATATAAGGTAGGTATATAACCTATGAATTCAAATAATTACGCGATATGGATCGGTAATAGAAATATTACTATACGTACAAGAAGCGAAAGTTAAAAAAGAATTCTGTACCTCCACCAAGAATTCCCGTGGCGTGGCCATGTGAATCGCGGTCAGCATGCTTTGCTGCAATCAAAATTGAAGACATTGAGACTAGTTAAAATTACAATATTTTCACGTCATACGTTACAAAAAGAAAAGCACATACCTACCAACAAGAAAATGTTCACTTTACTAAACACAGCTTTGTTGACAAAAAACAAAGGTGGATCAAAAATTTAAAAATAAATGTTAGCATTTATTAGAATATCGATAGCCTGACTTATTAGAATTGGTTAGTTAATAAATTCCTCTTAACAAGAATAGGTCCTAGGTAATAAATTTACAGTAGGTGACAGGCCAATATTATTATAATTTTGGCCATTAGATGCATCCAAAATCTATATTTAACTTGAATTATGCATTCAGGTGCGAAACGTAACGTATTAAAACAAGTTTACTCAAAACTAGAAAAATAAAGAAAAGCATAAGTAGCTTTATATTTAAAAAAATATCCTACAAAATTAGGTAAGTAAAGTAAAAGTAAAAAAGTATTTATTCACATTAAAGTAAGACATTTTACAAAAATAAATTACTTCTGCCAAACTGCAAAGCAGTTTGTTGGCAGACGCATGTATTAGTTTACATATTAGGCACAATGTCATACACATAGCATATTAAAACAAATAAAAATAGGTACAATTATTAGATAATCTACCTATTAACTAAGGCACAATTATTTTTGTCGCTGTACAAAATTAAAAAATAAATAAAGTAGGTACACATGAGAGAGAAAAACAAATAGGTACTTACTCTAACAGTAAAATCAAAATTCAAGTAAGTACATAGTTATATAGGTACCTAATGTTACGTTAACAATTTTATTATTGCAGTTTATTTGAGTCATACTTATAACATTCACACCAGCATTTGTTCATGCTGTCTTAAATTTTCACAGAACGCATTCAATAGGAACTTTGTGGTTTTGTTTTTGAAAGATCGTTTTGTTACGGTATTACTTTCATGATCTAAAGGAAAATTATTAAATATTGTTGGTACTAGATAACTCGTACATCTTTGCCCGTAATAGTTGCTATAAGTGGGTACTACATACGCCTTCCAGTTTTTTGCATTTCGGGGCCTAACGTTAGTGGTATTGAGCTTGTATTGGTCGCGTTCGTAATGTTCTAGTGCTATTAGTAGTACTACTTTCTCACGTACTGGTAACATATTGCATTCACAAAACAATTGTTCATAATCACTACTTCTATATCGTGTTTTTGTTCTGTTATCTACTAATAGCTTCATAAACCTAATTTGTATTGCTTTTATTTTATCCAAGTACGTCTTAAATGTGCGTCCATAACATGCCAGTCCGTAAGAAAGCAGAGAATCTACTAGTGCATAATATATAACAAATAGGGTAGCCCTGTTCAATACGGCACAAAGGTGGTGGAATTTTACAAGAATTGAACGTAATTTGTCACACAGTTGGATTATATGAGTTTTCCATGAGAAATGTATGTCTATTACTAATCCCAAGTACTTGTAATGCTCCACCACCTCAATAGGTGCACATTCACACACCGATAGTTGGCCGTCACACTCGCGGTGTAGGCACTCATACGTGTGCCCCACAATTCGAGGCGACCGCGCCATATTTCTGTGGTAGGGTGAGCGTATTTGCATACATTTAGTTTTTTTTATATTTATGATAATACCATTATCATGTGCCCACTTTGTGATGTTTGTAAAATCTGTTTGTAGCTTACTTTCTATAACATTAAGGTCTCTATCAGCGTACACCAGACATGTATCGTCGGCATACATATAGACATTACAATTTTGTACCACATTGCACATGCTGTTGACGTGCATGATATATCCGACGGGACCGAACACCGAACCAGTAGGGACACCACAAGTAACATTTTTGGCCTCGCCGACTACCCCATTGATCATAGTTCGCAAAGTTCTATCTGTCAGGTAAGCACGGAACCACTTGTTCAACGGACCCCCAATTCCACACTCTTCCAGGGCTTGAAGCAGCTGGTGGTGTTCAAGAGTGTTAAAGGCTTTTTTGAAGTCAACATAGACCACCTCCACCTGCTTCCGTTGGTCTAAACACTCGTTTATATAGTCGGTAAACTGCGCCAACGCTGTACCCGTGCTCCGACCGCGTCGGAACCCGTGTTGAGCATTTGATAATATATTATTACTTTCTAGAAACGAACTTATTTGATGTACAATAAACTTTTCTACAATTTTATTTATTACTGATAGAATTGCTATTGGTCTGTAATTAGAATAGTCTGTGTGGGCTCCTTGTTTAAAAATAGGTCTTATCAATGCAGTTTTCAGTAATTCGGGATATTGTCCTCGTTCGACACATAAATTAATGAATAAGGATATCACTGGACTCAATGTACCTTTCAAATATTTTATATCCTTGACTCTAATGTTATCCACACCTTCAGACTTTTCACAGCTTAACATATTTATAATTTTAATGATATCATCTGTACACGCTTTCTTAAATCTTAATGACACTTGCCTATCGACTACATAACTATTCCTATCTAGAAACTTATGGCTACATACATGCTTTATATCTAAAATTTCTTTGGTAAATGTAGTAGAAAACTTATTACATATATTTATCATGCTGTCTGTTTTACCTAAATATTTTAATATAGTACTATCTAAACTAATTTTCTCCCTTCCTACCCATGTGTTGATTTTACCCCATATCTTTTTAACATTTTTGTTACACTTTCTAATTTCTTCCTTTCTATAGTTATTCTTAGCCATATATATAAATTTATTTGTCCTATTCCTATATTTAGTGTATTGAATTCTTAAGTTCATATCACTTGGGTTTCCTTTCCACGTTTGAAAAAGTTTATCTCTAGTATAGATCATATTCTTAACTGTATCTGTAATCCATGGTTTACTCTTTCTTTTTTTACTTACGGTTACTTGTATTTTAGCATTAGAATAGACATTGCAGAAATTCAAGTATAGTCCGTTATATAGATCAATTGGGCACTTACAGTTCAATAACTCCGTCCATGATATATTTTCTAATAACTTAATTACCTTTTTATCACTTATAACAGTCAACTGTGATTGTTTATTGGTATCAGAGCTTCTAACACCACTATCTAGACACACACCAATAGCATAATGATCCGATAATTTACATTGTAACACATATGAAAACACACCACACTTTGTTCGAACCCATGCATGATCAATGCACGACCGTGTCACTCTGTCACCGTACACCTCCTCTCGCGTGACATCGTGGATGGCACATTCCATTCCTATCTCACTCATATTGTTTAGGTATTGAGTGGTGATGCTGCAACCGGCAGAATAGTTAATCAAATCTATGTTCGTGTCTCCAATCACGACTACTTCACAGTTTTGTGGAATTTCCTTTAAGTGTGTATGTATTTCTTCGACAAATCCTTGCTTATTCAGTTTTGGCGGCCTGTATATGACCAATATATGAATAACTCTCCCATCTTGAGATATTTTGCCATGAATCATTTCGTAGTAATTATGAGTGATTATTTTTGCTGTAAAGTTTAAGTAATTTTTGACGTATAACAATATTCCACCTCCCTTCTTTGTTTCTCTTGTATTTATGTATGTGTTGTATCCCTGTATATTATATAAGGGCAATTCCTGTTGCCTTATATTTATTTCGGTTAGTGCTATAATTTCGATTTTATCCGTACAATCACTCAATAACACTTGTAATTGGTCAAAGGTTTTTCGCAATGATCTAATATTTAAATGTATAATATTCAAGCTTTCATCATACCGCTGAAGTTCTGTACGCCAGCTGACTATGTCTGTAAAGTTGTTGTATTTAATATATGTATTTATGTCTAAGCTTTGGTCGTCGAATTTTATTAAATAAGGTACTCTCAGCGTTATAAGACAGTGTTTCAGTATATATTTTATTTTTGGCTGGCAATGTACATATTTATGTCACTTAATCTACGTATCGCGCGTATTTTTTTGTCATTTGGGTCATCTCTTTTTATCAATACCTTATTATTCTGAGCCCAAATATACTTGTAGGTTGCTTTTAGCTCGTTTTTAGTTGTCCAAAGGAGGTTACGCATGTACTTTGTTAGGTCTTCGTTGACGTAGATTCGCTGAATATTGCCATTTTCATATAAATCATTATTGGTTAAATGATGAGTTTTTCTTGTTGATATCCAGTTGTTACGGGCTGTTGTCGTGTTTAGGGTGATGATGATCGGCCGCGGCTTTGTCCTTCGATTGTCTTGGCGTTTGTTTTCAGCAACCTTAGTGGGCGACTCGGTGTTAAGAGTAGCGGCATTCTTGTTATCTTCTCCAACCCTTCTTATCTCGCATATAGAACTTTTATCCAATCCTAATTTACTGGCTATAATTTTTACTTTGTCTTCGAGGTTTTCATTTTGTTGCTCTTCTAACCCATATATTTCCACATTCTTCTCCTTTTCGCGTAATTCCAGATAGGCAATCCTCTCTTCAAGGGCTCTGTTGCTTGTCTCTAAGTGCGTAGGTAGGTACTCAATCTTCCATTTTGTTTATCCTGGCTATCATAAAAAAGTTGACGGTCATTCATTAAAAAAAATCGTTCACCAGAAAATAAATCAGCTATGGAAAATAGGTTCTTATTTTTAAATTCCTGTCGGTGTTCGGATCACGCATAAAGCACGCTACTTTAGAATTCAAGTGAGGCTGTCACTAAGACGATTTTTAAATGAGACTTACACAATTAATTATATCGTTCTGATTTTATTAATTAAGAGATGAATAAGATTCCACTTCTAGATTAGTCACGTTAACGTTCGCTTCATTATAAAGATTTGTTATTCCCACTAATTCATATAAGAATGATTTTATTTAAAGATTCATGATTGAAAGTCCTCTTGATAGGGTTTGTTATGAATTGAGTATTGTAACGAGTACTAATTAGAAAGAGAGTGACAGAAGGAGAAACAGACACATTGACACCCGGCTACCGATTAGCATATCGCCTTTTTTCTAATACAAATATTTGATGAAGTAATAATTATGGAATCAATAGCAACAATATTTTGTTAGATTGACAATTCGGTTTGTAATGCAATACGGTGTGTTTTAGCCTTTTACATTGTATTTTTTTTTTCATTAAGTAAGCATAGGTGCAACGTAGCGCGCGCTACTAAGTTATTATTTGATATCGTACTTCCTTTTATCCTTGTAATTGAAATTCTTCTTCTTCCTAAAACATGTTCGAAGAAGAACAATAACGAAACAACATTATAATTCGTACGATTCATTATGTACGTTGTCAAATAATTTAGTTCCTCAGTGTGGCAACATTGAATAAAATTATAGCGTCCAATTTAATGTCGGCAACTGCAGATGGCATGCCAACTCGAGTTGACGTTTCCTACTCATTCGGATAGATTAAATTTGGAGTACACCTTTGCCACTTTATAGGTAACAGTTTGTTTTTATTACGTACCCGCAATGGTTATAACACCGTCTCCGCCGAAATTAATCCAGCCTCTATTGTTGTGAACCTCTGTTTTTGTTCTTCAATTTGAATTTCGAAAAGTTGAGCGTACTTATAATAATAACAATAATAATAAATCCTTTTATTTCGCGTGGCATAGACGCATAGATAAATACCTTACAGTCTAACATAAATACAGTGGTTGTTAGTATAAATATACTTATAAACTATGTTAGTATTGCTTCACTTGCACGTAGTTGTTGTGCGTTCGTGTGGCACTTGTCCGCGGAAGCGACGGAACACCACACCCTTCGGCCAAAAGTCCTCCTTCATAATAACATGCAGATAGCACGTCGGGACCCGCACCACAAACGCCTTAAAGTTGACGTTGCGTCGCGACTCCAACAGCTGCACTCTCGGCATGTACTTCGACTTCTGGCGAACGTACTCCGTGATGTCCTCCGCCTTAGTGGTGTAGTACAGGCGAGAGACATAGACGGGTGTGTTCGGTGCGGCAGCGCGTAGATTTGCACCAGACTCCACAGGAGCTGTACCGCAGCAGTTCTTGTTGGTTTTCTGACGACGCTTCCTCCTCTGCACCGTCATAAAACCATCATCTGCGTCCTCGTCGCGGTTCCTTGCCGTCTCCGGCATGGACTTCAGCGTGGAAGCAACGGGGGTGCTCGCAGTTACCTGCTGAGCCTCTATTCACTTAGGTCGCGCGGCGATACACGGAGGCGCCGCGGGGTCGGGGGCAGGGCTGCGGGGCGCTTGTGTAGCGCACTCAGCAGTCACAACATTCCGCGGCGACAAAACTGCTGACGCGAAACTTGCGACCGATGTGTCGACGCATGCACCTCGGCGCGTGTTGACGTTACTACGCGCCGGTGACCCAGTTAAATTGACAACCTTGTGTAGGTCGTCAACCTCCGTGCGCAAGAGTGCAACGGTGTCTTGGGATGCCTGCAGCTACTTATGTACATCCGCTAAACTTGCCTTCAGAAACACAATGTCCTTCAGAAGGCTTGTGACATCGACGTGGTCGAAAGTGACGGGAGGCAACTTGTTCAAGTCCCTCGCCACAAACGTCGGCACGTCGTCAGGATCGGTCTCCTTCAGCAGCGTGATTATATCCTGCAAACTTTTCTTTGTCCCGTCACGTCTGCGGGACACCATCTGGTCGCATTTGTTTAGCGACCTGTACAGAAGCAGCTTGGCAGCCGCTATGTCCTCCTCGCTGAAGTTGCTGGAACAGATCTGGATAGCCGACACCTCGTCCATGACATCCAGTTTCTGCTGCAGGAACGCCAGCAGCTCGTTCGCCACAAGTTTGTCACTCATGGTGATAAAAAATTGCGAGCGTCGGCTTGCGCCGCGCTAAACAATAAAATTAAATATATATGCACGTTACACGTCCGCCTTAGAGCGCGGTCGGCGAAATAATGAATAGCCCAAGAGCCCACGACTGCCAGACCTTCGTTATTTTATAAAAGCTGAAAGTTTGCCTGAGCATGCCCCCTACAAAGATAAGAACGACCACCGATTATAGAGTTTGGGCTGTGGTTACTTTGGCAGTTATCAGGTAGTAAAGGTGGATAAAATGGTACCTAAAACTCGTTATAGTATAAAAGCTAAATTTTATATATATTACTTGTAGACCTATAAAAAGATGTTAGCCTTACAGCCGGACAGTTTCAATGGTTTTAACATCTTGCCAGACACTTTGAAAGTCCGCTGTAGGTACCAGCGCGAGAGCTTAGCCGATTGCGTTCTTATAAGATATCCAATAAAATAAAAAATATTACGTTTATAGCTATTTTAAATAAAGTAAAAATGTTATTTAAGTATTATAAACATCTAAAAAGTATTATTACATGTAAAAAAATATTTTATTGTTCATAATTATTATCGTCGATATTTTCATTTATTTATTTCAGCCCTACTCTTCGACTTGATGGCATGATCGCCTTATGAATATTTAAAAAATAAATTTCAATAATTTGTTATAATAATTACATACCTGATTGAGTTTTGAGCGAATCACTAACATAACAGGTAGTTGATCCGGGTCACACCATTTGAACAAGTAAGTATGTGTCGTCTTTCAACACCCAGCCGCTGTTGTCTGGTTGATAAGAGGTTGGATTTTTCGGATAAGCGATATTCTAAATGCTTCGTATATAATTTGCTCGCAGAAAACGCTGCAATTAAATTGTTAATTATCGCTTGTCCCATGCCTTGGAGAGCACATTAAGCCGTCGGCCCCGGCTGTCATGAAGATCATTGACAGTCGTTATAGGGCGTCAGTAACATAACATAACATAACATAACTTCACGCCTTTTATCCCCGAAGGGGTAGGCAGAGGTGCATTACACACCCACACTTCGCCAGTTATGTTTCGGTCCCAATGTAATAGGGGGCGAGCCTATTGCCATCTACCGGGCACATCATTAAGCGATCGTCAGTACCTTCTAAATAAACTGACTCTAGTCTAAACCATGGAATATCGCTATCCCTTCGGGTTGCGGTGGTCAGATAGGCAGTCGCTCTGTGGAAAAGCTAATATTCAGCCAAATCCGGTAAGACTTTTATGCGGACCCCAAATTGAAACTGGGATAACGTTAGGTGGATGATGATGAAACGTTGCAATAGCTCGCTCTTGCAAGGTAGTACATTGCTAGCGTCAAAATGGATTCAAACCCGAAACCCTCTGCATGGCAGTCTTTTGGTATCTCCACTAGGCTATGGGCTGTTTACGTGTACGTGTACGTGTTTTATTTAAATATTCATAAGACGGTCATGCCATCGATTCGAAGGGTAGGCCTGAAATGAATAAATAAAATTGTTGACGACACTAATTTTATGAACAGTAAAATATTTTTTTTCATGTTGTAATACTCTTTTTAGATTTTTATAATATTAAAATAATATTTTTACTTTATTTAACATGGCTATGGACGTAATCATTTTTATTTTATTGGATATCTTAAAAGATCGCAATCGGCTAAGCTCTCGCGCTCGTACCTACAGCGGACTTTCAAAGTGTCTGGCAAGATGTTAAAACCATTGAAACTGTCCGGCTGTTAGGCTTACGTCTTTTTATAGGTTTACAAGTAACATATATAACATTTAGCTTTTATACTAGAACGAATTTTTGGAACCATTTTATCCACCTTTACTACCTGATAACTGCCAAAGTAACCACAACCCAAACTCTATAATCGGTGGTTGTTCTTATCTTTGTAGGGGGCATGCTCAGGCAAACTTTCAGTATTTATAAAATAACGAAGGTCTGGCAGTCGTGGGCTCTTGCTCTATTACTTTACTTTTTCAGAATTAAATATATATACATACATATATATTGTCACGCCTTTTATCCCCGAAGGGGTAGGCAGAGGTGTATTTCTACACCCACTTTTCGCCAGATATACTTTAGTCCCACGTAATAAGGAGCGAGCTTATTGCCGTACCGGGCACATTTCCAGACTCTGTGCTGCTACTGAGAATTTCGTGACATAAAAACGCAATAATACTGCCCGACCCAGGAATCGAACCCGGGACCTCCCGATCCCACGCGCACATTTATGCCGCGAGACCAACGAGGCAATCGTATAGGGTTTGATGTCGAGTTTTCCGTCTCTACGCAAAGATGGTGTTTGCATCGTGTTATCCCTTAGTCGCCTCTTACGACACCCACGGGAAGATAAGGGGTGGTGGCACTTGTATTCTATGCCGTCAACCACACCAGGCCTCCTTCACTCGGCCGTACCTACAGCGATAAGTGCCTACACTTTGGCGCGGCTTCCAAGCCGCGTCGTCACCGCTCGCGCGCAGGGCTAGCTAATAACGTGAATTTTAATAGTGAAAAACAAAAATGTTCACATCACAAGTCTGGTGCGAAGTATTGCTCATTTAACGGATGTGTGTCGGAAGCAACTTGAAATTTTGATTTTATTTATTTTACGAGAGCAACTTGAAAATTGTACTTTTTATTTGTTGAGATATCTCAACGATTATGGTGTCAAATTAAAAGTCTAGTTCAAAAACCATTTTATCTGTTTGAGTCATGTAAATCGGTCTACGCGTTTAGGAAATAACTAAGAATTAGTATAGTGAAAATGTAAACCACCAGAATTTTTGTGGTTTTCGTTCTACGAGCTCAAATAGTGGGATAGGATACTTATAGTATAAATATATTATTATTAGGTACGTGTAAGTGTCAAGTAGGTAGATAGACGATGAATAAATATTATAGTAGCAGCGGCAAGTCGACAACCCTAGCGCACCGCTCCGCGCCAGACAGCGACAGCGTTATGTGTTAGAAAAGAGCGGGAACAGTTAGGTCAATATCGCGTTAGGTACTGAATGCTCATGCGAGCTGAATTGCACTTTCTTGCTTAGTAGCCAGAGTCGCCATTTCTTTAAATTGGTTTGCGAAGTGGTGCTTCTGTTCGTAAGAACTATCTATTCTGTGACCACACGGTAATATATATATATGTATGTATGTATGTATATATTAATTGTTAACGGTTTTCCGGGTTTAATACAATATTATTAGATATTTATTATTGGAAAAATTTAAATTATACTTACTTGTATAATAGCTTTGCCTGGCAGTTTCACTCATCTCATTCCGTCCATTGAACAGTCGTATAGTTCGCTGTGCCGTTCTCGCAATCATTTTCTTTTTCAGCTCCTCAGAGCCATAGTCGAATGCCACATGACCGACATGGCCTTCCTCATGCATGAATCATACACAAAATTATTTTCTGATCCGACTGCTTTATTATAATTAAGTATATATTTAATTTTCAAATTAGTGTGATTATTCGTAAGTTAGTTCAGTTCAAAAGCATATCTACCAACTGGTTCTTAAAATCATACACGTATATTATTATTGAAGCAATGATTTCCACGTTTTTTAAAACTATAGTATTTTCGCTGTATAATGGTATGCATGAAAGTTCATGACTGACAATTATAGTGATGTAACCTAAGGAAATTTAATCGATTATTTATAAATAACGAATTAATTGGAAAACGACATGCAATCGTACGTAGTTACCGATGTTACATCTTCGAAATTTTAAAAGTGTTTTGGCAAATATATATTTACAAATAAAACGCAGTAATTTTAAAATATATTTTTTATTATTAGTCACTGTCACTCGAACTAAAACCTCATATCTGAATCTTCTCCAACAGAGATAATTATTTGCTGATCTCAAATGCGGTCGAGGTGGACATATTTATCCCAGTCTGTAAATATTGTCGGGTTGGGTTTCGAAACGAGTCGCCCAAATTTGAGGGTATTGGTGGTGTAGGGGGCTTATGGGAGTTAGTCTTAATCCCCTAAAAGTAATTTTGGCTGCTGGAGTTGCGTTTAAATATTTTTAAACAATTTCCAAAAATTCTTCATTCAAATATGCAAAACGGAACGTAATTTTAGTTCTTATGTGAAAGTAACTAAATAGGTTGTGTTAGGTTCTCTTTTGACCCTTAATCACAGTCAACGTCACTTTATTAAACTAGTGGAATCAATAAAAGCGATATTAAGGTTTTATGTGAAAAAACGTGATACGAAACGCAACCGCTATCTTGTGTGAATGATATTGACAGGTAACGTCAAATTTGTGCGTCATTGCCGTCATTGCTTTCGAGTACCTAGGGTTCTGTAATAAGTAACTAAATAGGTTATAGTAGGTTCTGTTTTGACCCTCAATGCGAAATGCGAAGCAGGGCTCCGTCAACCTTAGTTTATTAAACTAGTGTGAATAATGTGGAAGTTGGCAGTGCCATACACACCGATGTATGGAGTTTTTTTTTTCAGAGGAAACCAAGTATTTCCGGCACGTGAAAATGGTGAGGAGGGGTTCCGAGACCTACCCTCCTCCCCTCCCAATCACTCACAACCCCTAAAAACGGCGACGTATTTCGAAACCTTTACCTTATTGTCGATTGTGTTATTTCTACGACTGATTAATTTTATCAGTGTAGGGATTTCGTATTGCCACCACATCGGAACTATCTATGTCAGTTATTGAAGCTTTACGCTCACGTTTCTTTGGAGTGAACAGCTTCTTGTCTTCAAAACTAGTTTCTCCAAATTTTTCATTGGATATTCGAGAAACTGAAGCCTTGCCGATGTCCAGAGCAGAGCTGCCGCAACTCTGTAATCAACACTGTCGATCGGTATTACCGGGCCCCCGTTTGCACGCTCTCGTTCAAAGAAGATCCTCAAACGAAGCACTTTGAGAGTTTAAAACTATGTTTTTTGTTATTTTTGGCATTGTACCTACCAAATAAAACACAACAAAAAAATAAAAAATAACACGCCAAACAGACAGAAACACAAACCGCATAGGTACAAGGCGCTCGTACTGAAGTATTCGATCATAAGATGGCCGCTCCTATTCATCGATTTCATGCCGATTCAATGGTGACAATCACGAGATTCGAGGGTTCGTTTCATGCATCTGACATTTTGAGGATTATATTTTATTATATTTAAATAATTTATTTACAGTTAATAATAATTATAAAAGTAGAGAGAGACATACTAGTATCAATTTATTTTGTAATTTTTAATAGATATTTTTTTAATAATTGTTTCTTTTTTTGCCAATTTATTTTCATAAGTTGAAAGTAGTATGCGTGATACGTAAAATGAGAACTGTCATGCATATCATCATACAGCGAAAATACTATAAATATCATACCTTTTAAGCCAGCGAGATGCCAATCCTTCAAAATAAAACAACTTGACAGTACAAACATACGAACTACAGTAATGCTAAATATCAGAATCCTCCCTTCCAACATTTACAAAGATTTCAGTTTACATATTAATGTTTAGATAAAAGAGAAAAGTCTGAAACAAGATTTATACTTGTACATAGTACTTGTACATAGTACTTGTACATAGTACTTGTACATAGTACTTGTACATAGTACTATATTATTCAATCCTATTTACTACGAGTAATATTTTTGCATAAATAAACTACTTTAGTGGATTACTTTTTTCAAAGTGCTCAGGTTTTCTAAATAAATTCCAAATACACTTACATATGGGTTTACAAGATTCCTATACATTCCATATTAACCCGTAGGCATTCAGGGCTGACAAAACGTCTTATTGATATAAATTTCATATAATGCAGCCTTCTTCGTCACATTATACCAAAGTGTCAAGAAAAAGTCCTATTCTAGCATGGCGTCAGCACGATGATTATATTTTGGCGACCAAACTGATGAATCTGTAGCTCACGCCCAAGAGCAACAGTATATAATTAAGATAAGAGATTAGGCAACGAATAAAAAAATACGCGTTATGAATAGCTTGAGAATCCATTTATTGCGGAAGTGTAGGCCACCATCAGTTTCAACCTCTACCTAGAAAATGCGCTACGCAACGCAATTACAACAACCTTAAGGATTAAGCTAATATTGTAAAATCTCGTCAATTATCTATCGACAGGCCGAGTGTGTCAGAGTAGTATTACAACAAAACAACAAAAATTTGCTTATCTACTAAAATTAGATTACCTAATTTCAATAGTGAAGCCAAGCTTCACTTCTTTCTTTTTCTATAGGGACAATGTGGTTTGAGAGAAGACGGCTAAAATATCATCATCCTAGTGCTGTCCCAGTGGCGATCCAAGCTCGCAGTTCTAGTCACAACTCGCTATTTGGAATAAGTTTTGTTGCTTACTTTGTGTGGTGTTGATAGGTATATATTGCGCCAGTAACTATTACTTTGATGTATCAATTTTAATTAATTACTCTAACATAATATACACACCATTAATAATCAGTATCATCACTATATACTACAAATAAAATACAAATAAAATCACTTGTCCTGGCTGACATTTATGATCTAGGAGTGATCCTAAACTAGTGAAGCCAGAAACATACAATTTTAACAGCGGGTAAGTACCATAAAGGTATTTTATACAGAGTTATTTTATACAAAAATTAACATTACTATATACACATACAACTATACATTAATCCCTCTACTTTACTTTTTTTTCCCTCTACTTAAATTATTAATAAATAGAGCAAAACATAAAATAAGTAAAAAATTGGTATATTAATTAACACTAAATAAAGATAGTATGTATTTTTTTGGATTTACGCGAATGTTACACATTAAAATTAAACACACAGCAGAATTTGTTGAGCGCTTATGTTTTATGTCAGCTATATGTTAGCTGTAGCTGTAGCTTAAAGAACATATAGCTGACATAAAACATAAACGCTCAACAAAGTTTGCTGTATGTGAACATGTGAAACAAGGACCCAACAACTACCTGCGATTTGATGAACCACAGAAACTCGCAAAAGAACACCGTTTTCTTCCAAGGAAGTTACGTGAGGCTATTGAAATTAAAAGACACCCTAATTTCAATAGGGAAGACGGTTGGAATGTTCCTCCAGCTTGGGACCCTGTCATAAGGCTAATGAAACCCAAGAAGGAGAAAGTCACCAGAAGACCTAAGGACACTGTGAGCTCATTCAGCGTAAATAGTAACACCGATAGTTGAAAAATGTTCGAGTGGTTTGAGTTAACATTTACATTCAAAAAATTAAGACGAAAATCACCTCAGTCTGCCGTTAACATGAATCCTTTAAGAATTCGAAATGTCGTCTAATAATAAAAATATGTAGTTTCTAGATCATTCGGTTTAAATGTAATAACAAGTGAAACCAATATAACGCGATAAAATCCGTAAACTGTAGTTTAATTTCAACTAAATAAAGAATGAAAAGCATACAACCAATTGCAAACACAAAAGGAAAGCACTCTTGCGAAAAGAGTACGCGATACGCATTTCACAACGTAGCTTGATGTACGCAGAAAACAGGCACATTTTATGGCTCAGAAAACAATCAGCAAATAGCAAATTAAGCTGACTCATCAACCATTCACTGATAGCTGACGTTGATTCGTTTCTTTGTTGTCCAATCGAGGTGGCAAATCGAAATTAGGTACTGCTTGACGCAAATCTGACGGCGGAGGCTTACTCTTATTTGAGGCGCTACCTCGAATATGTATGCCCTTGATACTTGATGGCACGGGCTGTTTCCACAACTCCACGTCTTGGCGCGTATTTTGCGTGCGGGTGGGAATGGTGTCGTCATTCGAGCCATCCCAGCTCTTCGAGGAAGGCCAGCAGACTTTTGATGTGGCCCACGGCTTCCCTCAGGGTGCTGTTTTTCGTCAGATATTGGTGCCTGTACTGTGCGACCTCAGGGCAGTCGAGGAGCAGGTGGGCTGCCGTCTTGTCTGCTGCCAAACAGGCCCTGCACAGTGGGCTGTCGGTGATACCTATAGTAAATAGGTGTTTATTAAAGAATCCGTGTCCTGTGTAGGCGGCCGTGACTGTCCGCAGTTGTTGTTTGGACAGCCGGAGGATTTGTTTGGCTATCTTACCGTCTACTGCGGGAAGAGCCTCCTTGGCCTGCCTGCCTGTTACAATACCAATCCCGGACTGGTTGTGTTGGGTCCTGGTCCTATTCCTTACCAGGTTGCGATAAAAACCAGAAGGGAGGGGAATAATGGGCTCGGATCCCACCACCTCTAAAGTGGCCCCTCTTCTGGCAAGTACGTCGGCTGCGTCATTCCCTCTTGAGCCACTGTGGCTCTTAATCCATTGCAGTGTTAATTTGTTTTGTTTACCTACCTCTGTTAGTTTCTGGTGGCATTCAAGCGTGAGTGCCGAGGTGATAGTATGGCTTTTGAGGGCTGAGAGAACAGCCCTACTATCTGAGAGGATCCTAATGGATCGTTCCCTTACCTCACGTGCCATGATTGCTGTGGCAGCTAGGATTAAGCCAAACATTCGGCCTGGTAGACCGTGTTGTAGGCTCCCAGCGGTGCTGCGATGTTGATGTTTAGGTCCTCGGAGAATACTCCTGAACCCGTACCTGTATCCGCCTTAGACCCATCTGTGAAGATCGTGAGCTCGTTGTGGCCAACCTTTCCCTTGTGTAGATCCTCGTACAGTTGGATTTTGTATTTCTTGTCGAAAACAAATTGTTTCGGTATTCGGTCGCCAATGGCTTGTGTGAGAGGAACTTCTTTAAAGAGTGTGTTTAAGTTGCTAGTGTGCGGTGTGTTAGTGTCTTTCCAGAGCTTCAGAGCTTTTAGCCGGATCGCCGACATCGTTGCCTCCTGTTGTATGAACAGGTGCAATGGAGGCAAGTCCAGCAACACCTCGAGTGCCGCTGTAGGTGTAGTTTTCATGCAGCCCGTGGCCGCTAGGCATGCTTTTGAAGCTTTTGAAGCTTGTTGGCGGCCGTTGTTAGGTTGGTCCGAGACCACCACACTACTGCGCCGTAGCTTATCATCGGACGTTTTATTGTCTTATAGAGCCATAAGACAATTTTGGGGGATAGGCCCCATCGTTTACCTATCATCTTCTTGCACTGCCAGAAGACGATGCTGGCTTTATTGAGCTTATTTTCCATGTGGCTGTTCCATGTAAATTTGCTGTCAAGAGTGGCGCCCAGGTACTTTACCTCGGTAGACACCTTGAGCTCTGTGTTGAATAGCCTGGGCTGTCGGTAAGTACCCAGCGCGCGTTTGTGTGTGAACATAACTAGTTCGGTCTTGGTCGGGTTACCTGATAATTCGTACTCATTACACCACCACTCTACTATGCGTAGAGACTGTTGAGTAAGGTCGTATACTGTACTAGTTACCTTACCTGAGGTGAGAATGGTCAGATCATCTGCATATCCTTTTGTGTAAAAATATCTCGCGTTGAGTTTGTCTATGAGTTCATTGATGACTAAGTTCCACAATAGCGGGGAGAGAACACCGCCCTGCGGGCAACCTTTAGTTATCAAGGCTGTCTGGGAGTCGCTGTGCAGGCGCACTACCCTTTTGCTGAGCATGTTTTGGATCAACTGTATGAGCATCTGATCCACACCATGTCTGGCTAGCGCGTTGCTTATGATGGAGAAGTTTGTCTTGTCAAAGGCTCCTTCTATGTCAATGAAGGTGCCCAGACAGATGCTTTTTTGTTGTATAGCAGCTTCTATCTGGTTCACGACCTGATGTAAGGCCGATTCCGTCGATTTCCCTGAGCTGTATGCATGTTGATTGGCATGCAGGGGTAGGTGTTTAAGTGCCCCACTTCTTAATTCCCTCTCGCATAGACTTTCCAAGGCTTTAAGCATGAAGGAGGTCAGGCTTATTGGTCTGAAGGACTTTGTAGTCTGTTTTGCCTGGTTTTGGTATGAAAATTAGTTTGACTTCCCTCCAATTCTTCGGTACATATCTAAGGGCCAGGCTAGCCCTCATGATTGCCAGAAGTCTTTTGCGGACAGGTTCACCCCCCATTGTAATAACCCTAGGAAGATGCCGTCCAGTCCGGCTGTTTTGAAGGGATGGAAGCTATCGATGGCCCATCGGAGTTTTTCTTCTGTGACCACGGTGTTTGCGTGTCTCCACTCGTGTTCGGTCGCCACTGTTGGTGTATCGTGCCACGTTATTACCGGGGTGAGGACGCAGCCTGGGAAGTGTGTTTCGAGTAGGACGCGTGTTGTCTCCTCCTCCGATGTGGTGTATGTGTTATCCGGTTTATGGAGAGTACCTGGTGCAACCATCGGTTGCTGAGCCAGTAGTTTCCTTACCCGGTTTGCTTGTTGGCAAGATTCAATGCTCCCACAGAATTTCCTCCATCCCATGGTGCGTCTGAATCTGAGGCATTTCTTGTATCTTGATTTGGCCGCTTTATAAGCGTCCCAATCTACGTCCGCGCTTGTGTTCATTGCCCTATTTAGAGCCCTTCTTACCTTCTTGCGCTTGCGTTCAAGCTCAGCGCTCCACCAGGGTTGTTTACCTGGGGTTCAGGGTAGAGTGGTTTTTGGGCATGCTGCGTGGTAGCTGTCTAGTATCGACTGCGTCAGTGTACATACCTGCTCGTCGATCTGTTCATTGTCACCCAGTACCGTCGGCGTAGCAGTAAGTTTCTCTTTAAGTGTGTATGCTCTTTTTACTTACCGATTTTAAAGTACTAGGACACACTAGCAAAGTGAACATTTTGTTTATTATTTATCAGGTCTTTATCTAGGGCATCCATAGACAGATACATGATTGGAAGATTTTCGCTCGATAGAATTTTAATTTAAAAAACATGCTTTCTCCAAATTTTTTTTGGATATTTAAAAAAATACTTAACTTTTCACCTTGAATTTGCTACTCACCGAAAGAAGAGCTAGTTTAATAGGGAATGCAAAGACGAATTGTCTCTTAAACAATTATTACTTGAGTTCCGAACGAAATAACATTTCAGACGTTTAACGTTATTTTTTGTTTGTGGTGGCATGCAATGACAAAAACCGTGCGACATTCAAGTTTATAGCTAACACTTAGCGATGACCTCTGCATGATTTTTTACTCTCGAGGTAGCCTCTTAACCGTTTCTTCCCGATTCCGTGGGCATTTTAGGAAATCCTTAAAATAAATTTTGATTACATACGACACATTTTAGAATTACCAATAATAGTAGCAGTGTACCTATATTTCGACTATTTGTGAAAATATTATGACTTTATATCCACGCATACAACCAATAAACTGTAAAGATAATGGATAATAAAATCTTCTACGAACATCTTTACTGGTATAATTCACAAATACACACCCTATTATTACCATATTGTGAATACCGGATCGTATACCTCAAGGCAATCCCTTCAACTCTTTGTTAGATTACAGGCGTGGCGGCAGTAATGTGTTATTGTCCAATCGACGCTAGATCGTAATTACGGACTGACGCAGGTCCGACGGCAACTAAGGCTCTACTCATACAGAATGAGCAGCGACCGGCAGCGTAGTTCTGGGCTGTTTTTCTCTAACTATTTTAAACCTTATCTTTACACACAAACAGCACAATATCGCGTGAGACACAAAATCAAGCATACGCGCGTAAATCGTGCAGTACCGCTGCGTGGCATAGCGCACGCCGTTACACTCTTTAGTTAGAGTGATAAGGCTTTATATTGTTTGCCAATAAATCTAATCGCCGCTGCACTACCAGCCGCTGTTCCTTCCGTGTGAATTAATCCTAACTGACACATACCATTACAGACAACCGGTTGGCGCAGCGGGAGTGTAAACGACTGCTACGACGAAAGTCGCGGGTTCGATTCCCGCTCAAGTCAAACATTTGTGTGCATGAACATGGATGTTTGTCTTGGTCTGGGTGTTTCTATGTATAATATGTATGTATTTACAAAAAAAAAGTATATATGTATATTTATCCATTGTCTAGTACCCATAGTACAAACTCTGCTTAGTTTGGGACTAGATGGTGTTTTTATTGTCTACGACATTAGATATCACTTTCTGTATTATCTCACCACGTTTCATTCCTACTATCGCATGCATATAGCTAAAGAATATTTTTTCAGTATGAGAAAAATTATGCAACTACTTGCCGCACATGTTCTATCATATAATTATGCGTCTGCAGCTCTTTTTGTAATCTATGTTGGCTTCTATTTAAGTAAAACAATAATAAATTTTTTATGTCAATCTCTATATATAAAGATCTTAACACTTACACAACATCAAACTAACCGAACGGTACAATACCCTCGTAATCTATGCACGTTTATAGTCATCTACCGTGTATTTAAACTGTCCCACTGCTAGACACGAACATCTTCTCACTACGAGAAGGGTAAGGCCATAGCCCACGCAAGTCCAGTGCAAGTTGAGAGTCGGTTTAGACCCGCTTTCGCTTCGGACATTGGTACCGCCCCGTGTCTGGAGCGGAAGAGCTTGGAACGCCGTCGCCACCTTCTGTATGGCGGAAATGCCGAGCACGGAGACCGCGGAGCGAAAGATGGATCGTCATCGCCCTCTTCCCAACCGTATGTCTGGGTATCAATACAGACTGTGGACGGTGCGCCACCAAGGCATCTAGCCGTCGAACAAGACCGTAAAGGCGGCCGTGCTACTAAGGCAGGTCGACTGCATGAGTGATTATGTTAGTGTGTCTGAAGACTGTCTTTGAGACTGAATCATTCGAGCATTGCACATTCTCTCTCCACTGGGCTCCGAGTTTAATTTATTGGATTTGAAGTTAGTTGTAAAGAGACCCGCAAACAGAGTTCTTTCACCGCGACACAAAAAAAAACCTTCACATGTCTTTGGTTGCCTCATGATGTTTCCTTTCACCGTTTAGCAAGCGATAACATATATGCACAAAACTTCGAATAGTTAGTGGCGCACACTGAGAGTTTGAACACGAAGCTCTTTGCGTACCTGACCGTTAGTCTCTCCACTAGGCCATCGCTCCCTTCATATCAATAGATATCTTTTACACACCTACTAGTCCAACCCTCTTTACTAATCATAATTATGTAAGGAATAAATCGATATTTGCTCTCCTCTAAGGAATGTAAGCCAGCTGATAATAGTAACATTTCTTGATGAAAGCAAGGTAATAGTACAATGAACCCTCACATAAAGAGTGAACCAACATTTTATGCGACGGCTAAGTATAGAGGAAATGTTGAGTTTGCTCTAACCCTTTAAGTTGCCTTATGTGAGAACGAGATTTCCGAAGCCGATTTCTGAGCAACGGAAAGAGTCAGCGTTCTTCAACAAGTTGCATCATAGTAAATGTTCTTCGCCGATTGTTTCAGCGGAAAGTTTTCCATTTGTCTAATTAACGATGCCGAAGTTCTGACCTTAATAAGCTCTTGAACCAAGATCTATCAAGTTCGAGTAATGAAATTGAGTATAAGAACATTGATACGACCTTCGAACAACAAATAAGAACTTTTGCTTCTGTTCGATTAGGTTAAATTTATATTATTGAGTAGCCATTTATAGAGTTCCGTTAGAAAAAATTTAGGGAACTCATAGTCTACAATTATCTGGGTGTTCATTGTGTCCGTTGATTGTTTGTAAAGTCCTTTGCGATTCAGGAGTTATTCCTAGAACGGGAATAGTCTTGATTAATAAATTAAATCTACCAGCCTTGTGTGTCTTACGTTAGTAATTTTAAACATTAGATTTATCAACTTGCTTCAACACTTTTTGTTTTATCATTGCGTTTGCAAAATGTATGTAATACATATAATCATCAATCAGGCCCTGCCTTCACTTACTAACTAAGCTATAGTGTTTAGATATATTTAAATTCTTGTAAGTAGTCGCACATGTAAGGATAAACTTCTTAGCTTAAGCTCCGAAGGCTTTACAGGTTAACGATTATTAGTGAAATAACTTAAATATTTGGTAGGCGATAAAACTATGACTATGCTTGTCCTCAGTGGCGGGTTCCAAATTTTGGGTTAGTGGTTATTTTGTTAAGAGTCTTGTTTTTTTTTTTTTTTTATGGAATAGGGGGCAAACGAGCAGACGGATCGCCTGATGTTAAGCGATTACCGCCGCCCATGGACACCCGCAACACCAGAAGAGTCACAAGTGCGTTGCCGGCCTTTTAAAAAGGAATACGCTCTTTTTTTGAAGGTTTGAAGGTCGTATTGGTTCGGAAAAACCGCAGGTGACAGATCATTCCACAGTTTAGAGGTGCGAGGCAGAAAGTTTCTAGAGAAACGCACCGTTGTGGATTGACAACCATCTAAATGATGGGGATGGAAATGCTGTCACGTAGAACGATGGCGGAAAGAGGTGGCAGGGATTAATCCGAACAATTCCTCGGAGCACTCCTCATAGTAGAATCGATAAAAGATGCATAGCGAGGCTACATCTCTACGCAGCGCCAAGGGGTCTAACCGATTGCAAATATCTTGGCAGTCGACAATTCGAGCGGCTCTCCGTTGGATGCGGTCTAGAGGGAGAAGCTGGTACTGGGGTGCCCCTGCCCAAAGATGAGAACAGTATTCCATATGCGGCCGGACCTGCGCCTTATAAAGGAGCAAGCGGTGGGCCGGAGTGAAATACCGTCTCGATCTATTTAGCACGCCAAGCTTCTTCGAGGCTAACTTAGCCTTACCCTCTAAGTGACCGCGGAACTGGACTTCGCTCGATATGTCGACAACAAGTATTCCAATACTGGAGGAGGCAGTCAAGGGGGTGCTCTCAAAACGAGGACATACGACCATCGGCAGTTTTTTTGCGGTGAAAACGCAGACTTGTGTCTTTGTGGGGTTAAATTGGACCAAATTAAGTCTTCCCCAATCTGAGACCATCTCCAAGGAGGTCTCAATTTCAGACACAAGTTTTTGTCGGCTCTCGATGACTTTTTCCCGAGAAATGTTGGCGTGGCCGGTATATAAAGCATCACCTGAGCTGTCATCTGCATAACAATGAATGCCGCTATCTAGCAACATATCATTGATATGCAGGAGGAACAGGGTAGGCGATAGCACGCAGCCTTGAGGAACACCAGCATTTACAGACAAGGCGTCAGAGCATTCACCGTCAACTACGACCTTTATGCTTCTGTCTGTAAGAAAGCTGGTGACCCATTCGCATAATTTCTCGGGCAGCCCATAGGAAGGGAGCTTCGAAAGAAGCGCTTTGTGCCAGACCCGATCGAAGGCCTTCGCTATGTCCAAACTGACCGCCAAAGCCTCCCCCTTTGTCTCGATCGCCTGTGCCCAACGATGTGTCAGGTATACTAGAAGATCACCAGCCGACCGACCCTTACGAAAGCCGTATTGCTGGTCACTAAGCAGCTGATTATCCTCTAGAAACCGAAGGAGCTGGCAGTTAATAATGAACTCCATTATCTTCGAGAAGAGGGAGGTTATGGCTATGGGTCTGTAGTTGGACGGGTTAGAGCGATCGCCTTTTTTAGGGATCGGGTGGACCAATGCTGTCTTCCACGATGTTGGGACTACGCCAAATGAGTAGGAGAGACGAAAAAGGCGTGTCAAAACTGGTGCCAACTCTGGAGCGCATATCTTCAACACAATAGGGGGAATTCCATCAGGCCCACTCGACTTATGGATATCGAGGGACAGAAGTGCCATACGGACTGCGCGCTGGTGGAACCGAATATCCGGCATACAGCCCTTCAACAGCGGTATAGTAGGCGGTTCCTGTCCCCTGTCATCCAAGGTCGAGTTGGACGCAAAGAGTTTGCCCAGAAGATCGGCTTTCTGCTTTGCGTCGTGGGCCAAGGAGTCATTTCCCATGTGTAGCGGTGGAAAGGATGGCTTACAAAAGTTCCCTTCGATAGCTTTGGCAAGAGACCAGAATGCACGAGTTCCCGAAGGAAGGCGCTCAAGCCTCTCGCCAATTCTACCGATGTGCTTCGTCTTCGCACTAGCAATGTCTCTTTTGAAGGACCTGGAGGCAAAGTTATACTCCTTTTTTAATGCGCTGGTATTTTCATCCCCTGCCGCCACCGCATCAGCCCAGGCTTGGTAAGCTTCCTGCTTCCTGCGAGAAGCCTTTTTGGAAGATGAACCAAACCAAGGCCGAAATTTGCCACCAATGGGGACCACAGAGGATGGAATGGAAAGTTCCATGCCCTGTAGCACCACATCAGCAACAGAATCAGCAGCGGCGTTGGGATCATCCGGCAAGAAGCATATTTGTCCCCAAGAATAGGACGCAAAGAAGTTCCGCATCCCATCCCAATCTGCTGACTTGTAGTGCCACACACGGCGACTGCGTGTATCCCGCGATCGCAGCGAGCACGTGAGAGGCACCACACTCCGTACAAGGCAGTGGTCTGAGGAGCCAAGTGGGGCGCCTACGGATACCTTGTAGCCGTCCGGATGAGAAGTCAGCAGAAGGTCCAGCAGTGAAGGATTCTGGCTTTCAACGTCTGGGATTCGCGTGGGCGTGGTAACCAGTTGTGTCAGGCCATAAGCCAGTGCGAAGTCGTGAACAGATCTCCCCGCATGATCAGTTTTACTGGAACTGAGCCAGTTGGCGTGATGGGCGTTAAAATCGCCAAGCAAGATGATCTCTGCTGACGGGATCTGCTGCTGCACAAAGTCTGAAGCCATTTGGATGTGTTCAATGAGTCGGTCAGTTTCGGTATCACCGCTGTGGGACCTGTAAAGGCAAGCATAGACGCGGGGGTGGTCGTCGCTATCTATACGTAGCCATAAGGTGGAAAGGTCCCTACCTTCAAGATTCCTAAGTCGACGAGAACTGATATCGTCTCTAACATACACGCACACTCCGGCCTTGGACAGAAAGGAGTGTTCAAGTCCATACCCAGGGTAAGTAAGGTAGGAAGTGTCTGCTGGAGGCGATATCTGCGTCTCAGTCAAGAAGAGCAAGGCCGGCTTTGTTGTCTCGAGGTGGTAGTGGACAGCATTAAGGTTGGTGTGTAATCCCCTGATATTGCAGAAGTCCACGGCCAGTGTGGCAGGGGGTGCCAGGATATTTTTGCTCCTTTTTAGGGACTTTTCGAGCGCAGTTTTGCCCCCCCCCCCAGAGTACGACGGGCGGCCTGGGCGTCCACGCTTAGATGCGTTGTGTCCTGAACGCGGACGTCCAGAGAGAGATTCTCCAACGCTAGCGCAGTTGGTACCCTCCTGGGGTAGCAAATAGTTTTTCAACTGCACCATCATAGGGGGGTGGTTGGGGGATTGGGCCTCCGGTATCCTCACTCACTCGGCGAAACACAACGCAAGCGTTGTTTCACGCCGGTATTCTGTGTTGATTCCGAAGAAGCAAGCTATTTAAAAGTAATTTGTCATGATGCCAGCCCCAGATGATATTTTGGAGAGGTGAGTGGGTCTTGAGCTCTTTAGACTCTCCTCTGTAAATAAAGATAAAAAAACAACACTCCTCTGGAACTACAAAGCCGGCAGTGTTAGTGGCCTGACACTTCTGTACTAACATTTTAATATTCGGTATTGCATTATAACTTACAATATCAAATTAATGAACGAATAATGTATAATTCATATTCATTTTATTTATCAATTTTTAGTAAAGCGTTCATCGGAGTAAAAGATATTGTTATTTCTCATACGTTTAGTGCCTACCTGTGTAGTGTTTACCGTGTTTGTAAGCGAACACTTTTCTTACGAAGCAAAGTGTTTGTTCAACGGATCTTATCTATATAGGTCAATGGAAAATTCGGGTACGAATGAATTGATTATGAAAAAAGATTGTATTTCTTCTGGCTAGGCATTTTGTATCGTAATATTTTCAATTTGTTATGTCAACCTAAATTGGATTCCAGCACAAAATTATTGTAGGAAAATTCTTAGAAATACTACATCGCGAGCAATTAAATTATGGCTACGAAACATTAAATGTTTACTTACTATTGCTATTTGTATGCCTTTTTTTTGTTTTACGAGGTAGAAAATCCCTTCGGATCTCCGACTCTTGGCGAAATGAGAGCCGGATTATGTGGTGTAACCACTTAAAACCACCTCGACTTCCTCTTGTACCCGTGTGTCGAAGGGTAGGGAATTGCATAAGCATTCGTCGCTACCCCCCCGACGGGTATTGGCCCGCCAGATGGTCAGGCGGGCCTCGAACAAAACCCCCTTGGCCGCGGAATAAGGTGTTGGGCTTCGCCGCCAAAACACCCAGCGGCCGCAGAGGATAGGGAGGACGGCAGCGCAACATCGCATCTCCTCTTCCTATGCGGCCCCACCGCGACGCATCGAATGGTGCGCCCCCATTTGGTCGCGGGAGATAGGGCGCGTGGCAACGCAACACCGACACGCCTCTCCTCCCGCGACCGCGCCCGACTGCGAGGGACAGACAGAACTGTCTCCCGCACCTGCACCGTTGGACGCATCCTGCGCAGGCCCACTGCCAAGCCTACGCGGAGCGTCCACTCCAGGGATCCCTCTTAGCTTCACCGCGGGGTTCCAATCCACGGTTACTGAGCCCCCCCACCACGACACGGTGGAGATCCCTTCGCTTTGTATACCTTGTATTTTTTGTGTCGGGTCGGCAAAACCTTATGGAGTCCCTCCGCCCCGGGGGAAGGACGAAGGGGACTGTCAGACTCTTACTGACTAAAAACCAACCCGTGTTCCTCATGTACCCGTGTGTCGGAGGGTCGGGTATCACCGAAGCATTCCTCGCTACCCCCCGACGGGTATTAGCCTGCCAGATGGTCAGGCGGGCCCCGAACAAAGCGCCCTTGGCGGCGGATGTATGTGTTGGGCTCCGCCGCCAAAACACGCAGCGGCCGCAGAGGATAGGGAGGACGGTAACCTGGCAACACCACATCTCCTCTTCCTCTGTGGCCCCACCGCGACGCAACAATGGTGCGCCCTCATTTGGTCGCGGGAGATAGGGTGCGCGGCAACGCAACACCGACACGCCGCTCCTCCCGCGACCGCGTCTGACTGCGCGCGTCCGACTGCGAGGGACAGGCAGAACTGTCTCTCGCACCCGCACCTTTTAACGCATCCTGCGCAGGCCTCCGTCAAGCCCACGCGGAGCGTCCACTCCCGGGATCTCGCTTATCTTCACCGTGGGTGACCTAACCACGGTTACTGAGCCCCCCCACCACGACAAGGTGGAGATCCCACGAGGGGGTCCTCGTGCAACCCTACGGTCCCCAACATACATACCAAACAGCTTCTTGCGCCGAATAGTTTTGGCTGAGCGTTGTCTGTCAGGCAGACAGTAACGCAAACATTTAATCTATACAGATAGATGATATTAAATGTTGGAGTTTTTCGACATATGACAGTATCTTCACTTACTTAAATTCAGAAAAAAATTCAGACTATTTCATGTTGAAAAATAAATGTAATTAAAATTGAAGTAAAATGCAACCGTAGGAGAGCCATGCTTCGGCACGAATGGGTCAGGCTCGACCGGAGTGATACCACGGCCTCACAGAAAACCGGCGTGAAACAACGCTTGCGTTGTGTTTCGCCGAGTGAGTGAGGATACCAGAGGTCCAATCCCTATGATGGTACAGTTGAAAAACTTTTTGCTACCCCAGGAGGGTACCAACTGCGCTAGCGTTGGAGAATCCCTCTCTGGACGTCCACGTTCAAGACACAACGCATCTAAGCGTGGACGCCCAGGCCACCCCTCGTACTCTGGGGAGGGCAAAACTGCGGTCGAAAATTCCCTTAAAAAAAGCTAAAATATCCTGGCACCCCCTGCCACACTGGCCATGGACTTCTGCAATATCAGGGGATTACACACCAACCTTAAAGCTGTCCACCACCACCTCGAGACAATAAAGCTGGCCTTGCTCTTCTTGACTGAGACGCAGATATCGCCTCCGGCAGACACTTCCTACCTTACTTACTCTGGGTATAGACTTGAACACTCCTTTCTGTCCAAGGCCGGAGTGAGCGTGTATGTTAGAGACGATATCAGTTCTCGTCGCCTTAGGAATCTTGACGGAAGGGACCTCTCCACCTTATGGCTACGTATAGATAGCGACGACCACCCCCGCGTCTATGCTTGCCTTTATAGGTCCCATAGTGGTGATACCGAAATTGACCGACTCATTGAGCACATCCAAATGGCTTCAGACTTTGTGCAGCAGCAGATCCCGTCAGCAGAGATCATCTTGCTTGGCGATTTTAACGCCCATCACGCCAACTGGCTCAGTTCCAGTAAAACTGATCATGCGGGGAGATCTGTTCACGACTTCACCCTGGCTTATGGCCTGACACAACTGGCTACCACACCCACGCGAATCCCAGACGTTGAAAGCCAGAATCCTTCACCGCTGGACCTTCTGCTGACTTCTCATCCGGACGGCTACAAGGTATCCGTAGGTACCCCACTTGGCTCCTCAGACCATTGCCTTGTACGGAGTATAGTGCCTGTCACGTGCTCGCTGCGATCGCGGGTTGCACGCAGTCGCCGTGTGTGGCTACAAGTCAGCAGATTGGGATGGGATGCGGAACTTCTTTGCGTCCTATCCTTGGGGTCAAGTTTGCTTCTCGCCGGATGATCCCAGCGTCGCCGCTGGTTCTGTTGCTGATGTGGTGCTACAGGGCATGGAACTTTCATTCCATTCTCTGTGGTCCCCATTGGTGGCAAATTTCGGCCTTGATTTGGTTCATCTTCCAAAAAGGCTTCTCTCAGGAAGCCGGAAGCTTACCCAACCTGGGCTGATGCGGCACGGGATGAAAATACTAGCGCATTAAAAAAGGAGTATAACTTTGCCTCCAGATTCTTCAAAAGAGACATTGCTCGTGCGAAGTCGAAGCACATCGGTAGAATTGGCGAGAGGCTTGAGCGTCTTCCTTCGGGAACTCGTGCATTCTGGTCTCTTGCCAAAGGATGGATGGATGGCTTACAGAAATTCCCTTTGATGCCAAAGCTATCGAAGGGAATTTCTGTAAGCCATCCTTTCCACCGCTACACATGGGAAATGACTCCTTGGCCCACGACGCAAAGTAGAAAGCCGATCTTCTGGGCAATCTCTTTGCGTCCAACTCGACCTTGGATGACGGGGGACAGGTACCGCCTACTATAACGCTGTTCAAGGGCTGTATGCCAGATATTTGGTTCCACCAACGCGCAGTCCGTATAGCACTCTGTCCCTCGATATCCATAAGTCAAGTGGGCCTAATGGAATTCCTCCTATTGTGTTGAAGATGTGCGCTTCAGAGTTGGCACCAGTTTTAACACGTCTTTTTCGGCTCTTTTATTCTTTTGGCATAGTCCCAACATCGTGGAAGGTTGGTCCACCCGATCCCTAATAGAGGTGATTGCTCTAACCCGTCCAACTACAGACCGATATCCATAACTCCCTCTTTTCGAAGATAATGGAGTAAAATTTTAACTGCCAGCTCCTCCGGTTTCTGGAGGATAATCAAATGCTGATGAGGTGATTTTACAATTTTCGGCTTAGTGACCAGCAATACGGCTTTCGTAAGGGTGATCTTCTATTATACCTGACACATCGTTGGGCACAGGCAATCGAGACAAAGAGAGAGGCTTTGGCGGTCAGTTTGGACATAGCGAAGGCCTTCGATCGTGTTTGGCACAAAGCGCTTCTTTCGAAGCTCCCTTCCTATGGGCTGCCCGAGAACTTATGCGAATGGGTCCCCAGCTGTCTTACAGACAGAAGCATAAAGGTCGTAGTTGACGGTGAATGCTCTGACGCCTTGTCTGTAAATGCTGGTGTTCCTCAAGGCTGCGTGCTATCGCCTACCCTGTTCCTCCTGCATATCAATGATATGTTGCTAGATAGCGGCATTCATTGTTATGCAGATGACAGCACAGGTGATGCTTTATATACCGGCCACGCCAACATTTCTCGGGAAAAAGTCATCGAGAGCCGACATAAACTTGTGTCTGAAATTGAGACCTCCTTAGAGATGGTCTCAGATTGGGGAAGTCTTAATTTGGTCCAATTTAACCCCACAAAGATACAAGTCTGCGTGTTCACCGCTTAAAAACTGCCGTTGGTCGTATGTCCTCGTTTTGAGAGCACCCCCTTAACTGCCTTCTCCAGTATTGGAATCGACATATCAACCGAAATCCAGTTCCACGGTCACTTAGAGGGTAAGGCTAAGTTAGCCTCGAAGAAGCTTGGCGTGTTCAATAAATCGAGATGGTATTTCACTCCAGCCCACCACTTGCTCCTTTATAAGGCGCAGGTCCGGCCGCATATGGAATACTGTTCTCATCTTTGGGCTACTTCGCTTTCGACCGTCTTGGCGTGCGGACACGTTCGTGTGCGCTCTCGCGTATTAAAATCATAATTTTGGCATTTGCGAATATTTTGGTTATATTAATACACGAACGGCTAGTAATAGCTACAGTGCAAATAATATAGTTTGTGGTGAAAAATATTGTGTTTTAGTAGTGTTTTTCACGGTTTTACCCGGCACCTCGTGCTTGCACGAGGCGGCGTGGAATTCGAGTGATTCACGGAGCGAATAGGGTGTGTTGCGTTTCATTCGGGAGCGTAACAGCCCCTGAATTGTTACAACCCGCCCGAGAGAGGTAAACAAGGCTTCAGGGCTGCCTGAAACGCGTTTTTCGGCGGTACCGTGTGCGTATAACCTCACTTTGTGAGGTTAGAAACACGCGCGCCGCCGCGAGGCCGTTGCGGGCGCTTAGTTGCCTTGTGTTTTCCTATTTATTTTGCATAATAGTTTGTTTTATAAGCCTTCAGCATTGAAAGTGTGCTTCAGAAAATTTTCATTTAAACGTGCACGTGGCGTTTGACATCTGACGCGGGCGTGGTCGGCGTTTGACAGCTGTCAGTGTCATCTGACATTGACAGCTGACGTAGCGTTGGCCGTCATCGGCGGATGGTGTTGCCAGCACAATAAGATTGTCTGTGGCCACTTATCAAGTAGTCAATTTTTATTTTATTACTTAGTTTAAATCAGTACTGGACATTGCTCGGTCTCGGAGTTGACTGGAATTCTATTATAGTCTGTGGAGGTCGCTGAAGGTTGACGTTTGGTGTCACCTTAACGTTTGACAGCTGTCATCTTTTGACAGCTGTCAGTGTCATTGACGGCTGTCAGTGTCTTTGACATTGACGTGACGTTGCGTCTGACTTTGACACTGACGTTAGGCTGGGTTGCCAGCACAACAAATTCCGGTCGCCTAGAGGCTAAGGTTGCCACTTTTTAAATAATTTGTTTTAATTTTGTATTTTAAATTTATTGCTTTGTGTGTGCCCTTTCTTTGTGAACTTGCTAGGTGTTATACCTAGCAAGTTAGCTAAAAATGATGGAGGACGAAGACGAGCAGCTTCGGCGGCAGCAGGAGCTGTTCGAACAAGAGTTGTCCCGCAAGGAGGAGGAAGTGGAGGCTCTCATGGAGCTGATGGGCGAGGCAATGGGTACGGTGCCTGCTGAGACAGTAGCGGCCGGATTTCGCCCGAGGACGACGTTGGCCCGCACACCGCCTGGTGGTTTCTCGCCTGCGCAAGTGCCCGTGGCTGCGGCCGTGGGGGCGACCCCTACGCCGCAGATAGAAAAGGGCAAGCGGGTTTTTAGCTCACCGGAGGAGGTGCGAGAGGCCGTGCAACGGAAGGCCCAGAAAAAGAAGAAGTCTTCGGCCCCTTCATCGTCGTCAGTTCCACCTATAGGAGGCATCCTAACAACCGGCCCCACTCCCGTTGAAGCAGAGAGTCGTCCGGCGCCGAGTGCGACAGCTGTGTCGCCAGGCATGAAGGACATGCCGAAGGAAGAGTTGATAGACGCGGTACATTCGGCTGTTAAGGCCATCTCAGCAGTTGCCAACGCGACCAATAAGCTAAATATTGGCGACAAGACAGCAATCGCAGCGCACGGTCAAGATATTATTGCGCTGGTGGCACAGCTGGCTCTTCGCCTGGCCCGCACGGAACATGAGGTCAGCGCCACGATGTTGAAGGTTAAGGAGACGGAGGCAAGCCTCGCGGTAACGGCAACGCTGCCGCAACAGGCCACGCAACCAGCGGCCCCTTTGTATGCTAACGCATTGAAGATGCCAAACGGAAAGCCGCCGATGCCGGTACAGCACCACGGACCAGCCGTAATCATCTACCCGGCCAGGGAAGATATAAAGACGTCGGACGACACTAAGAAGGTGCTACAGCAGGCCGTCAAGCCCTCTGAGTTGGGCATACGCGTGACTCAGGTTAGGCGTGTGGGAAATTTGGGAGTGGTGGTCCGCACTGCTACCGCCGAAGCTGCCGCGAAGTTGAGGAGCCAGGTGCCAGAGGGGCTGCGAGTGGCTGAGCCACGGTCTCGCTTGCCTCGCGTGGCACTTCGATATCTGCGGTCCGATATCGCCGGAGATGCGCTTATTGAAGAGTTGCAAAGGATCAACCTGGCGGATTACGCAGCCTGGCCACTGCAGCGGTTTAAGGATGAATGTAAGTTCGCCGTGAGGAAGCAAATTGGACCGAAGTACCTGGTAGTACTAGAATGCTCAAAGGTGGCCCGCGACAAGCTCATAGAGCTCAACAAGGTGTACGTAGGATGGGACGAGGCCGAGGTGTGTGACCACATCAGAGCCACGTGCTGCAACAAGTGCCAGCAATACGGGCATCCCGAAAAGTACTGCCGGTCCAAGGACATGATCTGCGGCAAGTGCGGCGAAGCCGGCCACAAGTCGGCCGAATGCCAATCCAAGACACAATGCTGCGCGACGTGTAAACGTTTCAAGCGGAAGGACTCGGACACGCCCACAACTGCCCCGGCCAGCTGCCCCGCTAGGCTACATGCCAAACAGCAGGCAGCCAACATGATTCACTATGGATAATTCGGATCCCAAGACAATACGGTTCGGTCAGCTCAATCTGCAGGGCTCGAAAGCAGCCACCACGGAACTGCCAGTGGTCGCGAAGACACGCGGCGTTGACATTGTACTTGTACAGGAACAATACCACAGTCGACCCGGCATTCTGCAGTGTGGTGTAAGCCCTAAGGCTGGCATCCTTGTACTCAGTAGGACCCTCGCCGTTACGGTACTCGAAGACCTCAGCAATGAGTTTTGTATTGTAGCACACATCGCACACGGTAACAATGGCCTACACGTGGTCTCTGCATACTTCCAGTACTGCCACGACATTGGTCGCCACATAGCGCATCTAGAGAGCGTATTCCAGCGGCAACCAAGCAGCCCTATTATCATAGGCGTTGATAGTAACGCTCATTCACCTATGTGGTACTGCGAGAGGAGACAGTACACGGGAAGAGGACCGGACACAGAGTATAGAAGGAACCAAATGGAAGGATTTATCCTTGGATTGGACCTGCAGCTCCACAATGAACCGGATCAGCCACCGACATTTTGTGGGCCCAACGGAGCGTCGAACATTGACTTGACCATCTCGACGAGAGGAGTTGACGTGTGTGATTGGAGAGTACACGAGGGTGCCAGTCTCAGCGATCATCAGCTGATAACGTTCGTCGTAAACGGAAGAAGCGAAAGCTCCGCCAAGGACAAGGTTGACATCGGCTCAGCGCCGTTCCGAGTGCGAGGAGTTAACTGGCCCGCCTTCTGCTCAGCGCTGCATGCGAGGATGGACTGACTTCACCCGAGACTTTCCACCACTGAATACAGTGAACGATATACAGAGATGCTACTCCGCACAGCCCGAGAGTCCCTAGGACAATGTGGCAGAAAGGACAATGGCAAGTACGAATGGTGGTCCCCTGCACTGGACGATTTTCGTCGCCGTATCAACAAGGCTCGAAGGGATTGGCTGAAGTCAAGACGTACCGAATCGCCGGATCAGGACGCTCTGTATGACGAGCTTCGTGCCCTTCGGGGTGAGTACAAGCTCGCTATGAAATCTGCAGAGTTGGACTTTTATCGACGAATAGCCGAGTCTGGTAACGACGACCCGTGGGGACTTGCATACCGGGAAGCCAGCGGGCGCTCGCGCCCGCCGCAGAACATCTTGTATGGAGCGAAGCTCTCGGAAGGCTACACGCAATCGACGGGGGCCACCATGGACACGCTGCTTCAGACGCTGTATCCCGACGACGATCCGACCAAAGACATGCCGTACCACCGCGAGGTGCGAGTTGCAGCCACATTCGCGCCCTCAGGAGAAGACATGTGCGCTCCCGACAATAAGACGGTAGAGCGCATTGTGAGAAACCTCCCGAACACTGCGCCTGGGATGGATGGTCTGACGTCGGTAATCATCAAGTGGGCCTGGAAGTCTACGGCAGACGAGATTATCCTGATGTACGCGAAATGCATCGCCGAGGGAACTTTCCCTGATCTTTGGAAAGCTGGCCGTCTCATCGTCCTGCCGAAGGGCAACGGGAAACCACTAAGTGACCCGAAAGCGTATAGGCCTATTACTTTGCTGCCCATTCTGGGTAAGATTCTTGAGCGCGTCATTGTTGCTTGTGCACCTTGTTTGTCTCGCAACATCGCAGGAACTCAGCATGGTTTTACTCGGAACAGATCTACTGTCACAGCACTTAGGCACTTGAACGATATAGTCTATAACTCGAGAGCCACGTATGTTCAACTGATCTATCTTGACATCTCTGGTGCATTCGATAACGCCTGGTGGCCAATGATTTTCTTCGTCCGTGAACACTCATACGTATTGCACGCGTCGCTCTTAGAAATAGATCGTCAACCTTTTGTTACATTTACTCAACTAAATTTATTTTATAATAATAACTTGATTGCAATGAAGACCTGCGCTGCCTGTAATACCTAGTTCAATGATGGGGTCCAGTGCACCAGTTGCCAAAAACATATGGACTTTGGGTGCGCAAATCTCACAGAAAGTGGATGGAAAAGAATGAGAGCTGATAAAAGAGCGCAGTGGAAGTGCTCCACGTGCAAGATCTCGTCACCAGCTGCACCTGCCGTCGAACCAGTCACTATGGACACTATACTGGCTAAAATACGGGACATGAAGCGCCAACTACTCAGTTTGCCAGCATTAATGGAGGATATCCGAGGTATAAAAGATGACATAACACAGGTGAAGTCGACTTGCGAGTGTACTAGCCTTAAACTGGAAGAATATGGCTCCAGACTATCAGTGGTTGAAACGAAACTAAACGAATTAGAGAAACTCCAAGATGTGGTAACATGCTTGCAGACCGATGTTGCGAAATTAAAGTTCGACCTAGCATCTCAGGAACAACGTTCACGGCTGAACAACGTGGAGATAAAGGGAATCCCGACCAAAAAAGGTGAGAACCTTTTTTCTATTGTTGATGCCATTGGTCGCCGAGTTAGTTACAACTGTCAGAAAAATCTTATTAACTATATCTCTAGAGTGCCGATATATAATTCCAATGAGAAACTGATTGTGGTGAGCTTTTTGAATCGGTATGTTAAGGAAGATTTTATTGCTGCTGCTCGAGCTAATAAGGAGCTTTTCACCGCTGACATTGGACTTCACGGCCCGTCGCAACGAATCTATGTCAACGATCACCTGAGCGTAGAACACAAGAGGCTTTTAACCAAAGCCAAAGCTATTGCAAAAGAGAAGAACTATGAATACATCTGGGTAAAACATGGTAAAATACACGTATTAAAAAATAACTCTTCTAAGTTAATTATAATACGTAAGGAAACTGATTTAAACAAAGTTGTATAAAATGTCCTAAATACTGCATTAATTCAAAGTTACTTGCTTATCTTATTTTGCTTGTAAAACCAAACATTTTTATATTGCTTTACGTGTTGTATTATTGTTACAAAAGGTTTAGAACGCCCGCTTTACTAACGAGTTTCGTATTCATTTGGCTCTTGAAGCGCGCTGTTTACTTTAAAGCTCTATGTAATAATTATACTCCTGTCCTGCTTGCACCTACGCATGCGCAGTATCGCTTGCTTTCTCGCACAGTTGTCGCGCTACCTGAGTATCGTTCGAGTTTAAACATTATTGAAGATTACCGCGTTTATACAATGTTCTTTTTAAATTACCCATTCTTTGTTAATTGTGTATATAATTATTATTTTACTCTTGCAGACTATAATAATACGTGTACTGTTGTTGACTTTATTAACTATGTTCGTTTATACCGTGTTTATTCAATGCTATCTTTAAATTGTCCATACTATGTTATTTGTTTACATAATTATTTTATTATTTCTGGCTGTAATAGTGCATATTTTATTATTGGCTCTGTTCGCTATGCGCGTTTATACCAAGTTTATATAATGCTATCTCTAGATTGCACATTCTTGGTGATACTGGTTCATAATTATTTTATTCCTACCCACAATAACAATACATATTCTGTTATTGGTTTTGTTCACTATGCGTATTTATACCAGGCTTATTCAAAGCTTTTTCTATATTGCCCATCTTTAATTATTTGTGTTTACAATTCGTTTAATAGTGTCCAATGTTTTAATGCATATTCTGTTATTGGCTTTGTTCACTATGCTAGCTAAAAATAAATTAAACATATACTACCAAAACGTTCGTGGTCTCCGAACTAAGACTGACACCTTCTTTCGTCAGATTCAAATTAATTCGTATGACATCATTATTCTTACAGAGACGTGGTTAACAGATGGGATTTCGGATTCGGAGTTCTTTGATGATAGGTATATTGTATGGCGCCGTGATAGGGACTATGTATCTACTGGGCAGTCGCGTGGAGGTGGTGTCTTAATTGCTACTCGGAGGGATATACCGGCTATATCGCAGCCTACTTTCTTTTCTACAGCTGAAGATTTATGGCTGAGCATACGTCTAAAGCGATCTAATTCTCGTTCTTACATTAACTTGTATTTGTGCGTTTTGTATTTGTGTAAACAAAATCTCGGTCTATCCTTTTCTTCACAACTCTCTAATTTCCTATTTAAACTAAATCAAATTGTTATTGATAATCCATCAGATGCTTTTCTAATCGTGGGTGATTTCAACATGAGTAGTATTCACTGGGTATCATCTGATCACTCATTTCTAGCTGCTACGAACTGTAGCACCCATGATGAACACTTATTTATTGACGAGATGTGTGCCTTAGACTTACAGCAATATAATGGCGTTGCTAATATTTATGATAGGACTCTCGACTTGGTTCTGTGTAATAACCCCGTAAATGTAAGTGAATGTCTAGAGCCCTTAGTTCCCATAGATACCTATCATCCGGCATTATTATTGGACTTAGAATTTGTCGAGGCTCCTATTTTAAAAAGCGCGCCGAGAATACGTTTTTTATATGATAAGGGTGATTTTGATTCCATCAACGGTTGTATCGGCAAAATTGACTGGGTGTGTGAGTTTGCGGGGCGTACTATTGATGATTCAGTAAACTTTTTCAATAAAACTATATCTGATCTTCAAACAAAATACATACCAATTAAATCATCACATAATAACTCTTATCCAATCTGGTATAGCTCTGCTTTCATTAGAACTATAAAAGAAAAGCATAAGTATTTTAAAAAGTTTAAAACTTATGGTAACAGATTAGATAAACTGACATTTAAACTTTTACGCGAAAGAGTAAAAGTGCTTGAATCACAATGTTACGCAAGTTATTTAGAGCTTACCGAGGATTCTATTAAAAGTAATCCGAAATACTTTTGGACGTTTGTTAAGCAACGTTGTAACTCTAAAGCATTCCCTAGTACACTTAGTTATAATAACAAAACGTTTACCTCTGGCGAAACAATTACTGAAGCGTTATCTGCCTACTTTGCATCAAATTTTCTTGATCCTGCTAACACAAAAAACTTCAATTTAGACCACTTGTCATCGTCTCTTATTGAATCATCTGAATTTTCGGATATTTCCAACATAAATGTTAAAGTTGAAGACGTCAAACATCTACTAACAACGTTAGACATAGCCAAGGCACCAGGACCAGATAATATATCACCTAAACTCCTAGTACGTTGCGCATCAACTCTTGCCCAACCAATTACTCTTCTTTTTAAACAGTCTCTATCTACTAGTACCGTACCTTCAATATGGAAGTCTGCTTTTATTGTGCCAATTTACAAAAAAGGGGCAAAAACTGAGGTTGTTAATTACCGACCCATTTCTAAACTATGCATCATAGCCAAGATCTTCGAAAGAATAGTTTACAAACAAGTTTATTCGGCCGTCAGTAACTCAATAAGTCCCTATCAACATGGCTTTATGAAGGGAAGATCTACTGTCACTAACCTTGTTGAGTTAAATGACTTTATAACTGAAGCCATGGATAAGGATGCACAGGTTGATGTAGTCTACACAGACTACAGTAAAGCTTTTGATCGAATACCCCACGATATCCTTCTTTTCCGGCTTAATAGCGTTGGAATCCGTGGCGACCTGCTCAGATGGTTTTCCTCCTCTTTGGATAATAGATCTCAAGCTGTAGTATTAAATAACTACATATCCAGTTGGGTTCCTGTGCCAAGTGGTTGTCCTCAGGGTTCTTTGCTTGGGCCTTTGTTATTTACGATTTATATTAATGACATTGAATCGTGTCTCAAGTCATCTAAGCTGTTGTGTTTTGCTGATGATATGAAAATATTCAGCACTATATCATCCGTTGGAGACATGATTGCACTACAAGCTGATCTGCGGCGACTGGAGGAATACTGTCGGCTGAGAAAGCTTGACCTAAATCCCACTAAATGCTCAGTGGTTACGTATTCCCACAAACGTACAATTATAGCTACAAAATACACTTTGGGTAATCAATTGCTGCCCCGAGTAGACTGCATTCGCGATTTGGGGGTTTATCATGATTCGAAGTTAATATTTGAATCACATGTTAATGCAGTTGTCGCTAAGGCATCTAAATCACTAGGATTCATTATGCGTTTATCAAAATATTTTTCGAAAGCTAAGACGTTAAAGATCCTTTATTGTACATACGTTAGAAGTCATCTTGAATACGCATCTCAAGTATGGAATCCATGTTATCAGAAGTACATAGAGCGGATTGAAAACATTCAAAGACGATTTATTAGATATTTATGTTACCATCAGAAAGTTCCTTATCAATCAGAAAACTACCTGAATCTCTGTAAGAAATACCATCTGTTACCATTAAGAAATCGGCGAGACATCTCTGATACCATATTTCTATTCAAAATCTTAAAAAATGATATTGATAGTGCTGAACTCCTATCTAAGCTTCACCTGAATGTACCCTCTCGAACTCGGAACAACCCACCTTTGAGCGTACCTTTTGCTTCATCTAACTATAGACAGAACTCTTATATGGTGCGTGCAAGTCGAAATTACAATGGACTATGTAAACAGCGTGACTTGGATCCTTATTTTATAAGTGTGGAAACGGCAAGGAGGCGCTTGGCTCTTGACTTTTTCCATTGATATATAGTCATAATCATAAGTATACTGATAATAATGTTTAACTGTAGGAATAAGTGATAATCTGATATTGTTATTGCAGTGATATGTTATGAGTTTGTTCACTTTTTATATATTTAAGAAATCTTTTATACGTGAGGACTTGTAATTGGCTTACTGATTACCTTACTACTCTTTTTGTTTTGATTGTTTAGCTGTAAGTCTTCCATATTATTTAAATAAATAAATAAATAAATAAATAAAATAAATAAAGTTAAGCAGGGCGGAGCACCGCCGAACTTGTATAGAATATTGGTCAGTTACTTTACCAACCGCCGTGTGTGTTTCAATACCGGTAGTTTGAGTGCATGGAAACAGAGCACCATGGGATGTCCGCAAGGATCGGTTCTTGGCCCGACTCTTTGGAATCTCCTCCTCAACGACCTCCTGCTGCTGCCTCGACCCGAAGGAGTGCATTTGATCGCATATGCCAACGATGCGACCATCGCAATTGAGGCGTCTTCCCGCGCCGCGATTGAACGTAATGCCGCGATCATGTTGAGTGCAATTGCCGATTGGGGAACCTGGAATCGTCTTGGGTTCTCCCCTGGTAAGTCTTCAACGTTGACTGTAAAAGGTAAGTTTAAGCGAGCGCCTACCATCCGCATGGACGGCGCCTCGGTTGCGAGTGTCACGCAGGCTACGGTGCTCGGTGTTACTCTGGACGATGCAAGATCCTACGCGCCGCATGCTAGCATCATCGGGGAAAAGTCCTCTTACTGCTTTGGCAAAATGTCGCGGATTTCGGCGACCAGATGGGGAATAAAGTGCCCTGCCCCTAGAGTTCTGTATTCAGGAACCTACGTGGCCGTCTTGACGTACGCTGCGGCCGTATGGTATTGACGATGGTCCAACTTCGTGGTCAAACGAACGCTTTTGCGCACCCAGAGGCCGGCACTTATTTTACTAACGAAGGCGTACAGATCGTGCAGCACCGCAGCGTTACCTGTGCTTGCGGGCGTGTTACCAGCTGATCTGGAAGTTTGTCGTGCGGGACGAATTGCGGAGGAGGGTTACCAATTGGCCGCGAAAGAACTGCGCACTCTCAAGTTCACAGTTAGGCGGGAACTCGCTGCTCTTTGACAGGAACGATGGCAGGCTAGTGAAGACGGACGCGAATTATACAGCTTCTTCCCAGATGTGTCTATAAGGCTGAAGTCAGGATGGATCGAACCGGATTACGAGGTCTCCCAAATACTCACCGGACACGGATGCTTCAGGAAGCGCCTACACAAGCTTGGGCTTTGCGACACTCCGGTCTGCCCGTGCGGTGAAGCTGAGGAAAGCCGTGATCACGCGCTCTGGGAATGTAGCTTGTACGCAGAAGGAAGATCACTGATGCTAGATTCGATACGCTACGCAGAGGCGGGTCCAGTGTATCACGTGGAACTGGTTCGCAGCATGGAAAACTTTGGCGCGTTGCGCACATTTGCGCACACTTGGCACTCCATCAGAAGAACATTGGACAGCTCTAGCTGTCCAATGTTCTTCTGATTCGCAGCGTCACTCAATCCTCTAGGATTGAGTGACGCTGAACGCGAAGTACCGTTCTGTGTTGTTTTGCCCTATTAAGGGGATAGTAGATATTTACGAAGCCAGCCCCTTTGGGGAGAGTATGGCTCGGGACATTAAAGATTTGTAGGGAGTCAAGAAAGAGCGCGCGGGAAAGAGCAGACGCAAGTACCGTGTGCTTCTCCCGTGATTCGGTCCGTATGCCGCAGGGCAGGTAGGACCATGTGGTGGTGGTGGGAATATGTTCTCATCTTTGGGCAGGGGTACCCCAGTACCAGCTTCTCCCTCTGGACTGCATCCAACGGAGAGCCGCTCGAATTGTCGACTGCCAAGATATTTGCAATCGGTTAGACCCCTTGGCGCTACGTAGAGATGTAGTCTCACTATGCGTCTTTTATTGCTACTACTATGTGTCTACGGGGAGTGCTCCGAGGAATTGTTCAGATTAATCCCTACCGCCTCATTCCGCGTAGAACGATCTACGCGACAGCATTTCCATCCCCATCATTTAGATGGCTGGCAATCCACAACGATGCGTTTCTCTTGAAACTTTCTACCTCGCACATCTAAACTGTGGAATGATCTGTTGCCTGCGATTTTTCCGAACCAATACGACCTTCAAACCTTCAATAAAAAGCGTATTCCTTTTTAAAAGGCCAGCAACGCACTTGTGACTCCTCTGGTGTTGCGGGTGTCCATGGGCGGTGGTAATCGCTTAACATCAGGCGATCCGTCTGCTCGTTTGCCCCCTATCATAACAAAAAAAAAGGGATTGTAATTTTATTTTAAATAAAACATAACATAGCATAAAAAGCAGCGTTAGCACTAGGCACGCAGTGGCTTTCGGGCTATAACCTGCGGCGCATACCACTGGGTCTTCGATATGCGTATTCCATTCACCTCATACCTCATAGAGCACGTTTAGGTCCCGGCTGTCATGAAGCTCTTTGACAGATATTGAGGGAAGTCAGTACCCTTGATTATACAGATCCTCTTAGCCACAGAACCGCTATCCCTGTTGATTATGGAGGTCAGACGGTAGTCGTTGCATGACAAAGCTAATATTTTAGAAGACTCCATCCAGACGACAATTTTCGGAAGGTTACGATGATGGTGCTTGCTTTTTATTTACTATATTTTTTTCATATCTTCACGCCTTTATCCCCGAAGGGGCAGGTAGAGGTGTAATAATATACCCACATTTAGCATTATGATGGCATTTAACCAATTGTCGTTACCGGGCACGTTGCCAGACACATTACTGAGAAATTGGAAAACTCAGTAATACTCTTGCCCGACCCGGGCATCGAATGATACAATCAATTATTCATTATCCTTATTCCTTTGTGTCTAGAGTAACTTAGAACATTCCGATAGAAATATATGCCTACCCAAGATCATGGATCTTACTTCATGTCAGCTATGAGATTGTTTGATAGGTTTATTTTACAGGTAGTAGACAAGTATAATTTTAGCACAGTTTTCGTTTCATTTTCTCCGTGAAAACGGTCTGACTTTGATGTACATAAATCTCTAGCGTTTCTAGGCTGAAATCTCACAAAGTAAAGGTAAAAGAGCTATTGCTTACATTATTTAAGTGATTGTTTTCAAGTTAGCGGATTGTCAAACAAATTTTCAATCCCTATTTGAACTCATGGGCATTCCCATGTATTATACCTTTGAACATAGGAAATCCCTTTTTAGTGCACAGCTATGCTCTTTAAGGAACATACATGCCAAATATCAGTTTCTTGCGGACAGTATAGTAGTAATAAGCGACAAGCGCGCAGACGGATCGCCTGATGGTAAGCAATTACCGCCGCCCATGGACACAAGCTACACCACAGGAGTCACAAGTGCGTTGCCGCCTCTTGGGGTTGGGAAAAGGGATAGGATGGGGAGTGGGATGAGGGAGAAGGAATAGGGAATAGGGCCTCCGCCACTCTCACTCACCGAACAAAACGCAACAGTTTAGGTACTGTTACTTTACGTCGATTTTCTGTGAGAGGGTAGTACTGCCCCGGTCGAGCCGGCCCATTCATGCTGAAATCAGTAAGACTCTACTACCGTGAAAAGTAGATTCGGCTTTGCGTTGTCGGTCAGTAACGCAAGGATTTTATATGAATTGAAAATATCATAATATCTAACGATAAAGTAAGATTCAATTCAGGAAAAGCAATTAATTGTACACTCGTACTGCTATTATGAGGCACTTTACATCGCGCAATACTCGTATAATTCATTAACGATTTAAATCAGGCCTCGAACAAACTCGATACTGTTCGATCATTTTGCTGAATCGACTCCCTCGAGACCCACTCAAACCTCAAAGCAGCTATTGAATAATATTTAAATGCTTTTAATAACACGTTTCACTGATAAATGTTTGAGTACGCTGTATTCTATAAATTATGTGGTATCCATGAAGGGGAACATCGTTTTTACTATTTGAATTATGAGCACTGTTACGTACCTACATGTAAGGTTTACATTAATTAGATATCGATTACATGTTTAAAACAGTTGCCTACTGTGGAATGTGGTCCGCCAAGATATTGTCGTTTATAATCGTGCCCTAAGGACTTAAGGCTCGACGTTCAGCTTTGTATGTATTTTAAACTGGCGATGAGTGTAGAAAATTCAGAAAATTCCTCAACATCCTAATTCTTAAGGATTTTTTTGCAATTTAAGAAGTAATTCTATCGACCTTTAAAATAAACTGCAAATTGCGCAAAACATTATAAAAAAGCTCGTAGGCAGTTCGATTTTAGTACTCATTACACCCAGTCTACTGCCTGATGCAATGCCTAAAAAGTGAGAGCTTCCAGATTTTAGACGTCACTAGTAAGGTCTCCAGACTGGTGACGTAATAGCTGTACTTATTTGAAGATTCCGGGGTATTTACTTGTATTGGGGCACCAGAGGCAACGTTGTCTAGTGAATGGGCTCTTTTATTAGTCTATCGGGGCTCTTCGGCAGTATAAACAATGTCGGCTATTGTTACGTTGCTGTTAAAAGCAAGTTATTTAGGTGATGAATATGTGAGCGAAATGTGCCCTGTTGGCCGAACAGATTTGTGATCTACGGCCACCGAGGAGATTGGACGTATTGTGAGGTTGTAATCGTGTTCACTAGGAGACCTTTGTTGAGATAAACTACTGCGTGTAACGAAGCGAGAATATTGCCTAGGGTATATGTAGAGTTAAATTGTTACTTAAGTAACTTCAATTCAGTTTAGTTACTTGATTTTATTATACCCTGAGTATTTTCACACGAATGATTCTTCAAATTAGCTTTGACTGAAATTGTGAAGAGATCATTAATTAACGTTAACTCACTCAAACATGTATTAAGCCGGAGCTTCAGAGCTTACGCATCTATTGTCATGAAAACCACAATGATAATCCGTATAAAAATATTTTAAACTTTAAAATTAGATATTTTACGTTTCACTACTTATACAATTAGGTTAGGTTTAGATTAACAAATAGTAAACTTCACAGTTTTACTTTTTAATAATACACTCATAACTTGACTCGAGACAGGGATGCATGGCGGTCCAACAGAGAAGCCTTTGCCCAGCAGTGGGTCTCATTGAGCGGCTTCTAAAACGAAATTGTCTTACCCAATTAGTACAAGCATAATCTAAATCGTTGTTTATTGTCAATGTCTAAATCGTTTGTAAATGAAAGTAAAATTTACAAGTGTATTTCTTGCTGAAAGATTCTATTTGTTTAATTTAATAATAATATTAATAAATAATAAACCGTCGCTGAAGGCATTTTAGTGCATTTTCTTTTCAATAGAAATAAACCTTATGCACCCGTGTGGTATTTTGATGAAAATACACACTGGATGTAAAATAAAACCATATTGAGTCCAAGGATATCGTTACGATCTTAAAGTCACCGATTTTGTACTTATTGGAAACAATGGCACCGCAAATATTGCAAATAAAATGAATACGAATTCGTTGAGACACCTAATCATCTCTCAAGTTTAAATCACATAAATATCACGCTGACTAAAAACGTCGCATCGTATTCACGCTGACTACAAACCTCGCATATTTTAAGACGACAAACTCAACAAAACTTTTTCTAACTAGCCAGTACAGAAACATTCAAACAGGTAACACAGCGTCTATTAAACATATCCAATTTGTTAACACACCTTACACTTCTAGAAACAATACGTAAAATGTACAGGCGGCGCGCACACAAGCACATGACAAGTTTATAGCACACACATGCACACAAACATAGAAGTATATACTTTTAATATACGTACACATACGTGAGCTTATAAAATTTTCTCAGTTATTGCGACATTCGTATTCGCGTGGCTCTTCACCTGGTTGCCGGGAGAACTGTAGTATATCAAACATACGGACAAAAGGGTGTATTGTTCTAAAACTTGGAGTGATGCAAATACAACTCGGAGCAAGAACTGAACGCTGAGTGTACTCCTAATTAGAATTTTAGCACAAAAGAGTGTAGGTAATTACGAGCCTAACATTTAATTACACCACTGTCTAAAATTATTTTATCTCCGTAAGATATAATTGAGAGGTATGTAGCCTTTTAATTACATTTTTAATGTAAGTAACACAACCACAATAATAAAAATCTTCATCAATGTATAAAATATTCATTGAAATTTAAATGAAAAGAAATAAAAATATGCATTATAATAATTAACACGCTTTTATTAGGTCGTCGTGTATGTAACTAACTATGTAATGGAATCTAAGATAACTAATTAAACCATCTTCTAAGGGTCGTTGCGTACTGAAAATTGGCAGTTGTATGTACTTCTGATGACAATACAATAATATGGTACTGTCAAACTGATCTAATGATGGAGCGGGAAGACATGAACTGGAACTTCATGATGGAAAATCGTATCATAGCTGTTTTGGATTTCTTAGAAAAGTCTTATAATAAACTTTGGCAACGGTTAGGTTTTAAAGTCTGATGATGAAGCCGGAAGATAGGCACTGGCATTCCATGATGGAATATCGTATCATAGTCGTGTTTGCATTTGTGAGAACGGCCATGTAATGGACTTTGAACACGATCAGGTTTCAAGGTTATAACAACCCAATTATATATTGTAGATCACGCAGTGGTGTAGTTAGGGTCCCGTATTTGGCCCTGGGTAGAGTAAAATTACTTATGGTCTCCTGTTTGAAGAGCTAGATTGTTATAAGCTGACAAATAAAACACCATGTAATACAAACGCGCAGGCGGAGATGGCGAGGATGCGGGCTCATTTGCCTACTTAAAATAAATGTATAAATTTAAAAAATATTTCGTTATCAAAGACCAAAAACTATGAAATAAATTAATAGTTTAAAAAACACTAGAAAAACACGCTTTTTGTAAATGAATAAAAACAAAAAATAAATTATGGATCGTTCAAGTTGTCTCTATTTCTGGGCTGAAGTGTAAACTATGTGCTTTTAATTCTAATGTTTGATCGTAAGAGCGTGGGGCGCTGGAACCGGTGGTTCGGCGATGAACCGAACCGTATGTACTAGGCGATTTGGAAAAATATTAATATTGTGGACTGTATAAAGATGGCTGATGATCGCCTAGAATAGGAAAAAGGTGAAGAGGAGTTGGAAATTATAGCTACTGGGATTTATAGGTCACGCCTTACCTCCTTTTTCTCGGCTTGACAAAATGGCGGCCGTCGGCTTCTTCAGGACTCCTGAAGCTGCACTGATCACTCCACAACACCCGCGGGTGGTTTAGTTCTCGTTTATAGTATAAAATAGCCGTAGAATTTTGCGGTGCTGCATGTATTCGTCGCGGCGCGGAGCTGCACCAGGATGCAGCCGGTCAGCGGGACGTTTGATTTTTGACTGCGTCGTAGCGTCATTGAATTCTGCGACCAATTAGAACGAGGCGTGCCTTTGGGAGGGAATGGGATAGAAAGGGATAAAAGATCGCTCGTTTTGACATAATTAAAGAGCAATGGAAAAGATAGATGGCGCTACCATATCTCCTCAGCCCTAAAGGGTTGCCTTTAAAAAAATAAAATTGAACTTAGCTATGTTGGATGTACTACCGCATAACTCATCAATAGGCTAAGACAGCGATATGACATTAAAATTAATCTAAATTAACTTTAGCGAAACAATTATAACGAAAACTACAAACTTAATACTTAAACTAAGAGGTAGATCCAACTTCAGGCTAGACCTCACTGAGTTGGAAGCGTATAGAGACGTACAACAGAGCGCACGTAGCTCCCCTTCGCGGTTTTCACGGTAACAACGCGGGTTGTACCGTCTTTGGAAGTATGCAGTTTCTCCACTATGGCTAACGGCCATGAAAGCGGCGGAGCATTATCATGTACTATGACGACCAACGTACCCTCCTGTATAGGGGATGCAGGACTATTCCACTTGGATCTAGCCTGAAGCTGGTGGAGATATTTCGCACGCCAGCGCCGCCAGAACGACTGCACGTGTTTATCCAGCAGAGTATGTCTCTGGAGCAAGCTTGAATAGTCTGCTTCAGGAGCCGGAAATGACGATAATGGCACTGTGTTCAGAAAATGTGCAGGGCTTAACGCGGATGGTTCTGCAGGGTCACTACTCAATGCCGTGAGCGGACGCGAGTTGATCAGCGCCTCGACTTGTGCAAGGACAGTTAAAAGCTCTTCGTAAGAGAGGATCTGTTGACCTATAACTTTAAAGAGATGCGTTTTAATTACTTTGACCATGCTTTCTCAAGATCCACCGAAATGTGGTGATGCTGGCGGAATACACTTCGAGTCAATATGATTTATGGAAAGTTCCTCCTGAAGACTAGTACGATATTCTTCCCTAAAAAACTTATAAAGATCGCGTAAATAAGAGCTTGCGCCCACAAAACAAGTGCCGTTATCCGTGTACAAACGCTGTATAGGGCCGCGCCGTGAAAGAAATCGTTTAAGGGCTGCCAGGAATGACACCGTGCTTAAGTCTGTCCCAACTTCAATATGTGTAGCGCGCGTCGTTAAGCATGTAAAAATACATAGCCAAGCTTTAAGACTTTTAGCACCTCGACCACGCACTGGCGTATACTGCAGTGGTCCTGGGTAATCACAACCGGTATGTGTAAACGCTTTATCAACCTGATTGACGCGCTAGCTAGGAAGATCTGCCATGGGAGGGAAAATCTGACGCGGACGAAATTTGAAACAGACGTTACATTTATGTATTCTGTGACGAATTATTCGTCAAGCAGCTAAAACCCAATATTTATGCCTAAGTAAGGACATAAGCAATTCTGGACCAGCATGGAGATGCTTCTTGTGATAAAAATCAACAAGAAGGTCGACAACATGATCATGACGCGGCATAATGCAAGGATGTTTGTAGTTCATCCGAATTTGACAGACGACCCCCAACGCGTATGACGCCGTGTTCATCGAGAAACGGCTTGAGTCTAAGGATAGCGGGAGAACAAGGTATTTTAGGTTTCAAATTTTGAATGTCGTTACTAAAATGAACAGCCTGTACAGCTCGTAGTAACTTACATTCTGCAAATTCAAGATCAGTACTTGAAACAAAAGTCCCATCAGGTGGGTGCCTAAGAAACCTACAGACATAAACGATGGCGCGGAATAACATAGACCACGATGACATGCGTAGTGCGAGTGCATAGATCGGAGATTCAGCAACCTCAACAATCACGGGATGAGAAACAGACTTCCGTTCGGGTATATCCTCGTCCTCTGCACTGTAGTCAAAGGGTTGCATGGGCCACTCTGACGGATCATGGGAAATCCAAGAAGGTCCATGATGCCACAATGGATGATGCAGAAGATTAAGTGGAGTAACACCACGAGACAGGCAATCAGCGGGGTTCTCAATACCCGCGACGTGATTGAAACAAGTAGCAGGAACAAGTTCAATTAACTTACTAACGCGGTTGGCGACAAAAGTCTGCCTGCGGTGAGGAGAAGAATAAATCCAAGCGAGCACTACTTTGGAGTCAGAAAAGGCGTATAATTCATTGATAGGGTAGTGGGGCAAAACTGTGTCTTGAACCTTGCGGAGCAACTGAGCCAGCAGAAGGACCGCGCACAACTTCAGTCTCGCAACCGAGATGGTTTTAATAGGCGAGATCTTGGACTTGGCACAAACTAACTGCACCGAGTAGTTAAAACCAATGCGGACTTGCAGATATACGACTCCGCCGTAAGCACGCTCGCTGGCGTCAGCGAAACCTATTAAGTTGATGGTACATCCATCTACCAACCCAAGATGACGCAGAATAGTAATTTGATTGAGCGCGGTAAGCTCAATACAAAACTGGCTCCAAGCGGCGAAAATATGGTCAGGGGGGTGTTTCGTCCCACTCACACTTTGATAGCCAAAGTTCTTTGATCAAGAGCTTGGCGTACAAAATTGTGGGAGCCACAAAACCCATTATGTCCCATAGTCGAGCCACTGTGGGCAGCATAGTGCGTTTGGTGCACTTATCATCTGGCGGTGAGACGTCAAACCGAAAACTATCACAGGATTTGTCCCACCGTAAGCCGAGAACTTTATGCGGTACAGACTTCTCAAACTCAATGTCTGGAGAAGCTTTATGAGAATCAGGTATGCGTGCGAGAACCTCCTAAGAGTTGCTTGTCCATTTGACAAGATCAAAATGGCCTCGCTTGAAAAGCTGAATAAGCTCTTCACAGAGCGAAATTGCTAGCGGAACGGATATGACACTACAGGAAATGTCATCCATATACAAAGCGGCAGTAGCAACAGCTGCTGCGGCGGGAAAGTGATCGCCTTCATCAGCGATCAACTGGCGAACAACTCGTAACGCGTGATATGGGCTAGACTTGAGTCCAAAACAAACACCATTGAACTGATACTTCTTGTCAAAACGATAAAAAATCCGTTGAAATCTACGGTCAGATTCGCTAACGCTGATACTGAGAAACATTTGGCGGCAATCAGCTGACATAGCGATTCGGAAAAGACGAAACTTTATAATGATGTTAAATAAATCACCCTGTAGATTAGGGCCGGCATGCAAAATGTCATTAATCGACTGACCCGATGTAGTCTTACAACTAGCATCTAAAACCACACGAAGTTTAGTAGAGGTTTTATCTTCGCGAACTACGCCGTAATGCGGGATATAATATGAGGGAAGAGAGTTGCCCTCGTTGTTTACAACTACAAAACCTTTATTTAGGTAGTCACGAATGACGTCATTATAGGCGCCGCGTAACTTAAGTGATGCATCAAGTTTACGTTCCAAACAATGGAAACGTCTAAGCTCAGCAGCGTACGAGTCGCCTAACGAATAAGGGTCACCATAGAATGGCAACGCCACTACGTATCTGCCACTGTCGTCACGAACAGTGGTAGCGCGGAAATGTTCTTCACACTCGAGATCCTTACGGCTCATCGAGGGCGGTGCGGCAATCTCTTCGAGCTCCCAAAATCGCTTGAGAAGAGAATCAATATTATTTTCTTGAAGAACAGAACAACAACAAGACGTAATATAATGAGAAGTATGTTACGTAGGTACGGTACCCATAATCACATACCCAAATACCGTCTCAATAGCGGGCGGTAAATTATGTTGCTCACTACGTACAATTTTAGGTAGTAACAAATGCGGAAATATTGAAGCTCTGATCAAAACATCAATGTCTGCTGGATTCGCAAATTCCGCGTCTGCTAGCGGTAATGTTTCGAGATGTGTGAGTAGTGATACGTTCACATTAGCGTTCGGCAATGTGTCCGTAATACGCTCCACGATAAGCGAAGAAATGTTAAAATTAATATTCCTATCAAAACGTGAATAAATTTTAATATCTACGGAACCCTTGCAATGTTTTTCTGACCCTCCGATACCCTTGACTACTAAGTTAGTATTTCGAAAGTTATCCCACAGTCCGAGGCGTTTGAAACAATCAGAAGTAATAATATTACTCTGTGACGCACTATCTAGTAAACAACGACCTATGTGCGGCGCGTTATTAATATCATAAACGATAACTTGCGCTGTCGCTAATAGAACCGTCTTGGACGCCGTACACTGCGGTTTAGCATCGCGCTGAGCACGACAAGCGCACGAGGGTTGTCCGCGTGTGTGCGCTGCCCACGCAATGAACGTCGTACACAACGATACTTCGCACTGAGACGCGGATGCCACCGTGGCCTGCACCTGCGACTTAAGTGGGTCAAGGTTACCGGATTGGCCCGACAGCGGATAACTTTTATCAAAGTGTAATAATGAGTGATGTCGTTGATTACATGAACGACACTTCGTCTTACTAGAACAATCACTCGTTTTATGTTTTATACTTAAACAATTAACGCAAGCTTTGTTTTCTTTTACACATTTGAAACGAGCAGTCGGATTTAAATTATTAAAAGCGGGGCATTTATAGAAATGATCGTGTACTATATTATTGCACAGACACTTCTGTGAATTATTATTATTAGATTCCGAGCATGCTACGTAAGATTGCGGATTAAGGACCGAGTTATCATTGTTACTTCGCGATTTATTCGACTTTTGTTTACTATTATTATTATTTGACGAGCTAGATGAACTAGGCTGCGTATTATAAAATATTCGACACTGATCTTTGATGAACGAAATAAAACTATCTAGTGTAGGTATTTTATGATTACGTTTAGTCATTTCGAAAGCACAAATTGTTTCAGTGTCAAATTTTTTTAAAGCGAGTTGAAGAAACATAAAGTCGGAAAGATCTTTTAATTTTAAGTTTTTAAGGGAACTAACTGTGGTAACAAAGTTGTCTATAAACAGCTGGAAATTCGAAATAGACGCGGCACCGGACAGTTTACGATTTAAAGCTTGATCAAAGTAAGTAGACGCTAGAACACGAGTATCTTGATACCTATCAACTAGTGACTGGAATATGACCTGATAGTTCTCAGCACTGGGTGTGACACCTGCAAATACGGACTGGGCCTCTGGTGACAGCTTACCTATTAAATAGTACAACCTGTCAGCATCTGTCAGAGAACCATTATCGTGCACTGTAGACTTAAAACTCGCATAGAATAACGGCCAATTTCCTATATCTCCATCAAATGACATAAGCTCAATTGGCGGTAATCTCGGCGCTCGAGCCGTCGGTGAGGCAAAAACGGGCTGCGCGGTACACCTACCCTCCAATTGTGATTGTATGCGCTTGATGATACAATAAAGATCTTCGAATGAGGTGTACGCCTGATAATTCGACTGTTCATCAGGATTAATAGAAAGCAATCTTGCGTTATAATCGTCTAACAACTTATGAAAATCTGTTCGAATACTATCTACTGTCATACAATAACTAAGAAATGATTCCCTATTAATATCGGAAGTAGCGGCAGTTTTAGAGCGCTCGTAAATGTTTTGAATACGCTCAAATAAAATATTACGTTTAGCTTCCAAGATTGTCAGCTCTTTTTCTTCCACACATGCATGGCTTCTTTTGTTGCGCCATGTTTACATAAGTATTAAGCTAATGCAACCGAATCAAAATAAGAATACCTAAAGTACCTATTATTTTACCTAAGTAGGTGTTTATGCTGTATTTATTCGTAAGTAGGCAACAACTTTAAGGCGGTGGAATTAAAAGGTGCTTGAAATATGGAATTTACAAGACAACTATGATAGTTCCAGTAATAATAATTGGGTTAGTAGGTAGCTACATAAAAGTATATTACCTACGGATGCGTGCGGAAATAACCACGTAATGGGTATGTAAATGGACTAGGAGTATACCTAGGTGCTATAACTTCCTAGGTAGGTACTTCTAGAAGATACCTACGCGAGCGAGATAAACGAGAGGTTACGTCTAAACGCAAATGAATCCGGCTTCGTACGGACCAAAAAATGGTTCGGCGATGCACCGAACCGTATGTACTAGGCGATTTGGAAAAATATTAATATTGTGGACTGTATAAGGATGGCTGATGATCGCCTAGAATAGGAAAAAAGTAAAGAGGAGTTGGAAATTATAGCTACTGGGATTTATAGGTCACGTCTTACCTCCTTTTTCTCGGCTTGACAAAATGGCGGCGGTCGGCTTCTTCGGGATTCCTGAAGCTGCACTGATCACTCCACTACACCCGCGGGCGGGGTCAGCGGGACGTTTGATTTTTGACTGCGTCGCAGCGTCATTGAATTCTGCGACCAATTAGAGTGAGGCGTGCCTTTGGGAGGGTATGGGATAGAAAGGGATAAAAGATCGCTCGTTTTGACATAATTAAAGAGCAATGGAAAAGATAGATGGCCCTACCACAATCTTATAATTAAAAGCACATAGTTTACACTTCAGCCCAGAAATAGAGACAACTTGAATGATCCACAATTTAATTTTTGTTTTTATTCATTTATAAAAGCGTGTTTTTCTAGTGTTTTTTAAACTACTAATTTATTTCATGTAAGTTTCGTAAGGTTAAATTGCAAATAATTAATCATTATTAAATTGAATCAAGTTTTATCACTATAGATCTTATCAGCTCAGCATATTGTAACTGTCTATTAATAAAGTTATAAACTTTATCTAAAGACGTCGAAGCGCTGGCTGAAGATAGGACTTATGGAAGAGGCTTCACCAACAAGAGTTCAGCTATTAAAAAGAAAAATATTACTAAGAAAAAAATATGCATGATACTGAATTAGAGATTAAAGATTTTTTCTAGATAAGAAATAATTTACGACCATTGGCTGGACTGAATATTTGTGATATTACTAAGAACTTCAAAACACGAGCACCTACACCAAATTCAGATATCCCATCAACCCGGGCGACCAATGTAGTAACTAGCTTTCCAATAATGACAAATAAATGGATATTCACTTCACTAACTGAATTGATTAACAGTTCCGCAACAAAATGAATATTATAATTAATAATGATGCAATAATTTTTCGGCCCATGCTAAAATTATTTAATATTATTATGGTACAATGGGTTTATTACGCGTCATATTTGAGAGCTATATGCATGCTATATGAGTAGACCACTTGACTTGTTGTCTAAACATGACCTTTATGCTGTGATTTGTCACTTTTATGAAACAAACCTAAGTGTTATTGTATCGTATAAATGATGACTTTCGTCATATCGCTATGATTGAAGTATTCCTATAGTTGAATAAAAGCATGTTAAAAACAAAAACTATTTTGAATACCGAATCTGACGGCAACTAGACATTCAGGCATTTCTCTTTTTAATACAACAGGGAGGTAATATTGTTTCAGTAAGGTAAGGCATTGTTATAACTATTATTTCATATCAAATTAAGGTCATTTCATCTTAAACCTGCGGCCGTAGTATACGTCTAGCCCTCCACAATATTTTCTACAGCCTGTCTTCTGAACAAACAATTTTACAACAACAACAACAAAAACATGCTGTGTACTTAGTTAGTTTAAACTCGGAGGGGTAGATACATTTTATTAATCACGTTGATTACACAAACGCGCAATATTATGACAAGACTTCGCCCACGGCTCGGCCCGCATGGGAAAGGGTTTTTGGGGTAAAAAGTAGCTTGTATCACTCTGTTTCATTTCAATTTTGTAACATTCCTCGTGTCGTTAAAGAAGAACAAACAAACAAACACGGTTTCGTATTTATATGATAAGAAGATATGATAATAGTAAATGCATAAAACACACCTTTATCTATGTATCCATCTATCGTGTTCAAATAATTATTAATTTCAACAAAGTAGCCAAATAAACTCGCAGCGCAATAGTTAATGTTTACTATTTCTTTTGAGACTGCCATGCAGAGTTTATCGGGTTCGAAAACACGCATATAGAAATGTTAATTATCGCTTGCCTCGTTCCTCGGAGAGCACGTTTAGCCGTTGGCCCCGGCCGTCATGAAAATGTTGACTGTCGTAGTAGGGAGTTAATACCTCTGAACTAACTGACGCTAGTTTAAATCATGGCATATCTATATCCCTTTGAGTTGCGAAGTTCAGTCGCTCTGCAGAAAAGCCAATTTATAGTAAAATTCGGTTCAAATAGTAAACCGACCCCGGGTTGCAACTGGGATAACGCTAGGAAGGTGATGATGTAGAAGTTACCATTTTTTTAATCTATATTTGACAGAGGTTTTCATCCTGAAAAATAACCAATATAGTCCTAAGTTTAAAGACAGCATAATTATAATGATATCTGCGAGCAATGTTTAATTATATCACGATTATATAATTTGATTGGACTTAGTTGTAAGACATATATTATCGTTCTATCCTTTGTTCAGTTTAGGCGTCAAAGTGCAAAACTGATAGCCTTTTACTTTACTTAATAAACAAACTATCAAACATAACAAGATTTTGTACTGTTTGGCCTGAGGTTAACGCGATCAAACAAAAACAAACTCTTGAGCTTTATAAAACTAGATAAGAAGTACTTCAAACTTCAAAACATGTCTCAACAAAAGATTTATTATCTCAATAAACGTACATTTTCGAGGTTATACCAAATACTTTTCTTTTTTATAAAAAGCTAGCAAGACATAAACATGTACTCTACAGCGAACACTAGTGATGTGTACCACTAGTCCGTTGGGAGCCATAAACAACGAGATACGTTTCACGACGACAGACTGTGTTATCGAAATTTTACATTCGTAATAAAATACCGGGAGATTTTAAGTTTCACCTTTTACAAAACAACACTGAGGATAGTAGTGAGAATAAAATATGTGGAACTCCGTAGAATAATATTTATAAGGTAGCTAGTACAATCTTTTTAAAACAAAGCCTATTTGTTCTTCAGGGCTAAGGCTTCAGGGACCACGAAACCTATAAGTAATTGAAATGTTACAACGTTTTAGCTGACAATTCAGTAGTTAAAATATTGATCTCATGATCTAAACTAGCAGTGGTTTTTGCATTCATTTCGCTATCGTGATGGAGCCACTCAAAACACGAGCTTAATTAGCACGTTAAACTAGATTTAGTTTTCGAAGGCTCAAGGAGTAATCTAGCTCTTTAAAAAAAGGTGGTAAAAGAGGTAAGCAGGAAGTAGATCAATATGTGCAACACCTTAACTCCATTCATCTGAAAATGAGGTTCACCTACGAAATGGAAACTGACAGATCGTTGTCATTCTTGGATGTCAAAGTGACTGTGAGACCAGATGGATCCTTAACACACTGCGTATACCGGAAGCCTACACACACAGATAGATGCCTGCACGCCACGTCGCACCACCACGCTCGACACCTGTAATCCGTTGTGACGTCACTAAAAAACAGAGCACATGACCTCTGTGACCCTCAGCATTTGAGCTGGAACTAGACCATGTTCAGAAGGTACTTAGAAAGAACGGATACCAGGTACAACGATGAATGACGCGGCCAATCAAGCGCGAAAAACATGCGGCGGTAAATAGACAACCGACCTACATGCCCTACATTAGAGGTGTTACGGATAAAATAGAAGACGAGTCAAAAAACTACTCCATTCCAACCGTATTTACACCAGCGGCCAAAGTATACAACATGGTGGGCACACCAAAGGATGTTCTACCGCTACAAACCCCAGGTGTCTATAAAATCAACTGCAGCTGCGGAAGCTCTTACATAGGGCAAACGAAGCGGACTATCGCTGAACATATAAAGGAGCACATCGCAGCTGTAAAGAACCGTCAAACGAACAAATCGGCGATTGCGGAACATTTACTTCAATCGGGCACCAATCACTGGATTGAATTTCATCGTCCCAAGTCCACTCCACGGAACGCTACTTTTACCCAAGAGTTGTGCGTGAAGCGACTGAAATCAGAAAACATAAAAATTTCAATCGGGAAGAGGGCTTCAAATTGTCATCGGCGTGGAATCTAGTAATTCGGCTAACAACACCCCACTTTAATGCGCAGTCGGCGAATTTTCAATATACAGACACGGTTAGTGTGTTTTGCGCCGATACTTCGAATATCAACGACCCGGGGGTAGAAATAGAACCTCGCACTCTGAGACGTGACATCGCGACACCAGTCAGCTTGCGACCACGGGACGTGCAACCGTCTCGAAACGTCAAGCAAAATAAGGTATGTAAATACCTGCATGTTCACGTTAATTCCCGTCTATATATATATATATATATATATGTTCTTAAACATGCAACGCGAGTGTTTAAAAGTTTCTACATAATCATATATAATATAAGCTATTGATGAAACCAAAAGTAATTCAATATTCAAAATATTTGTAATAAGTAAGAAGCCTATCCACTTTACCAGTCGATTAATTAGGGTGCGTATAGTTCCTTAATTGCACTTCATTTTCTGGAAGTTTAATTACTTGTTAATTAATTGGATAGTTATTTGAGCTTCTTTCCTGCTAAAGTATGTTAATACCAATTAATTATAACTAGAGGCTACTCAGAGCTACACCCGCACATTATATATTTTTTTATTTTACCATTACTGCTCGATCCCGTGGGATTTTCAGGTAATGCCTACATAGTGCATCCCTATGCTCCCCAAGGAATATACAGGCTATAGTTGCACATGAAATAGAGACTAAGTTGCCGGTCAGTCAGTATCGGTAGACTATAGACTGTTAGTATATATACAGACTTGTACCTAATATTATTCAAGTGAAAAAAATTACTATAGAAATATTAGAGGATGATGATGATGTTTTTCTCGGCTTACGGCCATTTTCAATATTCGAACTATAGATAGATCTGTAGATTTTAGTGTCGTGTTTGACATATTTTGTATGGAGCTTATGTCAAAAACTGTCAAAAATTAATCTAAAATCTACAGATCTATCTAAATTTCGAATATTGAATTCCGGTGTTAGTCTGCGGTAAGATTTCAATTCATATTCTACCTATTTAGGAGAAAATATTTAAAAAATCTCTTTTTAGTGGAAATCAAATTTAATGTTTCTAGAGTCAGCAATAAAGACTTAACGACTATAATAAAATTATGTCAATCAGGACAAGAAGCGATTTTGAAATTGTATTTTAATATTATTTCTTAGTAGTATAAATAATATTAATATATATTTTAGACATATTTGTGTAGTCCTTGTATAATATTATTTAATAATTTACATTGGGAGTCACTACTCTTTATTTTAAAATACTATTATTTATTTTAAATCTGATATACAGTTGCCTCACAGGGAGAACACCACACAGTTTGTATAATTCATTCCTATAAATCAATAGAGCTTTGAGTACATAACTATTCAGTTACTGTTTTTATTTAAAATATGTTATTATGCAATAAAAACCCAACACTTAATTTTTCCTTTTTTAGCGAGTAAAATGTAAAGCGGGCAAATCGAGCTACATGGCAGCACTCTTTGTATTCAGCGACGATCGACGTACAAAGTTAATGTATTAGACGATATTTCAGCCGTAACTAGAAGCAGATGGATGTATGAGGACATTAGCAAAGCCTCCGGGAAACAGCATCAATTTATGGAAGCATAAATATATCCTAGAAAGACCGATGAATGTGTGCACAAAGCACTATTTGAGCGCTATTGGTGCACATCTAGTGACATTGGTGTGTGAGTCAAAATCAAAAATCAAAATCAAAATCATTTATTCATCTAGGTCACAATGTGACGCTTATGAACGTCAATTTTAAAATTAAATTACTTAATGCTTCTACATTTACATTTACTGCCTCGTTCGCAAAGCAATAGGTAGAGCCACGAGAAAGACCGGGCAATAAAACTCGAGGCCACTCTTTTAAATCGCCAATATTATGGTACATATTTTCATTTTTGTAAGGAGCTGCAACTGTTACACATTGTACTAAATTACTTGTAGATAGTAATCAGTTACAGACATAATACTTAAGCAATTAATGTAGTTACTAAATGATGTGTTTTAGTTAGCCTTCCAATGCGAATATTGTGTAACAGGAGCATCCACTTACGACTTATAATGTATACAACTCGTGACCATGTTCAGAACTATGGTGGAAATGTATGTTACAGAAGTGACGGTATATGAATACACAAAATTACAAAAACTTTAGTTCACAGACCATGATAACGAGTTATATTCATCTTACAGTACAGTAAATTTTAAAAATGCAAATGTAGATGTAGTAAGTAGAATGACCTAATTATGATAAACGAATAATAATTTAAAAGAACTAGAAATGTTATATAATGATAAACTGAAAAATGCTAAGTATCTATATAAATTCTAAATAAGTAGTAGATCATGAGTTGTCTAGTGTAAGTGACCATCTATCCTTGTCACTGAAATAATCATTAATAGTATAATAACCTTTCTTAATAAGGCAGTCTTTTATTTTAGCTTTAAATGTACTAAATGGTAATTCTAAAAGACTAATTGGTATTTTATTGTATATACGAATACCTAGCCCTACAAAAGAGTTATTAACTTTATGTAAACGATGATAAGGGGCATATAACCTATGCTTGTTTCGAGTATTTATATTATGTATATCGCTTTTTGAGGTAAATAAACTTATATTTTGCCTAATGTACAAAATATTAGCAAATAAAAATTGCGAGGCTACTGTAAGAATTCCTATAGACTTAAAGCGTTCCCTAAGAGTATCTTTTGCACCTAACATGTATATTGCTCGTACCGCTCGTTTCTGTAGAACGAAGATATTCTGAATATCCGCTGCTTTGCCCCATAACAAAATACCGTAGGACATAACACTGTGAAAATAGCTAAAATATACTAAACGAGCCGTGTCGATGTCAGTAAGTTGCCTAACTTTTCTGACGGCATACGCAGCAGAGCTGAGCTTTCCTGCTAGACATGCTATATGTGCACCCCATTGTAACTTATTATCTAATGTAATACCTAAGAACACTGTAGAGTCTACTGTGTCAAGTTCCTCCCTATCTAGCATAATATTAGGTCCCAGTTGTCTAACGTTAGGTAAAGCAAATTTAACGCATTTAGTTTTCCTAGAATTAAGTACTAGGTTGTTTGCTGTAAACCATCGTGTAACTTGTAATAGTGCATTATTTACATCATCAAATTGATTTCTATTCCTATCTACCTTAAAAATAAGTGACGTATCATCTGCAAAAAGTACGACATCACAGATGTTTTTTAAATAAAAAGGTAAGTCATTAATATATACTAGAAATAGAAAAGGACCTAAAATTGAGCCTTGTGGAACGCCTAGCTGTATAGGTAATTTAGAGGATGTAGTCCCATTTACATCGACACACTGAAATCTTTGCCGCAGGTACGAATCGACAACACTAAGTGCGGTTTTCTCTACGCCGTAGTGGCGGAGTTTACGCAGTAGTGTGTCGTGCTGAACGCAGTCAAATGCTTTAGATAGGTCACAGAACACTCCAACAGCATTCTTTGATGACTCCCAAGCACTATAAACGTGTTTTATGAGAGCAACACCCGCATCAGTAGTGGATCTACCTTTAGTAAACCCGTATTGATCTTTGTGAAGCAGACTATTTAAATTGAAGTGGCTTAATAGCTGCTTTAAAAGAATCTTTTCAAATATTTTACTAAATGCCGGCAAGATAGATATGGGCCTAAAATTATTAATTTCATTTTTACTGCCAGATTTGAATAAGGGTATAATTTTACTTAATTTCATCAAATCCGGAAATACGCCTAGGTCAAAGCATTGATTAAAAATTATAGATAGGTAAGGCGCAACAGTATCAACTATAGTACCTAAAATTTTAATTGAAATGCCCCAAAAGTCGCCGGTATTTTTAATATTAATTGAATTATATGCGATCAATATATCTCGCGGGGTAACGTGCTCGAATCTAAACACGCTCTTGCATTCAGGTACACTGCTAAGCAAAAAATTTCCAGCGTCTAAAGATGATGATTGTAAAGAGCTAGTAGTTGTTAAAGGTATGCTCGCAAAGAAACTATTGAACATATGCGCTACTTGAGTTTTGTTAGTGACTAATAAATTGTTTTCTTTTAGTTCAAATTGGTTTTCCCGTGGTCGAGCTCTTCCTGTTTCATTATTTATAATGCTCCACGTTTCTTTAATTATATTTGTTGAATGCTTAATTTTACTACTAATAAATTTAGATTTTGCCATAATACAAACTTGTTTAAAAATTTTTGAGTACTTTTTTACATAATCTCGAAAAGGTGAGTCAAATCTATGTTGTTTCATACCATATAATTCAAATAACTTGGCTCTACTTTTGTATATACCTATAGTGGCCCACTGGTTAAAAGATCCCATAGTACCCTTTAGTGTGACAGTTTTACTCTTAAAAGTATTTTGAAATTCATTATTTACTAGTCCAAAAAGTGAGTTATAAATTGTATTTGGATTTTGTGAGTTTAATATTGAGGTATTGAGTTTAGCAATAATATTATTTTTGAAACATATTAGACGATTGGTAGTCTGTGGCCTACATTCTACTATACGTGATTTATCATATGTTGAACAGGGAAAACTAGCTATCTGTCCACGGTGATCAGAAGGGAGAGAACTAATTACTACTGGGTTTGTGGCAGCACAAGAACTAAATATGTTATCCAAACAAGTAGAAGATGTTGCAGATACTCTAGTAGGTTCACAAAATAGGTTACTTAAATTAAATGACTTAAAAAGATTCAGAAATCTAATACACTGTGAAGAATTCTCTAAAATATTAATATTAAAATCGCCACATACTATAATATTCTTATTACTACATTTAATTTTATTGATAGCATCTTCCATAACAGTCTCAAATAGTTTATAGTCACCAGAAGGAGGTCGATATACACAAATTACTATATATAGGTCTAGTTCCACACAGGATAACTCAATAGTGCGCTCAATAGATAAATTAACAATATCTTTACGTTCCTTACATTTTAATAAATTTGAAGTTATTATGAGAGAACCGCCTCTAATAGCCTGCATTCTTATATACGAACTCTGCACCGTATAATATTCATTTATAACAATAAGCTCATGTTTCTTTAACCAATGTTCAGTTAAGCACAAAACCTTAACATCATATTTTTCTAGAAATAAACTTAACTCTAATTCTTTGCCAGATAGGCCCTGCATGTTTTGGTGTACTATATTCAAATACTGCAGCCTAACTGTTGTCCTATCTTGGAGTTTAAATCACAAGACGTGTCAATAAAAACGTTGTTAGTACAAGTACTAACCCTATCAAATAAATTGTAAACACAAGGGTCTATTCCTTGCTGTAAATTGTATGCTAATAGTTTAGCAATCTGTCGCTTAATATAAAATGGCAGATACATTGTATCTTTTGTTAAAGTAAATTTACTAATAAATTTATTAGCGTCAAAAAACAATATTGCGTCACTATGACGACAAGTTATATTATATAATAACATATTTAATTTGTGTATGTGCATGTTTTGTGTATGTGTTAAGTCATTTGAGTATGGCAAAGCACATAAAATAAATTTACAACTAAATCTGGAATTAAGGTCTAATAACATTTCAACACATTCTATGATATGCTGTCTTTTTACAGTTAAACTGTTACCAAACAACAATATGGCCGTACTACTCTCATCTAAGGGGTGCAACTTAATCTGATTAACTAAACTACTGTAACTATCCCCTGGCCTACAATAATTTATAACACACTGGTTTGTATACTCACAAAGAAGACTACCAAAATTATGACCTAGCCTATCAGAAAAAATGTATGTTTTGTTAGTTGATGTTGAAAACCTAGATTTAATCATATTTGATTGTGAAGAGGATTGGTTTTGTGGATTATCAGAAAAATTCTCAGGTAGTATGGTACTCAATGGCTCTGCTGGGGTTGGAGTGTGAGTGTGAGCACAAGGACATAAGAGCTTATTGGTCAGAGACTCATACATTTCTGCATTACATCTCACCAAGTCTACTAGCTCACCTGCCTCTACTATACGCTTGCTCAGCTCTTGTTGAGAAGCTTGATATTTGTTAAATAGTTCATTTAAGGTGCTCTCCCTAAGTACTAGTTCTTCCCTCAAGCGATGAGTGTCAGTATTATACACTACCCTACTATGTTCTAAACTTCTAGAGTACTTAGATAGTTGATCAAGTAAATAAATGCGCTCCTTTCTGAGATTTAAATTAACCCTATGCACATTATATTTTTTCATAGATTTATGACATCTTTTAATTAGTTTATTAACTTTAATATAGCGTTTAAGTTTTTTGTGACTTGAAAAGCTGGGTCTCATGATAATGGTATCATCCCTGGTCAGGTCTATTGTCACAACAGGCTCCCTAATACACACATGATCAGGCTCACTACTAACCAACTCATGATATAGACTGCAGGTATTTGCTATCTGTTCACTGTGTTTAAGAGTTTCTAAGTTAGAGATGGTGTTATGAGCTTCACTCAATTCTCGTTCTAGTTCAGCAACACGTCTCAGAGCTTCTTCATGAGTGTCCATACACTGTTGGAAGTTGGACACCGTCAATCGAAGTTGTTCATGTTGCTCAAGTATTTCGAGATGGTGTGTGTGCATTTCAGCCAACTGTGCCTTGAGTTCAGTGTTCTTGTCGACTATTATCTTTACTTCTTCTTCGCTGTCCTCTCTTTCCTGTAGCAGCTGGTTACACAGGATTTTAGAGGATTCCAGTTCCTTAAGTGTGGTCTGTAGTTTGTCCTCCAGAGCTGCCATTCTGCGGGTCATCATTTGAACAGACCTACCCCGTAGGCACCTGAAATGTAAGGAAGTGTGAGTAAAGTCAACAGAGAGAAACTATGAAATGGGTGGATAGAAAGTTGAGAGGGAAATAATGTAGGTAGATCATAAAACTAGAAGAACTGAATTGAATAAATATAGGAATAGTTTATTTTAAATAGGTACTAACTATTGGGGAAGTTCTACTCATAGAAAAAATAATGAATACTTATTATAAACTTTCTTGTAAGTATTTAATTATAAAAACAAAATAAAAAAACAGTTAATAAGACTATATCAGTTAATAGTAATGGGTTATTGTTATTAAATTACTTTAAAATCATTTAAAAATACTTTGGATGATTGTAATATCACGAATGTAGGTACTTATATAAATGGACCTGTGTAACACTGTAGTACTATTTATACTAATAATTTATCTAATAAATAATTATGTTTTGTGTATAGTGTCATGTAGTATATGGTGTCTGAGGCAAATGTTTTGCGTCATCGATTTTGCTTCCACAAATTGTCAAGCAAAAGGAGACATAAACGGTGCCGCTGTGTGTTGTAAATTGACGTCGCTCATGTGTAATGAGCAGTGTATGTATGTGATGTATAGTGTATTTTAGTTATTATTACTTATATAAAAATAAAACGGTACAGGGATAAGTAAAGAATTATGAAAACAATACTCCCCGGGTTTCCAGTTGATTTTGAATCTTGTATTGGTTATCCGTTACTTTGACAGTTAGTCCGCCACAAGTTTTCCAGCGAGGTTTTGTTACTAGTCCTTTAATATACTGTTACACCAACAATTATTGCTAAGGTTTATGGGTATACAATTTACTTTGCACATATAATTGATTATTAAAACTAAATAAAACTATTTTTATCAAATAAATTAATATAGACGTAGGGAAATGACAACTGCTCGCTAGTGTTGCCAGCGAAGAAAAAAAGTGCTGGAAATGTAATGTATCTTCACATTTTATGCGTCCGATTTGGAGTTACTGTTGAAATAGGTTGCTTTAGATTACAGAAACTACTGATCTTCTTTCCTATTCAACAAAGAATGGTTTCTTTTTGGCTCTCGTTTTTAGACGAACAAAGAAGTTATTTTTTTGTTTGTTTGAACGCGCTGATATCGAGGACTAGACATCGTATTTGAAATACATTTTTTACAGTCTCATTATAGAAATTTTAATAGGTACTATGTAACATCACGCTAGGACACTAAGGAGTCGAGTCACCAGAATATAAGAATCACATGTCATGAGTGTGATTATTATATTCTTGTGACTCGACTGGCATGCATGGGAGCGCAACAACATCTTAGAGCTCCCAGCCAACCTCACCTGCCCGTGGTGCATCCTGCCGACCAGCGAACGAGGCTCTGGTGACCGACTAACGGCGGCCGTTGGAAATAGGCGTAGCTAAATATAATAGAGCGGTGACAGGCAGCAGCGTCACCGGTGCGAGAAGTTACGCCCTGCGATCACCAACACGCATGCCCAGCGTGGTGATTACGGGCAAAACCTCAATGGAACACATGCTTACGCAACGCCCCCCAGTTCCCGGTCACCCCGCTATTCCTGGCCAAGGCGGCGGACATGTCCACGGCGGTGCAGGGGGTGCGAAGAATTCCCGGGTTACGGTAGGCCGCCAACACTGACTGACCATGGCTACGTATAACGGACGCACGCTACGGCTCGACGAACATCTGGCACAACTATAAGAGGAACTGAAGTACATAAGGTGGCATGTTTTGGGATTATGCAAGGTCTGGAGAGAGGGAGACGATACCGTTACCCTAGATTCAGGCCATCTTATGTACTTCAGGGGGGAAGACCAGCCATCCCAAGGCGGGGTTGGGTTCCTGGTCCATAAGGTCCTCTCTGACAACATTTTAGAAATCTCCAGTGTGTCGACAAGGGTAGCATACCTTGTGATTAGACTCACCAAGAGATATAATCTCAAGGTTATCCAAGTGTATGCACCGACTTCGGCATACTCGGATGATGAAGTAGAAGAAATATACGAAGACATTTCCAGGGCCTTACACAACACCCAAAAGGCCCACTTTAATGTTGTCATGGGGGACTTCAACGCCAAATTGGGAGTACATACTTGCGGCGAATCGGTATTAGGACCACACGGATTTAGTAGGAAAAATCATAGGGGGCAGATGCTCGTCAACTTCTTAGAGAAGGAGGGGCTGTTCTTAATGAACTCATTCTTTAAGAAGCAGCCTCAAAGAAAGTGGACGTGGCGAAGCCCCTGACACTATGACAAAAAATGACAAAGACTTTATTATGGCGGACAAAAGGCGAATATTTAGGGATGTCTCCGTGATCACTAGGTTCAACACCGGAAGTGATCACTGACTTGTACCAGGCACTCTGAATATCGATTATAAGCTTGAACGCGTTCGCCTTATGGAGTCTACGCTCCGGCCAAATTTCCTCCAATCCGTGTTTGGATCTGAAACATTCCAGCTAAAACTTGAAAACCGATTCGCTGCCTTGGAAACCGCAGTAGACGCTGATACGGACCAGGAACTCGATAAAGTGGTGGAAATCCTTCAGGATGAGGGGACGTAACTCTTTAAGATGTAGCAAACCGGAAGGAGATCTCAACTTTCGCGAGAATCTCTGCAGCTAATAGAGACGCGACGAGAAAACCCGGCAGGCACTTCATCAGATCTAAATAAAAAGATCTTCAAGCTGGTAAGACGCGACCTCCGTAGCTCCAATACACGCTCTATACAAGATGCGATCGAGCGAAATTGGGGGTCGAAAGTTTTTACTCAGCGTTTAGGTCCAAGTCATCTGACGAAGCTGAACACGTCAGACGGGAAAGTCGCCACTTCTAGGCCGGAGATTCTTGCGGAGGTTCAGAGCTTCTACGGCAACCTCTACACCTCGAAAGCGTCCCGTCCCCAACGCGACTCCGAGAATCCAAGAGCCATTTTAACCCGCCACTTCACGGAAGAGTACCCAGATGTCAGCCAAGACAAAATCGTGATGGCCTTGAGGCAGCTTAAAATGGAAAAGCCTCCGGAGAAGATGGAATTACAACGGAGCTGCTAAAGGCAGGTGGAAAACCTATACTGGTGCAGCTCCAACGCATATTTAATTCTGTCCTGTTCTCGGGAAGAACTCCAAGGGCGTGGAGCATGAGCATAGATTTGTTGTTCTTCAAAAAGGAAGACAAAACTCTTTTGAAGAACTATCGACCTATCTCGCTCTTGAGCCACGTCTATAAGCTGTTTTCCAGGGTCGTCACGAAGCGTTTTGCGCGTAGACTTGATGAGTTTCAGCCGCCCGAACAGGCCGGTTTTCGAGGAGGATATGGCACCATAAGCCACATCCATACAGTGCGGCAGATTATACGGAAGACAGAGGAGTATAATCAGCCCCCGTGCTTAGCGTTTGTGGACTATGAGAAGGCCTATGAGTCCATCGAAACCTGGTCTATTCTGGAGTCTTTGCAACGGTGCCAAATCGATTGGCGGTACGTCCAAGTGCTGAGAGGTCTGTATGACGCCGCGACTATGACCGTCCAAGTACAGAACCAGCAGTCTGAACCTATCCACCTGCAGCGAGGCGTGAGACAAGGGGATGTTATCTCCCCCAAATTGTTCACAAATGCAATGGAGGATATGTTCAAGACGCTGCACTGGAAAGGACGCGGTATCAACATAAACGGCGAGTACCTTTCACACTTAAGATTTGCAGAAGATATCGTTATCGTGGCTGAAACCGTGTAAGACTTGCAGTATATGCTGAGCAGCCTAGCTGATTCTTCTGATCGCATCGGTCTCCGGATGAACTTGGATAAAACCAAGATAATGTTCAATGAACATGTCTCTCCGGAACCGATTATCCTAAATGGGGTCCCTCTCGAAGTTGTTCAGGAGTACGTCTACCTTGGGCAAATCTTGCAGTTGGGTAGAAACAACTTCGAGAGAGAGGCTTGCAGAAGAATACAGCTTGGCTAGGCAGCATATAGGAAACTCTGTCGAGTCTTTTCGTCATCCCTACCGCAAAACCTTAAGATAAACAAAGTCTTCAACGAGTGCGTTCTACCCGTTATGACTTACGGTGCCGAGACGTGGACACTGACGGTGCGACTAGTCCACCAATTTAAGGAGCTCAGCAAGCTATGGAGAGGGCTATGCTCGGAGTTTCTCTGAAGGATCGAATTCGTAATGAAGTGATCCAACAGAGAACCAAGGTAATCGACATAGCTCAGAGAATTAGCACGTTGAAGTGGCAGTGGGCTGGTCACATCTGTCGCAGAACCGATAACCGATGGAGTAGTCGTGTTCTAGAGTGGAGACCGCGCCTTGGCAAACGTAGTCTAGGACGCCCTCCGGCTAGGTGGAGTGACGATATACGCAAAGAGGCTGGCAGCGGCTGGACACGAAAAGTCGAAAATCGGGCTCAGTGGCGTGATATTGGAGAGGCCTATATCCAGCAGTGGACTACGGCAGGCTGATGATGATGATGTCATCAGTGATAAAGATAGGTACAGACAGGGTTTTATACATTTTTAGATAGTTGTGTAGAACCTTTAACTGTTTACCTGGTACATTGCCAAACTGTGTATACCGTTCGTTCTGTGAAATTTATACAGAAATAATACATACTAAAGCATATTCTTATTATTTACTTTCACGGCTTAATTCATCAAAGTTTTGCTAAAGTACATAAACTTAAGATTTTTTATCATCTTAATCCGTGTGGTGACGGATTAAGAATACGGTTTGTCACCACCCCATATCATCCCATGGGTGTCGTAAGAGCCGACAGAGGGAGCATATTATGCAGAGAACATCACTGTAAGAGAAGGAAAACTTGATACAAACCCTATACCAACCCGTTTGACCAGCGTGGTATAGTAAGTAGGCCAATTCCTCCTTTGAAAGGAGAGGCCTAGTCCAGCAGTGGACTGTTAAAGGCTGATGATGATGATGATCATTTCAAGAACATAGCTAACTTCAGAATAACTCACGCCTCAAGGGAAATATGATACTCGTACACGTACCACGTGAGTCTGATACAAAACAAGCCATTTTTATCATCACTGATGTATTGATTAACTGGGTAACACCGTAACACAAAGAATTGTTCTGAGAAGAGAAATCATCTGAATCAATCTACCAGCGATCCTGACTGCTAGGATAACTGCCATTGCTCCTGCCATACATGTCGCATACAAGTCAATCAAATTCAGCCTTAAACCGAAGTTTCATCGAATACATACATGCATATATTATAATTCACATCTTGTTTTCCGTCGAGGTAGGCAGAGACAACGGAACGCCACTTGCTTATTTCCAAATTTCGTCGAATTGAGCATATAAAGGTGAACGAACTATAAAACCTTCAGTCTACCGCATGGTTGGTAGTACGATTATAACCAAACTTACCTTTATTACTTCAATCTTCAATTCTTCTTTTTTTTTTCTTCTTTTGTTATCTTTAATTATTTAGTTTTTATAGTTTAGCTTAGGATAGTTTAGTTATATAAGTAGATTTATTTTGTTTGTATATATGATAAATAGCTTATAATTTATTTTTGTAAACTAATGAATGTAAACTATTCTTATGTATAGCTTTGAAAATGCTTGATGTTTCTTAATATATATCATGTACATCTTATTAGAAAAATGTGTTATAGGTACATTACGCGGCAAATGCATTTGTTTTGAACAATTTTTTAACAGACTAATTTTATAACCACGTTCATTACCTTTATTACTTCCAAAGTAATAAACTGAGAAACACGCCATAAATATTAAAAGAATATATATTATTGAACGTGCAACAAGTTTTCACGGCTGCATGCATTGGTATCTAGCCATAGAGCTAATAAATTGTTGTGCTCCGTAAGGTAACTTGTTGTTTACGGTACACTAGAAACTCAGACTTAGTAATATAAATTTGAATAACTACATTGTTTTCAAGGTAGATGAACTGACCTGTAACGTTTATGGAGTAATGTAGCTTGTTGTAAACAAGGAGCGTCTTTTGGGAGCTACTGTTATACGAGGGTAGTTATGTTTTGTGTAGATTGTATCTCTTGTAATTATTATCAGTGGAAAACTAGCCAGAGGTTCTTTTGTTCTTAAAGTGGTTACGAGCGGTAACTTTAGTCAGTGATCAAATAGATTATAAAAACTGATAAGATATATATTTGGCTGCAACGGCCAGGTAACCACAGACATTGCCAATGTAACTAGTTCCATTTTCTAGTCTAACCAGATTTGACAGAAGATGATTTGTTTCACCAAGGATAACTATATTGTAAATTATAGACCAGTATAACGATATTTGCGAGCGACTCGACACTCAGTGAAGACTTCAAGATCTTTGTGACAGGAGGTGTAACAAGCTTGCACGGAGAAAGCGGCGATTAACAATTTAATACGCACACACTCTTGTGACTCGTTCGTCGTTTAACATGCGCAATGTAGCATTTTTAAAACTTAATTTCCGTTTCAACGAGTTCCAGAAACACACACATAACATAAATATAAAAATAATGTTGTTCTGCCCTTGCATAATGTTAACACTAACATGGTCTAAGTTTGTTTTGCTTTTAAAGTATCGGCATCTGCGGTGTACGAGGTATTTTGAAATTTTGCCGTGATGTCATGAGAACGTGGCTTTGACGTGTTCATCACACAAGCAAGGCGACAAAAGAATAGTTAGCGAATATTTACCGTGCCCGCCTACTGCGTTCGAGCTAACAAATTCAGGGTGCTTTCTAACGTCACTGAGCTCATAGTTGCTGACAGTTGCTAGTTATTGAGATGTTTAACGGCCGGTTTCAATAACCTAACTACCTTTAACTATCAGTTGAATTCGCTACCAAAAGAAGCGGTCGGCGCATATCTGCGTTTCAATAAACTTAGATAAGAATTTCTATCTTAAAACAAATAATGGATCTGTTTAGTGATTAAAGAGATAATGAACTATTTTAAGGCGGTTTATTTTATTCTGCAAAAATTGCAGCATCTGAAGAACGCAGAGATTATATTCGTATCTAATGAAAGTGAACTTACAGTCTGAATGCTGAATTTACTTTCAGATTCCGATTAAATGAAACGAGTGTTAACGAATAATTAATTAAAGTATTATCATCTCTAAACGTTACCACTTCTCAGTGAGTAAAATGCTCCACAACATGAGTACTGAATGTTATGCACGTATCCTATGTATGGTACCGTTCGTGGTATTTTCACATTATTGATTAAATATTAACATTTAATCTCAAAATCTACAGCAAGCAGAATTGTTTCGAATGAGTCTCGTGCGATAGCTAGATTTTACCCTGAATATGTCAAAGTTTTAGACAATACTCAGCATGCCTTTTACAACTTTACTCACTTTCTGCTGGATCTTTCAAATTTCAATTGAACGAAATGCCCAATTAAAGGAACAATACAAGTGAAGGCGGCAAAACCGTTAGCGTCATCTGTAACGTCTGTTGTCAAATTGCGTTTTATTACTTTGGGTGCTTTGAGTTTGTGTGTCAATAATGCAATCATTTATAACATAACTAACTGTCTATGTATTATTATGTATTATTATGAAAGAAAAGTTTGAAATAATTAAAAATAACTACTTATTCTATTATTGCATCAGTAAAACAAATTATTTTGTTACATTAAAAATTAAGAAACAATTGAATTGAAATGCAAAAATAAAACGCTTCGGAGGAAGGCGATACTAAAGACAAGCGAGCTATCTACCTTTAACTGTAGATAGCGTTGCGCGAACTTTGTTATTGAAACGGCAGTAATAGAAAGATTAAATGTTACAGTTAAACTCTGGTACCTAGGTTTAACTTTTAACCATTGGTAGGTTATTGAGACCGGCCGTAAGTTTTCCGCAGAATGTCATCGGCAGATTAAATTGATGTGGTACGTTTAATTACTAAGGTCTGTATCTTGTGTTGGTGACAAAGATTTCGTATTGTAGGATGCACTACTATTGTAGTTGACAATGTTTATTCATTGTTATCATATGAACAAGATGAAGATTTGTATATAATACCTGAAATATGTTGTTGCTGAGTATGTGAATGTGAAGTGGCAGTTCGAAATAGCAATTTATCGGTGATACCTTAACTTAAACTGGATAGTGTGTACAATATTTTATATTATAAGAACAACAGCTTTCAACGCGTTTGTCGCCTAGCTTCTTTTTGCCTTATTGACTGAAAGCTTTAAGACAAAAACCAATAATCAAATGTGAAATACGCCTTAATTGTAGGTGATATGGGTACATTAATATTACCGAACTATACGACTTCTCAACACGCAATCCTATCCAACATCACACGAATTTAACGCGGCATAAAATCTCACGAAATCCCAACAGTAGTGAAGTAACTGAGGACATTGAATAAGTTCCCAAGTATCTGTTTTGTTCCGTGTTCCAGTATTTGCAACGTGAGTTTATAAATTCCGTACGCTTCTTTGTACTACATCCTTCAGACTGCACATAGCGACTTCACTACGTAACGGTTCACAGATTTGTTTTCCCCGTATATTGACACGTACGATCCTCGTAGTGGATTACCTTGTTTGCCCTGGATCTCTTTAAGGAGTATGGAAAGCTTTATTTAGGGCCGTATTCCATTGTTAGTAATCCTTCCTCTAGAGATGCTCTCTCGAGGAGAAAGTTGTGTTTTGATAGTCTCTGTCGTTAAATACGTAAATAAATTAGAAATGTCATCTAAAAGTGCGGAAGTTACCATTGTGGAGTTAAACAAGTCTGTGATCTTGCTCCAGAATAAAGTGTCTGCGCTAGAAAAGCTTATATTAGAGCAAAATAAGCTTATCAAAAAGTTTATTGAGAAGGAATCTGTAACAATCGACAAAACTAACAAAATGATTACTGGAGGTATTTCGTCGGAGGAATCGAACGTGCGACCAATCCGCGGAGCTCGTGTTCGGGCCGCATCGGCTATCTCAGCTGGCGCTCGGCAAAATAAACCGAAGCTTGTGCCGGTTGCATCAACGAGTTCGTCCCCTACTACGGAGAACGTGTTACCGCCGCAACAGTCCACCGACGATAGCGGCGCAGCGATCGAGTCGTGTGTGAGTTCTCGCGAAGGCAATGAGAACGACTGGATCGAAGTTCGCCGTCGGCGTGTGAAACGAATGAGCGAGAACGTGACCCGTGGTACTGCCTTGGCTACTCCCACTTCGCTGTCGGCCGCGGAACGAAAAACTTACCTACATGTGTATTATTTAAAAGTGGGCACAACAGTCGAGCAAGTGTTAGAACATTTGAATAATATCTGTCCTAATGTTCATTGTACTGCCGAAGCATTGAAAGCGCGTGGTGATTATGCCTCTTTTAAATTATGTGTCCCAGCAAAGCATTTGGAAAAGTATATGTCTCCAGACAAGTGGCCCGAAGATATTTACGTGAAGCCGTGGCGGAACGGATTTCGTAAACATAATACGCAAGCCTCCCAAGCCTAAATGTTTCATGATATTGTATCAAAATGTTAGAGGATTACGATCCAAATTAGAAAAGTTTAAATTAGCGGTACTTAGTGAATGTGCTCATATATATGCGTTAACAGAAACATTTCTAGTGAGTGGTATACACGACGGGGAAGTATTTCCTGGTGGGTATACTGTGATACGCCGTGACCGTGCTAATGATGTTGGTTGGGGAGGAGTGTTGTTGGCAGTGCAATCACAATATCCCGTGCACCAGATTTTAGACGTTGACGGCTATGATTGTAATATAGAATTGGTAGCAGCTGTTGTCTCTTTAAAATATAAGAGAATATTAGTGTGCGTGGTGTATATTCCACCTAATTCCGCAGACGAATTTTATGTGAATACATTTACGGTAATAGAGAATATTATAGCAAAATACAGTAAGATGGACGTTTTGGTGGTCGGAGACTTCAATTTGAATTCGTCTAGTCAGAATGTCCAACTACATTATGCGTATCTCACTTCATTCTGCAAATTGATGCAACATAATGAGATAAAAAACAGTTACGGTAATATGTTAGATCTGGTGCTGAGTAATCTGAGCGATAAGAATGTGTGTGTCGTTAGGGACGTCGAGCCGTTGGTGCCGGCTGACGCACATCATCCGCCGCTCGGCGTTCAACTGAGTGTTGAGCGGCCGGCGGCTGCGCGGGCTCGGCCGCCGCCACCGTGCTATGAGTCGCCACAATATCAACACTCACCTCGGTGGAATTTTAGAAAAGCGGACTTTTATGCCTTATATGACAACTTGGCATCGACATCGTGGTCGGATGTGCTAGCGTGTACAAGTTCTAATGACGCTTTAGATTATTTTTATTCGCAACTTGACACATTTTTTAATGCAAACGTCCCTATAAAACGGGAATTAAGTGAACATATTAAGTATGTGTATCCTAAGTGGTATACGCCAGAAATAATCGTCACTATTAAGAACAAGTACTTCCATTTAAAAAGGTACAAACAATTTAAATTAGAGTTCAATAAAGAAATGTACAAATTTTATAGGCAACGTACGAAGGAACTCATAAAGTTGACCTATGCCAACTTCGTAGATCGAGCAGAGGCGGGTATAAAGAAGGATCCCAAGTCTTTTTGGAATTTTGTGAAGGCGCAGCGTTCTTCGCAGCAAACTGGTTTTGATTTTGAGTACGATGGCCGTACAGTCTCCGGACTGGATGCTGTGAACGCCTTTGCAACATATTTTAAATCTTCGTTTTTGACAGAGCAGCCGACACCATCTACAACTATTGATCAAATTGACAGTAGCTTGTACTCTTTTCGCATTCATATCGATAGTATTACGAAGTCTGATTTGTACCAGGCAGTAAAACGCTTAAAGGCTCAAACATCAATTGGCCCGGATGGTGTACCTGCCTTTATAATAAAAGATTGCATTAATGTTTTTGAGGTACCACTACTGCACATTTTTAATTTGGCGTTAAGTACGGCTAGCTATCCTGCCTTATGGAAGGTGTCTAGGGTCACACCTGTCCCTAAGGATGGCTCCAAGTCTCAGATCACAAACTATAGACCCATTGCCGTGCTCTCGGCATTCGGCAAGTTGTTTGAATCTAACTGAAATTTTAAACAAACAAATCACCAGACAGATTAAACAACAACTGAGTGAGTGTCAGCATGGGTTTAGAGCTGGTAAATCCACTACCACTAACTTAATTAACTTCGTTGATTATTGTGTGATGGAAATGGATCACAGAAGACAAGTGGACGCGGCTTATTTTGATTTCAAAAAAGCATTTGACCGCGTCCACCCTAAAGTGCTTTTGCAGAAATTAGCAGCTGTAGGATTCACGCCTAAGCTATTGAATCTGTTTGATAGTTATTTTGTCAATCGTACGCAATATGTACAGTTAGGAAATTACCAATCTAGCTCATATGACACTCGCTCTGGTGTAAATCAAGGTAGCGTGTTGGGTCCAACTTTCTTTTTGATTATGATCAATGACCTGCCGAATGTCGTTAGTGCGGCACACTGTCTCTTGTTTGCTGACGATTTGAAGCTGTTCTTAGGGATAAATTGTCCAGACGACTGTGAGGCACTTCAGCGGGGCATTAATAGTGTTGTTGCTTGGGGAGCCCGAAACCACTTAGAGTTTAATGCATCTAAATGCAAAGCAATTACATTTACTCGTTCACGCTCTCCATATATCCATCCTTATGAAATAAGTAGTGTCCCGCTACAACGTGTCACTCAAATACGTGATTTGGGCTTGACTTTGGACACGAGCCTAACTTTTAATGCACATATCACAACAATATGCAAAAAGAGCTTCAAATCACTAGGTTTTGTGATTCGACAATCAATACCGTTTCGGAGTAGGGGTGCTATAATTGCGTTGTACTTTTCATTTGTTAGAAGTATTTTAGAGTACAACTCCGTAATCTGGGATCCACACGAAGACAAGTATCGTATGATGATTGAGCGTGTACAGCGGAAATTCTGTCGATTTCTGTACAAAAAGCTTTATGGCTATTATCCTTATTTATATCCGTCTCTGTTCGTGTCAGGCATGGTGTGTCTTGACACGCTGGCATTACGACGTAAGTGTGCCCTTATGTTGCACTATTACTTGCTACTCAATAATAAAATCGACGATGCGACCACACTGTCGCGATGTTCGTTATCGGCGCCGAACCACTACACCCGGTTACGCTCGCGCCGCTTGCTTGCCGCACCACAAGTGCGAACTAATACGGCGCTATACGCGCCCACGTGTCATGCAGTTGCACTGCTTAACGCTCAGATTGCTCAGTATCCGGATGTAGATATATTCTTCATACAGTTAAATACATTTATAAAAAAAGCTATACACTTTTTGTCAAATAATGACAACATTTAAAATAAGTAATTGGACTTAGTATTAATAAGTAACTATGTACCTACTATGTATTTTTGTACTATAATGGCTCACTACACGCATTGGGCAACTGTTAGTGTAGTGGGCAGTTGTAATAAATAAATAAAAATAAAAAAATAAATAAAAATAAAATGTGCTTTTGATTGTTTTGGGCCCGTTTCGATTCCCTTTGTGTTTGTGATTCAATAGATATGTTCAAGCGTATTATAGAGCCTTTCTGAGAATGTTTTATATATGATGTGCGCAGAGTTATTAAAATAGTATGTTTATGTAGAAAATGAGCGAACATAAAATTTCTAGTTAATAATTCTACTCTATTTACTATATAAATGGATAGGAAATGTTCTTCATTGGTTTATTATCAGTATAAAAACCAAATAAAAAGAAGAAATTTAAGATATGAAAATAAACAGATTGTGCTCACAATTTTTACGTTCACCTTAATGCTAAACCTATATTTGTTTGTGAAGCAATGTCTATCTTTATCTATATAAAATTAGAATTTTCATTTTCTATGTGTATAATATTACCACTATTTTAAGTGCATTATTTAATTTATACACACACACTGCTCACTGCTTAGGATAGAATTTTTATCAGTACATTTTGTGGCAATGGTCATCATTTAAGCAGTAGCTCTTAACAGCAGAACCAACATTCAACAAAGACAGTACTCGAAATATTGTTACCCAAGAAACAAAAGGCACAAAGCGTCCACTTAAAGTACCTACGTCCAAAACAGAATCGTGTATCAACCGGCTCAACTGGACAAAGAGGCCTCCTACCAGATGGAAATGTTATCCATCACAAAGAGACATTTCAGAGCCTCTATTCGTAAAGGTTAGTAGTGTACTCTGTTGGCTGACACCTAAAACGTCCTTTGGTTAACAACTGTAGCTCAATGCGTACCTGAGAGATTTAGATATTTTGATGCACAACAGATTACGGCTTTCATTAAATTCGGCTATTTGTCAACGTAGTAAATATCAAGGAAACGAGGATAATTTATATTTTCTAATTTTTGCCAGCTGTTTTTTAAATATCTAATAATAGTTGATCAAAAAACTCAACAGATATGTTATCATAATCGTTCTCAATAAAACCAGGTAATATGACTAAATATTCTAATATAAAAACTAAGTACTAAAATATTTAACAAAAGCGTCTTATGAAAGGTAGAAATACTAAGGAAAGAACAACAGAGCACTGACTACATAGATGTAAAACTTGATAAAGCTTAAAAACTACACAAAAAAAAACAATGAAAACCTTCATGATGTGTATTATTATGATGACATACAAGAATGACGAGCTTTATGACCTTACTAGATGACGCCAGCAGCTACGCCTACTTTTTTTTTAATTTACCCGTTTTAGCCGATCCCATGGGAATTTCGAGAAATCCCTTGTTAGTGCACCCCTACGGTCCCCAAGGAACATACATGCCAAATTTCAGCTTCCTGCGCCCAATAGTTTCGGCTGTAACGTGTCTGTCAGTCAGCCAGTAACGCAAGGATTTTATATATCAAGATTACAACACGGTTTTCGAAGGTGTTATGTATACGTGCAATAAAGTTGCTTGATTACAAAAGACTAGAAAGCAGAAAATAGCTTTTGGGAATAGATGTAGCTTAATTAAGTTCTCACTAAAATTAAAAAAAAACACACTAGTTCATAGTAAAATGTAACCAAAGTTGATTATTATAGTCTCACAATAACGACTCCTTTATATGTATATAGAAATACATAACAAAAAATAACACATATCTGAAGGAACTGCCACGGTCGGAAAGTTCTGTATCGCGAGATCGTCTCAACACGCAAAAAAAAAAGACACAAAGAACACTGAGACTCGAAACAATCTTTTGTGAATAGCACAAAGTACTACCCTATTTATTATGTGGGAATCGGTGCAGTGTGGGTCAGACGGTCAGAATAATTGATAATGCACATTACTTCAAAAATTCAGTGGTGTTCGCCATGGATTTGAACCGGGTGTCTAAGAGGCGATCGCCGTTTTCTTAGGTATAAACTTCAAATCAAATCATTTTGTATTTTATTACTGGACAGATAGAAACTACAGTAAATATCCAATATAGAATTCATATCACAAACATATTTTTATTCTCACATCTCAGTTCAATCTAGAGACTCGTATGAAAATGTACACGCCTCGATAAATAGGTCAGTACTGTTTCACCCTAGGTGTCCTCATGCTCATATCTAAGGTTTATGTAGTGTTTGCTGCGTTTGAATGAGATATCGTGATATCACATGCTACACTAACTGTGAATTTTTGAACGCGAGAAGTTATTCGCGTGTTTTTTGTAGGTTTTAAGATTTCGTAGAAGGCTGCAAGGAACTATTATAGGGTCAGCATGTTAGTTTTTCCATCCATAAATGAACTATTGAAAATCTAAAATTTTAACACGCCTTCAAAGAAATGAAGAAAAGTTTGATAATGTTTGTTTTTTTGGCCATCATCCCTAGAATTTGCGACGTAACAAGTTCAACAAACATGGAATGCGGTTTGCAGTTTCTATAGGTAATAACAAACGATAACTTTATTTCCCTCGGAGCACAGCAAAGTTACAATACCGGTAAATATTATTGATGATTCGAAGAAAATTACTGAATGTATTACTCCTCTTGAGATCAATTTAGTAGTAGAAGCGGAATAAACATCTAACTACCAAACAAAGTAATATTTAAACTATCCCAGTCACCTATAAATTACAGTCGAATATTTGAAGGAATAATCTGGCAAAGCCGGTCTCAGACTGGATTAAAACGGACATAACTAAACGTAATAAGCCTGCCTGTCCGCTGGAGTAGAGCGGAGAAATGCTTTAATGCGAATAGGAATTGTTTTCTATGTTTGAATACCAACATAAAGAGTCATTTAGAGACAAGTTGCTGGTTGTGACGAGACATTTCAGCTGTAATGTATGACCGGTACCTACCGAGTGTACGTCATAATACCGTCCATACGCTCGGCCAATCAGGGAAGGCCATCGTCCGCGCCCGTAAGTTTTGCCCATATTTGGTTATGCGCCGACACGAACTCTGATGCAGGGCCCGGTATATAAAGGGGCCGACAGAGAGGCCGGCACCGCTACTCTTACGTCGCTTCTACTACCTACCTACTATAACTAAGCGTACCTACTAACCCTACGTCGTATCTACGTGTAACCTGGTCCCAGCTACGGGTAAGCATTACATTTACTGCGTTAGCGTACTGCCCATCTCTCTACCTGCTAGCTGAGGCCGGCTGACGCCGCCTGCCTGACTCTATTGGTTGTGGCTCTCCTAATGCTGCTTTCCTTCAGGTTCCAGGTTCACCTTAAGACTCCGGGCTACGCTCCCTAGACCGCTACACTTCCCTGCATCGTCCTCGGTGTCACCTCTGCCGAAGAGTCTGGCCTGCCCTGCTCATCGTACTAAGACCGCCAACGCCTGCCAGCTGAACCAACGGCCTGCGAGGATCTGCCCGCTACGCGCAGCCCTACGAGCAACCAGCCCTGCACATTACCGGATGGAACAGCGTGGGAGACTGCAGCCCTTAGTGTTCAGGTCAGTGTCGTGCTGTTGGTCGGTTATACTCGGCATAGGAATAAAACTTAGTATAAAGTCAAGTAATTACCTTTTTCCGCAAGACTGCTATTTAGCGAAAAGTATTATACCGATGAACCCTCAGTGTCCGCTGTTGTATGGTTTGCCCAAAATACATAAAGATCAGGTGCCCATCCGTCCAGTCGTTTCATATGTCAACGCTCCAGCTTACAAATTAGCGAAATATTTAAACGGATTGATAAAAGAAAAGACGTCATTCACCGCAAAATACAGCCTGAAAAATAGTTATGATTTGATTAGCAAAATAAAACACATCTGTTTACCTAGGAACACAAAACTCGTGTCTTTGGATGTAGAAAGCTTATTTACAAACGTCCCTTATAAAGAATGCCTAATAATAATTGAAAATCTGCTGGAAAGAAATAGAATACACCCAGAACAGATTAAGAACATTTTGAAATTAACAAGGAAGGTTTGGCCATGGGTTCACCGCTTAGTCCGTTGTTAGCAGATATCTTTATGAATAACTACGAACACGAGCATTTGGTGAAAGAACCGAACATCTTGTATCATTATAGATTCGTGGACGATATTTTGCTAGCTTGGAAGGGCACCGAACGTCAGCTTCACTGTTTTCTTAGAAGAATTAATAGTATACACCCCAAAATCAAGTTCAAATTAGAGATGGAACAAAACAGCTCAATAAACTTCTTAGATTTGTCTATCAAAAGGGAGGGTACCTCACACTCATTTGAAATTTATCGCAAACCAACATATACAGATACTACAATACCAGCATTGTCCTGTCATCCATCACAACACAAAATGGCAGCTTTCCACAGTATGATACATAGATTATTAAATGTACCACTCAATATAGAATCATATAACAAATAATTAAATATTATTTATCATATACATAGCTCAATCCAACGGGTATAGTAAACGCCTAATTGACAAGATGATTCGAGGAAAACAAATTAGAATGGCCAAGTCACTTTTGTATCCCTCCATAAAAGAACCTATAAATAATACTGCTGTTCTTACCTATTTTGGAAGTATAACTGACCGTATGGCGCGTATACTGAGGAGGAACGGTATCAGATCAGCCTATAAACCTTACAAAACGTTAAAATTTCTTTGCAATGGTAAAGGCAAAGTATGCAAGAACAAAAAATCCGGTATTTACTGCTTAACATTGCGACCAATGCCAAAATAAGTTCATAGGACAGACGGGTCGAAGTTTTGAGCTGAGATACAAAGAACATTTAGCGGCTTTTAGAAACAACCAGCCAGAAAAGTCTCATGTTGCCGAACATTTACTTCAAACGGGCCATAGTCTAAATAGCGGACATTCATTTGACGTCATACACACTTGTCAAAAGGGTATCAGAATGTGCGTATTGGAACAATTAGAAATTGTAAAGCGGGACAAGATTACATTACTGAACGATCAAACCAACTTTAACGGGTCCCCATTGCTGAATATATTTGCATACCGTCATAATGACGTACATCAGTCGAGCGGCGGAGGGAATTAGAAAGTACAATCGTTTATAAGACACGCTCACGGTAGGAAAGCGCTCAGTCGTTGCCCATCGCTCCTGTGGATGACTCGTGCAGACGCGAAACACGTGTCGAAGAATAGTCGGCGCATACAGCGGGATACTGCAAGTCAGGTATCTTCCTGGAACCCATAGCATTCCTATATCCCTTATCCTTTTAGAGGAGTTCGGTATTGTCAACCTTTTTCTATTGCAATAGTTGGGGTAGTCAATCCGAGGGTGCGTGGTGGGTTCCTCTTTCCTTCCATTAGGTTACATTCCTATTTTCTTAAGGCTAGTTCCGTGTTAGAAACATTTTTATCAGTGTGTCCTATAAGAAACTATTAGGAGTATAAAAAGAAAAACTTGGGTAATGAATTAGCATTGATGAAATAAATGACCCCCTGCAGTATTGAAGCGCCTAGTGTTCAAATTACAACACATTCAATAAAGGTCATTTCAGTGTGTTTACATTTAGCAAATCAAGTAAAAATGGTTGATCCAGAGATTTACAGCCACAATTTGCGTTATCTAAAAACCGCACCTATCACTCTCACAGCGTCAAAATGTATAAAATGTACGGTCCCAAATATAAATAAACGAAAAAGTGACGTAAAAAAATAGTGTAAACTGGTTATTGCTTTCACAAGTCGTAAAAGTTGACTGGGAAAAGGGTTCAGTTGCAATATGAAGTTAATCTTTCACGGCCATACAAACTGTAAATTGCGTTTTGGCAGACATTTGTCACAAAGCCGAAGTAAATATAGATTGCCGTAAGTCTGTTATAAATGTATGGAGATTATGTGAGGTCGATGAACATGAGCGGTGATTGAAAAAGCGTTTCAAAAGGCTGTATTTTGTAACTGCAGAAATGTATTTAAATTTCATTGTTCTCAAATAGATAAAGGTACTTTATAAATTATAAAAAAAGTGTTAACATACGTACTTCACAGTTATAGATCAAGTCTGGTAAAGCTGCAAACTGCTTTTTCATACATAACGATGAAGTTAATTGCACCGAGCGCGTGTTAGACAATTGCACAATAATTACTACTAATACGTTCAGTTTTCTCGATCAAATATTTGTTGTTTATGGACTTAATTAAGCCGTAAGCACTATGAAAGTGTGAGGAAATAAAAAATAAAAGCACCAAGCTTATAACATCATTATAGTTATACTGAGCACTTAGATAAGTTACGTTGTAGCTTAACTACGAAGTTTAAAAGATGTCGTTTGACCGCCTAACTATTCGACCTCTGAAATGAGTTCTTCTAGCGGAGACCTGAATAGTTTTTTCGTGACCTAAAATGTTAGATACTGTTTATTTCGCCAAATCTTTTTGTTTATTTCTTAAGGGCATACATTCACGAAATGGAGATTCAAAGTAATCTGCTACTGACTATGTAATATCAATTAACATTTTTTTCCATTTGTTAATAATAACTTGCAAGCCGTTGTCTGCATTACAATAGTGCTGGTAAACTTCAAAATCTGGGTATTTGCAAACAAACTTTCAATCCCATTTTTATTCTCTTTGGCTTCTACGTCAAGAAAAATTCCACCGCCCAAATTCTTTAAATCTAGCTTGAATAGTTGTGATGCGAATATATGATTAGAAAATATATTTTTTTCTATGTAAGATATTTGGACAAACTAGCTCATTTCTTTTTTCATTGGTCAGGTTCACGTATGATTTTTAGAGTACTACGAAAATATAGACATGTTTTAAAATTATTTAACTATAAAATATTGTCTTACGTGTGAGACCTCATTAGCAATATTGCAATAAAGCCAGTTATAATTATGATCACGTAATTATCTTTCGGAAAAATGCACGTTGTAGAAAGCTAATTTTAATAAAAGGCAGAGAAACGAGCCATAGTGTCACAAAGGAGAACTGCGTTATGGTTCCTTTCTTAACAAAGTTTCTATCACGCTAGCAAAGTGTTCTTTGTAATGTAACTTATATGTGTATTATATTAAACTTTTTGTTTGTTGTTTTGGTTAGTCCAATGAAGAGAACTAAAATACATTTAATACACATGGCAAGGATGGAAGGGAAACTTGTTGTAAGGTGACAGTGCTGGACCCAAGTTGACGCGGTAGTATTAGATGCAGGCTTGACATGGAAACAACTTGTATGCTTGCTAATCGCCTTACTAAGGATGTCAAAAATCGGACGAAGTGAAGACGTCTTGAGTCGCAACCGTGACAAAGCTAGGATGATGATGATGACTTATTTACTGGCTTTCTTGCTTATATCCGCTACAAGAAGGGGATCAATTAAATCACTTTGTGCTACAAAGTGAACCCTGAGCGCACGCCAGGCACACGCTGGGCGCCCGTTTGATGAACGTGCACGCTTTTGTACTTTCGAAAAAGTCATCTTTTGTCAAAATAAAGCCGAACTCATAAAATCGGAGTACCTTTTTAGCTTTCTGTTAGATTACTACAGATTTTACTTACAATTCAATCGTATTAATATAATTGGCCCGGACACACTCCGCATTGAAGAAATATGACAGATAACTACATCTGTATTTATACTTCTCTTAATGTGTGCTAGTGTACCACGTATCCGATTAACTACGCTGAAACATCTCAAAATAGATCACAAATTGTATACGTGTAAAAATCGAGTTGTGTACCTACTGTTTCTCTAGACTTGTGCGCCGGAGTCGTGATACGCCGGGACAAAGGAATAGCTAACGAATGTTTGCAATTCTGCACTGTCAACGGAAGCTATCGACCTATGTTCTAAGAATGGCACTAACAAGAAAAGAAAAAACACTTTTGTATTGTTATTCCAATAAGTAGTCACTGCTTGCTCGCTAACGACCATCGCTTTCATGTTTCTTTCCATTGTTGGTAATTACTGAGGAATGAGGTATGAAATAACTTTGAATTGTCTACGCTATTTGTTTAGTACGAGCTTGTCCGCAACTTCTTTTTCTTTTATGAGGAAACTACGTCATTTCTTAGTTATCTTAATTTTCGAATTGTATTGAATTCTATTTCAGTTTCATCCAATTACGACAAGCCGAAGCAAAGGGCTACGATAATGATATTTTTTAGATGTATGTGTCTATTTACGTGTGTTCCACGAATTGGGCGTAATTCTGTTTACGGTGACAAAGGTTTTCGGTGATTAAGCTACCTACAATTTAATTATAATATACCTGTAATTTGTCCAACCAACATATATATAACCAACAGCATTAACGCAGATACTATGGTTATATATCAAAGCTGACTAGATGGAATCTTGTGGTTATTATTAAGATCTACAGGTTCATACATTAGAATATATGTACTAATACTACTAGATAAACGTAACAGGGCTATTAATATATTGTATGAAGGATTAAGTTATGAGAAGGGAATACGTATCTGGTCACACTTTACTAGCAGGAAGGCTGGAGGGAAAACATCAGGTTCAATATTATCTGAAAGACATACAATTAGTTTGCCAATTACAATTACACGGTATGTAGAAATAGCGGTTAATTGGCAATTTAGCTGTCGAATGATCTATGAGGTTTGTATTTGAGTGTGCTTTGATAAGCAATACTATGGATTAGTGTATTATTCGATATAAATTTGAAATGTATACTTTCGATATATCAGATATATATTTGCGATGAAATGAATAACACGCAGGTAATAATAATGATTATTTTGAAAGAAATGCACGCATAACAGTGTGTAGTAGCGTTTTCAGTAGTTTTCACGAGGTTAATACTGTGCCAAGTGGGTTCAAACCTTTTATCGAGTCTAGTCTCTCACAATTCGTGGACTCGATGATTGGATTACTTTGACTGTGGCAGTTCAAAGAGGATACTGAGCTAGATTTCTGTATCATTCGATGGCAAGGAAAAACAGTAATTAATGTCGTAACGACAACGAAAAATATTGAAAAGCATGTCAACTTTTTTTAAATAGTTTATGGCCCGTTATAAAGTTTTAAGCGTGTATTACGTATGGCAAATATGGCAAGTATAAAGTACATGCATAGATGCTTACTCATCAATTGCACTGCAACTTTGAACACCGAATTCAAACTATCCAAGCACAGCAGTGATGTTTCTAGTGATTACTACCAGCCCACGCAACGCTTTCGGTCCGAGGTATTAAATCACGAATTATCGCGCTACATTGTTGTGTTCTACGCTCATTCTATTGACTATAGGTAGGTTAATCTACAATCAAACATGTTTTATTCAAACATTAAATTAAGTGATGTAAACAAATCAATTAACTATCTTTTAATGACAGACAACTCACAGCCGAGGCTACAGGAAGCGAAAAGAATTTTGCGTTTATGTTTCTTTTAGTGTAGGGATGCACATATGAGGGATTTAAAGAAAATCGGACGCTATCGGCAAAATTTTACGTTTTACATTCGAAATGGAGAAAAAAATGCGCAGGTTCTAGTAATCATATAATAATTTTGCACCACGTACACACAACACCATCGGTCTAGACCAAAACTCTAAGCAGAACTTGTACAATGGGCACTGAATACTTTTTAATAGAGTTCCTGAAATAAATTGTTGGTGAACCTAACTTTGTTTAAAATGGTTTGATTTATTGATTACTTAAAAGGACTAATGAATAAACTTCTGTAGTCGACCCTTTTACTAAAATAAATTAAAAGGCCAGAGAGTCCGACTACAAAAGTTCAAAACAATATTCTGAACCCGAGAAACAATTATTTAGGTCTAACTATGCCCGGTGGTATCATTGAACACATTAGGCACTTTGTGTTACTATAAAGCATTTTATTTTCAAACGTTTAGGAAACTAAATGTTTCACATTAAAATTAAACTCCGTTTAGGTACTCGTAGTACAGTTTAGGCCACGAGTAGGTGCAGGAAGGTAATACCTTGGTTTAAATTTTAATGTCTAGCAATAACTGTTTAAGAATTGTTGTTACTGAGTATTATAATCCAATAATCCCTACGAATATCTATAATGTATATGTCGCTTTCATAACCCATTTTCACGTCAATACGACAGAACCCAAAATGATACATTTTCACTAAAATGAGTTAAGGGAAACAATTATTTTAAGTTGCATTTTTTAATACTTGGTAGTTGATTATGTAGTATGACCTGTCTTGTATTTCTGTACGGAGCCAAGGACAAAAGCTACTGCAATGAATTACAAGAGATTTCCTGGTTTTATCAGATATAGATGGTTAAACCGAGGAAGCTCGTACTACCCTCCCATAATATATCGACGTAACGAAGCAATATGCGTCCATTGCGTTTCGCTCTAATAAATAATACCGTAACTTCAGTATACATATCTCAATGCACCAGGCCAAAACAATAGAATTTTTAATTTTCTTGTTAGGTATTCATTTTCACTAAACTGTCTTGTCTTTAGTAGAAGACGGTGGCGTTTGTATCCATATTTTAGCTTCTTGTGTAGTTCTGGCTGTGTCTGGCAGTCTGTCAGAAACGCAAGAACTTTATATATACAGATTTAGATAGTATTAGTTTGTTTCTCATTTTGGTATTTTTTATTAATCCTGCATGCTTGAAAACATGAATGCCTAATAGATTTTTTAAATCACCTAGAAAGTTTATCGTGACGTTAAGGTAATGTTTTATAGGATTCTTAGCATCTGTTCAATAGATAGAAGTTCTCTGTCGACAACTTAGCAGTTAAATGCTAAAAACATTTAGAGAAGCAATCCTAACAGGACTTGCCAAACTCTGAAATTTGTTTTAACGACTGTTGCTTGGATAAGGACAATGAGGGGGCAATGAGACCGAAACAAATAAGATAATTATACAAAATTCTTTAACGACCACGAATTAAAAGACACGATTTCGCAAGTCCGTATCAAGTTTACAGTGAATCTATTTCCTGGTCTTACGTATTATAGAAAAATGTAATCTAGTTACAGAAAAGTTCAACAACCATTCATCTATCATTCACAAACTTTTAGTTATAAGATCAGAGGGGTTAAAAATTACTAGAAATTCTTACCACGTTAACAGACTTTTGCCAGCTTATCGAATGTTATTTTTCTATAGAAGAAAGAAGAAATATGTATTTTATATTAATATTTACTGCTTGCAACTGTAACCACATTGTCGTTGGTTTTCACGACACAAGGCAGATCTTATAAGACATAGGCAGTATAGCAAGCTATACTGCCTTTGTCTTATAAGATGTAATTATAAGCTATATAACTTACATGCAAATTTTCATGAGCATTGGTTTAATTAGTATTACGTATTATAAGTATCATCCATCAGCGTTAATAATACTGGTAGGATTATGGAGGTAAAAAAAATAATATCGAATATCAGTTGCTATAGGATACAGAGGGTCGAAATAGGTCGGAATGCATACCATTTGCGTAGGCGGACGGTTGTCATGACATACTGACAGCCTGAAACACGGCTGGCGTCCGCTGTAATTATTATCTACGTAATATCTTCGGGCTTACACTTGTACAGGGTATTAAATCTTTGCCAGATTAGTTGTCTTAGTTGTCTCAGCTTTTGTAGGAAGACTTGCACGTAAACGTTAGCTATGTAATGAGCTGTTTGGTCGAATTTTGGTCGATATTTGTATATAGTGGAGTGTTAATACCGTAAAAGAAACAGCTTCCGTATATTACATTAGAATATTGCTTGATTGTGTCTTATTAATTACTTTATCTGAACATTCCGTATTTAACTTGTTTTGTTTAAGATTAATGTTGATCTGTCTAACGTGCATGCACATTTTCATGAGCATTGGTTTAATTAGTATTACGTATTATAAGTATCATCCATCAGCGTTAATAATACTGGTAGGATTATGGAGGTACAGAAAATAATATCGAATATCAGTTGCTATAGGATACAGAGGGTCGAAATAGGTCGGAATGCATACCATTTGCGTAGGCGGACGGTTGTCATGACATACTGACAGCCTGAAACACGGCTGGCGTCCGCTGTAATTATTATCTACGTAATATCTTCGGACTTACACTTGTACAGGGTATTAAATCTTTGCCAGATTAGTTGTCTTAGTTGTCTCAGCTTTTGTAGGAAGACTTGCACGTAAACGTTAGCTATGTTATGAGCTGTTTGGTCGAATTTTGGTCGATATTTGTATATAGTGGAGTGTTAATACCGTAAAAGAAACAGCTTCCGTATATTACATTAGAATATTGCTTGATTGTGTCTTATTAATTACTTTATCTGAACATTCCGTATTTAACTTGTTTTGTTTAAGATTAATGTTGATCTGTCTAACGTTCGCCAAATCACGCTAATTCAAATCATCGTCATCATCATCAGCCTTTAACAGTCCATTGCTGGACTTGGCCTCTCCTTTGAAAGGAGGAATTGGCCTACTATACCACGCTGGCCAAACGGGTTAGTATAGTGTTTGTATCAAGTTTTCCTTCTCTTACAGTGCTGTTCTTTGCATAATATGCTCCCTCTGTCGACTCTTACGACACCCATGGGATGATATGGGGTGGTGATAATCCGTATTCTTAATCCGTCACCACACGGACATAATTCAAATAACTTTAGTAAAATAATTTAAATCCTTATAATTGTGATACAAAGTAACTCCGAAAACATTGCTTTAAAACATTTATTTAACAAATATTTTTTATTTTATTTCTTTTGTGCGTTTTTATAAAAAAAGTTCACCTTAAAGGCTTTACTCGTAAAACTGACTTGATACCTTTGACTGTAAAATCACAAAAGCTTTCAGTAAAACAAGTTTCATTTTAAATCGAAGTATCAATACATATTCGATTTCGTTTTGCTATATTTCATGTTTTCTATTCAGCTTTTAATATGTCTGAAATGTCAAAGAATGCCAAAAGAACGTTATTTATTCTCTTCAATCCTAAAATGTTGTCTAGACAGGTACAAATACATATAGTAAGAAATATGGGTGGTATAAATAAAAATATTCTTATTAATGACACGTGCCTTAACTTGTTATTTTGATGAAAGTACGCAACATACCTGAAGAATTTTGCGATATGTACTTTTTTAAACGTATCAGAGCTGCAAGATAAAACTGAATTCTAGGCGAGAACTCACAATAAAGTGCCAGCAGAGTATGTCACAAGGTTTATACATGTCATAAAAAATTACAGTTTCGTTAACTTAAAATTTCTGACGAATCTCGGAAGCAAGAACTCTTTAGATCTTAAAAGATCCGTATTAGAACTGTAATCTAGATCTAAATTCTAGTCCAGAATTCACAAAAATGTTCTAGCAGGGACTTCACGGAAAGAAAATAGCAAGTAAAAAAAATATTTTGAACAATATTAACTTCTCATTTATTTAATAAAAGAAAAAAAAATGTTTTCTTATCGGTCACCACGCTCAAAGTGTAACTTGAATTAATATCAAAGAAAAAAAAATACTGCATAAATCAAATAAATATATAATTATAATTGCATAAGTTGATAAAAAATTCTATGCAATAGCTTTACCGCGGCAGTCTCCGAGTGCCACACGTCTTTTTTTTAATGTAAGCTCTCGCTGCATAAATTTGTCATCAAGCATTAGAAATTACCTAACTTGCACATTCATCAAGTTATATGCAAAAACAGTTTTCTCCCATACATTTTTTACGTTTTCGTAGCCGTAGTCAATGACTTTCTGCTTCTATATAATTATCTGGTTCTCATTGAGGTAGGCGTTTCATTATAGGTCTATAACACGCGCTGAAAATAGCTCTATCATTTGATGGTATGCTCATTTAAATTGGGTAAATTTGGAGGAAGATAAGTGTGGACATTGAACTTATTTTTCAATATCTTTATATATATATATTTCTTGTGTGCGCGTGTATGTCACTGAACTCCTCCTAAACGAATAAACTGATCTTGATGAAATTTTTTGTGTGTCTTCAAGGGGACTTGAAAATGGTTTAGATTCACAAGTTGGTCCACTGGAAAATTTATTTTTAATTAATTTTTAATTTGTAAGTAGTTGTGGATTTTGGAATGTTTCACATATGAACCGACGGACTGCGCTGCCACTGCAGTGTCAAATCTTATATTAATAATTTCGTCAAGGAGTACATCGAAACCTCACCTGAATAATATAACATAAAAAAATAAGATTTCGAGTCGACAACATATATTCGCAAAATTTGGATTGTCGAGTATTTTGTTAAATTCTAATGGTTCTGACAGACAAATCGCAGTCGCCATATTGGCCACTCTAGCGAAACGTCACTGATACCGGATAACATTTTCAGTCTAAGTACTAAGTAGTTTGTATGTGTAAATACTTTTTGCAGTTATATTTAGTAGAAGTATCCTTCCAATAAAAGAGATTTGTGTTACCCCGAACATAGAAACTAGAGAACCCCGAATTTACACGAGCGAAGCCGCGGGCAAAAGCTAGTTTTCCTATAAATTTCTAAAGATTCCATTGCTTTCTCTCTACATGGACGGTTCCAAATTCAAAAATATTTTATGGCATCTAATAAGTTCCTTGCGGTAACTGCCAGGAAAAACCGTTATGCCTCCTTATGGTGACCTTTCATACGGGTGTGAGTGTGGTGGTGTGTAAAGTTATACCCGATGTTGGTAAAATTATCACTATAGTGAATTATCGCTGATGGCAGGCAATATTCCCCGAATGTTACCAGTTAACCCTTAATGTTGGGTGAACTGATCTCTGATGTTGAGGAATTTTCCCCCTTTTTTTGTATCGCGATGAAATCCAGTTACGGACTGTCCCTCAAAGGGGACCCTCCGCCAACTCTGTACCGAGTTTGGGGCAGGTGGAGGAGGGGTGTGGGTCTCGGCTCACCCCCCTAGATGTTCGGGTTCATGACGGGTTCGCGGTAACGACGTCAGTATAACCACGACCCGAGGAATTTACCCCAAATGTAGTGAAATTTTCGCCTGATGTTGGGAAAATCAACCCTACAGACGGGTAAATTACGTTTTATGATAGGAACATTTTTCTGTTTTTAAATTACGGACTTTCTTCGGGCATCTTAATTTTTTTTTATGTGGTACATATTACAGCGTTTCATAGTACTATTGTCATATAATTATATTACAAGTGGTAGTTATGGTAGAAATTGTAGCTTTGGTAAGAATAGTAGTTTTGAGAGAAAAGGTACTTTTGACAGCACCGGTGGTTTTGGTAGAAATGGTAGTTTTGAAAATGGTAGATATGATGGTGTTAGAACGAATAGTAGTTTTGGTACAAATAGTAGTTTTGATAGGAATAGTATTTTCGGTAAGAATAGTCGTTTTGGTAGAAATTGTATTTTTTGGCTTAAATTATAGTTTTGGTTGTAATGTTACTTACGATTGCTACCAAAGCTACCATTCCTACCAAAATTACCGTCTCTATCAGAAGTACCATTTCTACCAAAGTTACCATTCCTACCAAAACTAAACCCGCCGCATGATTCACAAAAAACAAAGACGTCTGAAACATCTCCATGGCAGGTACTTATTCATGATATTCTTTCGTCCGAAAGCACCGACCTCAAAATATTATTTCATAGTTTTTGAGTTCATTTCTTTTTGAAGTAGATTTAATTTTTCAAATTGGTTTTTATTTCCTCATTGTTAGTTATAATTATATACACTGGAATACCTAAATATAACATACTTTAGAAGTTTTTCCTTAGACTGTTAGTTCACATCAATAAGAAACACCGTCACACTTACACGAATTAGACCATATCTTGAAAACCACTGAACCGAATTTGATGAAACTTGCTCTGTTACCTAAGTTGGAGTAAATGTTAGTCAATACAAGAAACACTCTCATTTCGATCAGTTGTTTTGGAGATTTTCGTAGACAAAAATACATACATACATCTTTGATATTTTGTATATTTATTTGGAAGTCCTAACAGATTATCATATTATATGAAAATTTCGCAATTCCAATAATATTACATACATACATATCGAAATTAATATCCTCCTTTTTTAAAGTCATTAATAAGAGCTTTATTTCAGTTATACATATAATAAATATATCTCCATTGCGCGGCAAACCATTCAGTATTGCCAAGGTGGAAATTTCACGATACCTAAGGTGCGACGCAAAGCCAATGTTGTGAGAAAAGAAGTTTTGTGATATATATATTTTTGGTAAGAATATCATCTTTTTACTTATGAGATAAGACTACAATGTACTCATCATACCTCTATGTAAGAGCTTTTTTATAATATTATAATATGCTGTGGCGCACCACGGGTCCTCTAATTTACCTTATTTCTAAATCCCACTTAGCCCTTAACTTGGCAGGGAAAAAAAAGATTGAGTATCAAAATAATTTTTATACAACATAATATTTATAACCCATAGATGCCTAGAAAAATCGAAAAAAGAATCTTATGCCGGTAGTTTAAAAAAACCACATGTATCTTGTGGGATACATTGCCAAGAGGCCTTAAAAATATATAACGATTTCAATGTATCTCTAAAGATACACTGCCAAGTTTGATATAACTTTGCTGTAGAGTCATATATTATAACGAAAAGGAATAAAAGATCCATTTTCATATGTAAACAGTATATTTTATTAAAATATAAGTTGACTAACATGAATATAACTTCTTTCGTAACAAAAATAACAAAATCTTCTTGGGTATGTGTGTTATAATATTGTAAAAACAATTTCTACCTGGCAGTAAGCATAGTTTAAACCGCATTTCATACACGTAATAGGGTAGTTTCCAGGGTCAAAATAATTACATTTTATATAGTCCGTATCTTTGATTATAAAAAAATATTGGACACGTATTTTTTCTTTTTTCGATTAAATAAAAAATAACAAAGATATAGCCCACTAAAGTTACGTGTGACGTCATCTAGTGCGAAAAAATGCAGCACGGCGTGACGTTATGCGTAACTTTAATGAGCTATATCTTGGTCATTTTTGGTTTAATTTACAAATAAAAAAATACGTATCGCTTATTTTTCTTAATTGTTAATAAAAAAAATTAATCTAAAGGACGGACTTATAATTTTTTTTTGTCCACTAGCGTATTGTGGTCTGATCTAGTATGCAAAGCTTGCATCGACCCTTGGAGCCAAATGAAGTGAAATAATTATATTCATCAAATCTAACATCTGTAGTCGGCCTTGCAATACAAGGTATCGTTTTCTTTGTTACTGGTGGCATAGAATTTGATTTATTTATTGGTTGCAACCTCCCAGAATATAGCGGCCCTTGTTCCATAATTATAAGGTAACGGAATCTTTTCAGGTTCAGTTACTTGCAATTATTCGAGTGTCAAGTCCCCGATTTAAAATTTAGCTCAACACTGGGTTTGTACTACCTATATGTACTATTGCTTCCCGAAACGAGACATTTATACCTCTGAATGTGATTAAAATACTTCAAGATGTCCCTGGACCCGCCACTTTGACTGTCAAAGGGGCAGGACGATCTGAAACCGCTTCACAAGGCCAGGCAATGCACACCCCAAGGATTAGTACAACAAATGTACGTGTTTATACTCAATGTTCAATACAATTGGAAGTGCCATAGTAAAATTGGGTGGTTAAAACATTGGTCCCGCCAATTTGATGATTTCTTATATCGCTGAATTCATATGAAACTCGTTAGCAATGAGTATGTTAGGTCTCTTGCTGTGATAAAAACTGAAGTAGGCTATGTGCGACGGTGGAATAGATGAAAGTAGAGAATCTTGAGCAGAAGAGTCCTTGGAATAGGTTTCAGTAGTTAGTTTGGGCTGATTCCGAAGGACAGGAACCTGCTTTTGTTCGCGCGACAAGGTTACACTCATTATCAGAAAGTACGTGAAGATTTTCAAGTGAAGAGGGAAGCGAGGGATCGATGAAAATGCGTTATTAAAATGCTTTTGAAAAGTAATATCAACAAATTCACAATCAGACTACAAACTTTCTTCACCATTTGATGATTGATTGAGTTCTGGCACCAAAACAAGAATATGTCTAGCTCTCGAAAGCACATGGAGCTTTTTTACCTATAAATAACAGAAAAAACGGTAAACTTTTGGAAGAATAATAGGCTTGGCAGTGTGCACTTATAGATACAAGAAGATTTTGTATTCATTGTTAGAGAACTTGGCAGTGTGCACCATGAGATACATCCCTAGTAAACATAAAACTGTTGGGAACTTGGCGGTGTGCACGGTGAGATACATACAGTTAAAAATCCAATAAAGCCCTCCACAAGACAATTTTTTGTACTCCAAATTGATTATTTTAGTAGAAAAACAATTATAATTTATAATTTTAGAAATAAATGCATGAAATACATACAAAAAACATTATTTTATGCATTTCTCTTACCTGTATGCGCGGGAGGATGGCGTCGATCGATAATGAAATAATTTCGGCAGCTCACCAGTGCCGACAATTCGAAAAAAATAAACGCGTGTTCGAAAACAAAGAACTAAAGTAAACGTTTACATAAATTTAATCTGTTTTAACAAAGAAATGTTCGGTTATGAATTTTTCAAATTTTGATGTATCTCTAAAGATACATTGCCAAGAAAAGGGTTAAAGACTTTTTTAAGGCGGTGATTTATATTTAAACATAAAAGCTCGCTGAAAGTGAAATTACAGCATAACCATTAATTTTATTCATATACGTGGAAAACCATATTATCTAAAAATAAAAATAGTCTAAATAAAATTCAACTTGGGCACTTTATTTAAATAGAAGAGATCCATCGATCATACTACGTATATTGAGAATTCCATTAACAGTACAAACCGTAAACTTCGCAACTTGCTTTAATGGCATATTCACCAATGCACAGAAGCACTTATAAATCGTTGAATAGCACTTTGAATTTAGAAGCATGTCCCTCTGAATAATCCTTAATAAAATCCTATTGTCTAACTTCCCCGAGAACTGATAGTGCCGACTTATTTTATTTTTCGAATCCTGCAACATACAAAAGGCAACGCTAGAATCATTTTGCCGATTGTTTTTATTTTTGTTACATGCACAAGGCATACAGTGAATTCAGACCGGGCGAAGTTTCGAACAATGGTCTCTCTGGCTTAACTTTTAAGGCTCTGTCCATTAAAAGGGCTCGTGGGTTATTTGCAAATGAACTTTCAACACAATTCAATATTCATGACGTGTGTTGGAAATTTTTCCTCAGTAAAAGTGTAGTCGATGAACTTTATTGTCGTTTGATAGTTATAACGACCTGTCGTACATTAATAAGAGTTTCTTTTACCCTTTTTGTTCGTTGTTTATTATTTTTGTATAGGAAAATTGGTAAACAGAAACTTAGGTATAACAAGCATCATTGGTTTATTTCAAAATTATATTCTACATTTCTTATTTTCTGTATCTTAGTCGAAATGAGATGTTGTGTGTTATGTATTCAGTATATACAAACTTAGGTAATGTAATTTATTCAGCAAATGTTCAAAGCCAATGATATTACAAGATAAGGGTAGATATGTTACCTACGTAGTAATCAATCCGTAGAAACGGTACATTAACGCACACGTCGATAACTCCATATTTAATTTATTTTCGGTTGACAAGATGTGTCAGTTTCACTTTGACGCCGGCTCGCGACGTCACACACACATATGTCAGACTTGCCAACTAGCTTATGTTTAGCGTCCTGATTTTGGTACGCCTATAACATAACTACTTTTCTTTTACTTTTGTAACATCATTGTTCAAAGCTAGGTTGGTAGTCCGGTCAATTTAGACATAAAAATACTGGACAAATAACAATAATTGCCGTAGAGCCAAATATTGGTGGAGAGCTAGGGTTTACCATTACAAATAAAGTCTTAAAAGTCCCCATCGATCCCATGTGTGCTGCAAAAGTTATTCAAAACGTCAAAATTTGAGGTATTTTGTTTTTTTTTTCAAAAACGGTAAGTTTTATCAAAATAAAACCTTACGCAAAGTTGTAGAGACCTTACAATTTTCTACAAAAATGGTATTAACTATTTTTTCCTAAGATTTACCTTGCCAGAGATATCGCGATTCTAAGAATCACATGATACATGATATGCACACTTTTCACGGCAAAGTAACTGTGAGGTTGTGTACTCGGCGCGTTTTTTTACCGTGGTTTGCCCTGTAGACCTACTCCACTAACTGTCATGACAATTTTAGGATAATTTAAGGGAACAATACTCGTCAAGTTCTAGATATTTTCTTATGATTTATACTCATTATTGATATTGCTATTGATTATTGCGTTAACTATTGTTTTGATTTCTTTAGATATTTTAATCAGATTCATACTCTTGAAAGTCTACTTCAACAGTCAAGTCTTCTTTGACTTCTTCTTCTTCCTCTTCTTCTTGCTGGATATTCATAAATTGTTCAAATGTGGCTGAATCTCTTCAATAAAATCACAGGAATCTAAAATAACAATTATTTCAAATGTCTATATTGATCGAACTATGGTTGATGGAGCGAATGTTAGCGTTCTATTAAAATTTATAGGGGTGTAGTGGGGCGTCAATCTACTGTGCAGTTTAGTCGACCGAAAGGGAAACTCACTGAATGAGCGGCGGCCCATAATCTCTCACCGGTGGCTCCAAGTAGCTGTAACTCATGCAGCGGCCACACCCTGGTTAACCACTTCGACTCGTGGGCTAGATCCGGTGAAGGGGACCGGTTGCTTCGGCACTGGTTTGGCGGATACCTCCCGCTCTGTGAGTAGAATCTGTTCCGGCGAAGATGGCACACCAACGCTGATAAGCAATTTGGTGGTGGCGGATTCGGCGGTCCAGTGAAGTCTCGTGGAAGGCTTAGGGCGACGACAGAGGTCATAAGTGTCCGTCGGCCATTCACTGCATCCATAACCTTCTCCAGTCGTAGCGGCTTTCCGTTCCACTGGGCACAGAAGGGAAAGGACGAGAGAGTGCATCTGTGCTAGCGCAATCACTTATGCACTTAAATATGTCACGCGCAACTGACTGCTTCTGATTACCGGACTCTGATTAAGACCTACGGCGATGGGCTGAGGTAGAGAGGTTGGATTGTGGTGCACACCCGACTTTGTCTGAAGCCCGCACTTATGGCGGCCTAAGGAGAGTGGTCGTTTCTGCACTGCAATTGGGACAACAGTGTGGATTGGGCAGCACCTTAGGCGACGAAGCAGCCCTATTTAGGGAGGCACTGCTTCCCCCGCTCAGCCGGGGAGGGGGCTAGAAAAGGTGCCCCAAAAAAATGCTTGTCCTTACACATTGGGGGAGTAGTAACCGCGGCTGCTTGAGCACCCCACCACCCGCGGTCGACGTCACAAAAAGCATCAAATAAAATCATCGATTATGACTTTCGGCGCATGGAATGTGCGCACATTAATGGACAATGACGGAAACCTTTGCCCGGAGCGTAAAACTGCTGTCGTAGCACGCGAACTTGGTCGCTACAATATAGATGTAGCTGCTCTAAGCGAAACACGTCTAGCTGACCAGGGCGAGCTAGAGGAAATTGGCGGTGGTTATACATTCTTCTGGAAAGGAAGACCTCAGACTGAACGGAGATTAGCTGGCGTAGGTTTTGCAATTAAATCTACTATCGCAAAAAAGCTGCCAGAATGTCCACAATACATCTCCGATCGAATTATCACATTGCGCCTTCACCTTCAAAACAACAACTACTTGAATGTGATAAGCGTATATGCACCGACCATGAGCAATGAGGACAGCGTTAAGGACCAATTTTACGAAGAGCTTTGCCAATGTCTTAGCAATATACGTCCGAATGAGCAAATACTTCTGCTCGGCGATTTTAACGCAAGGGTTGGCAGAGATGCTGAGTCGTGGCCAGGCGTGATTGGGAGTAATGGTGTGGGTAATATGAATACTAATGGACAGCTATTGCTTACACTCTGTGCCCAATTTGACCTCACCATTACCAACACTCTCTTTAGGCTTCGCAACAAATTTAAAACTACCTGGATGCACCCACGTTCCAAACACTGGCACCTCCTCGATTACGCCATAACCCGACGAAGAGACGTCTCTCAGGTGAACATCACCCGCGTAATGCGCGGCGCACATTGCTGGCAGACCACAGACTTCTGGTCACTAAATTGAGACTTCGCCTACGCGTACCGCTTAGACCCTGCAGGACTAAACCAACATCCCTCAATTTAGACCAATTATACTCTACAGAGCTTCGACAACAATACGAGCAAAAGCTGACTGATGCGCTAGATGCTTTTGATGCCCAGCAAGGTGATCTTATATCAAACTGGCAACGGATTTCGTCCACCGTAATGACAGTGGCCACAGATGTCATAGGACTAAAAAAACGTGTCAACGAGGATTGGTTTGACCAGAATAACAGTACGCTAACTGAGGCATTCGAGCAGCATCGTACACTATTGAAGCGCAATCAACGCAATCAGAATCTCACACAGGAAGTCTGTAATAGTGGTGTGTCCTTAAGGAAACTAATTAGAGAGATCAAAGATAGATGGTGGCTTGAAAAGGCGGAAAAGATACAGTGGCTCGCAGACACACACCAACTAGGCGCTTTTTATGATGAAGTTCGTAAGTTGATTGGCGTTTCAATTCGAAAAGGCGTGCCTCTAATATCCCTGGATGGTTCACAAAAACTCACTGCGAAGCAGGATATACTAGATCGTTGGGCAGAGCACTTCAACAACCTGCTCAATGTGGATCGATTAGCAGATCTCGAGCATATTAGACGGATTCACCCTTTTCCACATCAAGCCTCGCTTACTGAGCCATTAACACTGGCTCAAGTAGTTCGAGCCATCAAAGAGCAGAAAAATAAAAAGGCTGATGGGGTTGATAATATAGCTGGAGAACTGCTTAAATATGGAGGGGAGCAACTTCATACCTACATCTGGCAAATTTTCATTCGCATTTGGGACGAGGAAGCAATTCCACCAGAATTAAAAATATCCCGAATACAGACCCTATATAAAAACAAAGGAGACCGTTCTGATTGCAACTCTTACCGGGGTATATCGCTGCTCTCTGTACCTGGGAAGATATTTGACAAAGTTCTCCTCAACCGGCTTTTACCTATTTCGGAGAACATACTGCCAGAAACTCAATTTGGGTTTCGTCCTGATAGAGGGACCTGCGAAGCAATCTTTTCTGTCCGTCAACTCCAGGAAAAAAGTCGAGAACAAAGCCAACCTTTGTATATGTGCTTTGTGGACTTAGAGAAAGCATTCGACTGTGTGCCGCGGGAGGCCCTCTGGACTATATTGGACAAATTAGGTTGCCCTGAGAAGTTTGTGCGAGTGATTCGCCTTCTACACGATGAAATGACTTGCTGTGTTACAATGGCGACCAGTCAGATTTCTTTCCTGTGAGTTGTGGAGTCAAGCAGGGTTGTGTTCTAGCACCAACACTGTTTGCTCTCTACTTTTCTGTCGTAGTCAGTGAGTCGCTCGAGCAGGCTACTCCTGGCATCAAAATAAGTTTCCGGACTGAAGGGGGACTTTTCAACCTAGCCAGATTAAAAGCCTATTTTAAGGTATCACACGCCTTAATAACAGAGATCATGTATGCGGATGATCTGTGTTTTGTAGCTAACTCTCCAGAGGAGCTTCAGAACCTGATAACAAATCTCCAGGAAGCTTGTTGCCGTTTCGGTCTCAAAATCAGTGTGAAGAAGACTGAGGTTATGGCAATGGACCCTTATGGAGCTACGGAACCGATCAAGGTGTACATTGGCGGGGCTGAGCTGAAGCAAGTAGATAGTTTCAAATACCTAGGCAGCACAATTACATCTAAGTGCGACCTTGATGCCGAAATAAATCATCGCATAGACGCTGCATCAGCTGCTTTCGGTAAACTACGAGCCAAGGTCTTACAATCACATGATTTGAAGCTCTCGACAAAAATTTCCATTTACATGGCCGTAGTTCTCCCAAATCTTTTATATTCTTCGGAGACATGGGTCCTATATAGGAAACACATACGGATGCTGGACAGGTTTCATTTAAAGTGCTTACGGGACATTCTCAAAATCAAATGGTCGGATCGGATAAGAAATACCGAAGTGCTTCGACGCGCAAATGTCTCCGGCATAGAAGCGTCCTTGATACGGCGACAGCTTCGATGGTGTGGACATGTCTCACGAATGCCTAATGAGCGAATGGCAAAACGCATCTTCTTCTCTGAACTCCGGAATGGCAGGCGGAAACAAGGTGGCCAATTCTTACGCTTCAAGGATGTTCAGAAAAGGCACATGAAGAGGTGCAACATTGATGCCCAGACTTGGGAGAAAAGCGCCAGTGGCCGCTCTGAGTGGAGGCGTTTGGTGGGGAGCAAAGTTCGTGACTTCGAAGAGAAGAGGCAATCCGAACTGGATGCGAAACGTGATGCGCTGAAGGCTAAACCACCAGCAGCCATCGCTTATAACTATGTCGATGAGATCCTCACGTGCAACCAAAATGCTCGCGCACGTTTACACATAAAATTGGATACTGCAGCCATCAGAGGGCACATGCGAGAGCTAATAGCTCTTCTAATGATAATAATAATAATTGATCAGTTGTAGTCACCGTAGCCGAGATCGGCTGGAAGTATATATATATTAAAATTTTCGTTGAATGGTTTTATGTTGTTTCCAATCAAGCTTCTTGGATCGCAGTCGGGCCAGCGCTAAACTGATGATGATCATCACGCAATTTAGGCACTGCACTAATGAAATCATTGTTGGCTAAAACATTGCTATGTCATGAGGAAAGTGATGACATATGTTTTTGGCAAGCCTTAAATATGACTGGAGAATGTCATGTTTCTAGCAATATTCAGAACGGAATTATTACATAACCTTATACAAGCATAAGTAAGCAAATTGGTGTTTATTTTTTTTTTTGGTGCGAAATCTAAATGTTATTTTTAATGATACCTAAAAACTTTTGTTTCAATAATATGTTTAATTGAGTGTATAATAAACTGTTTTTTTAATGGATTTGTTCTATAATGTAAGTTTTGTCAGTGGTGAATGTAGGTATATTGTGATTGAGCTACAAGACGCAAACTAAAGCAACGTCCGGCAAGGCGATTAGAGCCACAACCATTAGGCACTGCACAAACTACACAGTCACTAGTTAGATAAGCCGCCATTTACAGCTCGCACTTGGCCTCACAAGACGCACAACCACGATGATCAACTCTCTACGAAATATAACGCAGTCTTCTGATTACGGAAAGTATCGATTACCTTTCTTACGATATCTTTGTATATTGAGCGTGCACTCGGCCCACACAGACCCAGCGTACCGACTTCCAATGGCTGAAAAACGTAATTGGCAAATTAGTTGGTTACCCATACACAATGTTCTCCACATAAACAGATTTTAAAAAGTTTGCTGTTACACATTGTATGGGCTTACCTTTGCTGTGCATTCTGCCACATTACCTGTATTCCAGAGCCTTGTTGCCCTAAAGGCTGCTACACAAAGTGCCGGCGGCATGGCTGGCGGCCTGCCGAGCCGCGTGTGCCCAGAGGCACACAAAGCCGCTGGCCTGCCCGCACGAATGAGCCGCGCCGGCATGGCCGCGCGGGTAGGCCGCCCGGCCGGCCGCAGGTTGCAACTTGCTACTTGTGTGCGGTCGTACTATTAGGGTTGTCAACTATACTTTATAATAACGTATCCTACTTTATTTTAGGCAATTATACTGTATTCTTTTGTATACAAATAAAGAATATGAAAATATTTTACTTCCAACCCTTACTGTGACGTGTAAAACCAAACACTAATCATGAATACTTATCTATATAACGTTACACATAATTTAAATGGATGTTGGGAACTATTTAGGCTCAAAGAGCTCAAAGAAATTCACCACTGATGGTAAATATTTTTTACCCTAAAGGCAATTGGCAATAGTAAAATAGACTCTTGCCTGTATCCCCGAAGGGCCATGAATTTTTAGGTCCCACGTAATAGGGGGCGAGCCTATTGCCGTTACCGGGCACATCACCAGACTCCGTGCTATGGCCCAACCTTGGAATCGAACCCGGGACCTCCGATCAGCAGTCGCATACACTATCCACTGGACCACGGCGGCAATTTATACTTAAAATCATATCTCCGTCTCTGTCCTCGCCACTTCTGAAGTTCAGAATTAAAGAGTTTAGTGATGAATCCAAAATGGCGAGAAGAAAGAAATACAACGTCAATAATTAACAACAACAAACATTTAAAGATTAGAAAAAATTGGCAAAAAAAGTTAGCAACCCTACGTTCTATACAACTGGAATGATGCCCGGCGGCTTTCTGCGGCCGATGCCGGCGGCATCGACGCCCGCCGAAAGCCGGCGGCATGAGCTGCACGACAAAAGCTGGCGGCCCATGCCGCCGGCACTGTATGAAGCAGCCATAACGGATATTGGTTGCGTGCTTTGTTCCTTACCCGCTGCCACTTTAATTATACTATCCAGAAAGCTATATCGTAAATTTGTTCTCCTCCGAATCACTCAGTATCTACTGATAGGGAATCATTATAACTACTTCAGCGGGAGTGTATGCGACTGCTACGCCGAAGGTCGCGGGTTCGATTCCCGCTCAAGTCAAACATTTGTGAGCATGAACATGGATGTTTGTCTTGGTCTGGGTGTTTCTATGTATAATATGTATGTAATTACAAAAAAAAAGTATATATGTATCCACTATCTAGTACCCATAATACAAGCTCTGCTTAGTTTGGGACTAGATGGTGATGGGTGTATGTGGTAGAATATTATTATTAATCCGTTTATTTCTTTTCTTTCTCATACATCTCATTTTATATACTTAATAAATAATAAAAATATAAAACTAAATATATAAAATGGGACCTCGGAGACCCACCGGCATCGGGCACAGGGACCAAGCTACCGGTGGTTAGGGCTCCAGAAAAAGCAACCTCCGTACGATACGTGTCGTATCCAGCAATACTGCCTTCTGTATAGAGGACTTGACTTATTATTATTTTTATTATCAAGAAGTTCATCGCCCCGCAAATATTTGTGCTACGAACATATATTTTTCTCTGTAACGAGTTTATTGAAAATATTCATAGATTACTTTCTGATTTTCTACATCATCAAAATGAGAAATCACTTTCTGTGATCAATGTAATCCGTTGTCGTCAGAGATAATGCAATGTGTGCAAATGTGCCGATACATCATAAACAGGTTTGCTTAGCTGTCAATTAATAGTGCTGTCTGAATTAGGAGCTCGTAATGGAAAGCGTTCAGCCTGTGTTCGAATTTATTATTGAGTTGTCAGAGACGGTTCTTGTTTGGTAATGTTATGAACGACGGTCCCGTATCTGTGAGGAGTACTGTGAGCTATTTAATGCTAGAGCATTAATATACATTTCTGGATGTAAGAAAAATAGTAACCACTTTAACCGATCTTCAATCAACCAATCAATCAGCCTATCGCAGTCCACTGCTGGATATAGGCCTCTCCCAACACGCGCCAAAGTACACGGTTCTCAGCCTTCCGCATCCAGTCTGTTACAGCCACCCTTTTCAGGTCGTCGGTCCACCTAGCTGGGGGCCGCCCTACCTTTCGCTTACCGAGTCGTGGTCTCCAGTCTAGGACACGCTTGATCCATCGGCCATCAGTCCTTCTACAAATCTGGCCAGCCCACTGCCACTTGAGCTTACTAATTCTGCGGGCTTTGCTCGGTAATTTTGGATCTTTGTCGGATAACTTCGTTGCGGATTTTATCCTCCAAAGAGACGCCAAGCATAGCCCGTTCCATAGCTCGCTGCGTGACTTTAAGTTTGTGGACTACTCCCACTAAAAAACTGGTTAAAATAATTACTATTTTATCATGATAAAATATTATTATATATAAACAGAAGTCAAGGAGCGGAATACTATTAGGACTTTATATGAAATTATTTAAGCTCGAGGGTAACTCCACGCTATTTAGGGCTACTGCTCCGTACCTGTGGTTTATAGCGTTAAATTATGTAGCCTATAGTCTTTCTGGGTAAATAAGCTATCTTACACAAAACATATTTATTCAAACCGGACCAGTAGTTTCTGAGATTAGCGAGTTCAAATAAACAAACAAACTGCAGCTGGATACAGCATATTAGATTTATAAATTAGATTTTTAATGGTGATCAAAACAGCTCCTTTCCGACAAAAATTGTAACCAAATCTTTATAGTAGAACTCGTAATTATAAAAAGAAACTCTGGTTAACAACATTAAATAATAAACGAGCACACAGAGTACAATGAAAAATAATGATAATTTATGACGATTCTCAAAGACAGGCATATATAATGATACGCAAGTTACATACGACGTACCCGATCTTCGACATTTTAAAATCCATGAATATTCTACCCGTACCCTTGGTGAGTAAACGAAAATATTCAAATAGAAACAGATAGGACCAAACACATAAAAGCCTATACGGGGACGAAAGTAAACATTCGTTAGGGTTCCGTATGTGTCATCTTTGACAAGCGTGACTGTTTTGGCAGATCAGAACGAATGTACATTCTCTGAAATGGGCGCACTTCGTTTGGTATTGATGGTTCGTATTTGATTAAAGGAAAAATTGCTACCACTTTGCCTTTAGGCTACGGTGTTTTTTCGCTGTGACTTACTAACACGCAGATTTATAGCATGTTGTCAGTCAATGACATCACAGAAATGTCATATAATAACATATTTATCAAAAAAAAAAACTGCAAGATTTTTTATTTGTTTTATACACAAAAGTTGTTTAGAGGAAGATTATAATCGTCATCATGTTTTTATGCCATCTACATGTAAATGCTGTGCATGTTTGTTACAAGAGTAGCATGAGCACTTAGTTTTTTTAATTAATTAATTAATAATAATGTTGATGTTCAATAAATAAACACTTTCCTATTCAGAACTGTTCAAGAAGCTACGCAAGTTACAAATATTCATTACGAAACGTGATGAGAACTACGAAGATTATTCTGTATTTTATTTTCTCTTCAAGGTATTAAACCGTATTTATTTTTTTTAAAGTGCTTTTCGTTTGCCAAATACATATTCTTAACTGAATAGACAATTAAGATCTAAATTCAATTCACTAATTCATAAGGTATTTAAATAATTGATATGAAAAAAATATTTTACGATGGTTCTAAAAAAAATAACACAAACCATTCACCACATCATTGTTAAGATTTTTTATGACGTGGACACTAAAATAAAGACTTTTTTTGATGAAATTAATAGCACACTTTCGTTGCTGACAATAGCCCATCTATTAGAACAGGCGACTTGGATTTTAGTTGGGTTTGGTTTAACAGTTCGTAACAATGAAAATCAAACCTCAATAGTAAAAAGAATTTCTAGACACAGCTGTCTCAATTTTACTTAAATTAAACGTAAACTTGAATGGTAAAAATCGTCAGATCGTTCGTAAATAAATTAATTTTGCGTGTTTGATTTCGATTTAAGTAATACATCAATTTACCCGTTATTCGTAGTGACGGATTAAGAATGAGGAATGTCACCACCCCATATAATCCCAGCCGGGTGTCGTAAGAGCCACCAAGGGGAGTATATTGTGCAGAGAATAGCACTGTTAGAGAAGGAAAACTTGATACAAACCCTATACCAACCCGTTTGCCTAGCGTGGTATATAGGTAGGCCTATTCCTCCTTTCAAAGGCGAGGCCTAGTCTAGCAGTGCACTGTTAAAGGCTAATGATGATGATGACCTGATATATGTACATAGACTGTTACTTTAATTTATGGTGTCGCTGTTGCTTGTTATTCGAGGTCAGAATGTCAATAAAAGTTTTAAAGAAAGTTATTGTAAAGACGTTTACGTTACACTAGCAGCACTAGCAGTGGCCGCCGGCTTTGCCTAAAGTAAAGTTTCAACCTTTGAATCCTTCTAAATCCTCTTTAGTGACTTCGAAAATACCGGCGTCGAATATCTTGAACCGGTCTGAACATTTTATGAACACAAGGTGCAAACTACCATAGCCTCAGTAAAAAGTCATAAAGTTTTCTAAGGCCAATCACTTTCGCTCAATTTCATGTTTCTCAGTTCAAACAATTGCTTAATTTGAACACGCAAACATACTTATTTTTTGACTTGTTGCTTGGTTTAATACAATATGTAAAGTCCGAGCCAATTCCTAGTACAGGTAAGTGCGTCCACGGAATTGCATTTGGAATTATTCAAAAGGTCTTATTTGTCCTCGAGAGCTTTGTTCGTCCATGTTTGTATTTGGTATTGAAATATTGCTTCTCTTATTGGAAATACGGCCAATTTAAAGTTTTGAATAAGTAGTGAGGTTGCCATATGAATTTTGCGAAAGGAATATTTACCAGCAGTACTTCTAATTTATTGCATATTTGGTTGGTGAAAATTCAAGTCAATATTTTATGTATGCCTTCACAACAAAAGTGATATATGGTTATCTTATGGTTCGTTTTGAAGTTGGTTATAAAGTGAACTTTTGGAAGTATTAGGTAGTTCTTCAAGAAGTTTTCTAAACAAGAGATTTTAATATTGAAGGATGACGCACACTGAGAATTTAACAAATGTTGTTCTTTTATATCTTTCATTTGTACTACATCATCGTGATCCTAGTTTTGCTCCAGTTGCGATCCAAGACCCTCGCCTTGGAGCCGCCTGCTACTTTGCTGATTGTTGTGCATCAATTACTATGATTTTAATCTGTAAAATATGGAGTCTTCTTTTCATACAGAATTAATGGTAACTTAAGATTAATAGATTTTCAATTCAAAACTAAATTAGTTCAGTGTTTATTGCAGTAACTAAATATTGAGAAAACTTTGCTCTTAGTTGTATCAGGTAATCTCCATTCGGTGCCTCTTTAACTAACTGCTGTCAGTTTTCAACTTCAACTGGTAAACTTCCATAGTTCTCGCTTAAAGTTTTAGTTTATACAAATATTGAGAATCGTTATTTATGTAATTAAAAATGGATTCTGATAGGATTTTAGGCACGGTAGAATATTTTCTTGTATTATAAATAGAGATCGGATAATCGGATGCATATTTACCTAAAGTTGAGGTGTTGGCTATTATGGAATGCACTTTTGAATCGAAAAATCCCGGGATTACGGAATCGACAAATTTAGTTTTTTTATTATACAATCAAATCAGGTGTAGGTAAATTTACTTATTTTAACTTTTGTACCAAAAAACAGCTCTAGAAATAATAAAATCCTCTTAATTTTCTTCAATTTTCAAAACATTTATCTCGAACGAATAATAAATAAGAATTACATAGAAAAACCATTCAATCTCATAATAATTATTAACTTATACAACAGCACCCACTGCCTACAATTCCTCTTACACTCAACATAATCATAAATTGATGGGGAGCTTAAAATTAACTTCAAGTAAATACACATTAATAATTATGTAATCCCGGAGACCAGTTTCTTTTTAAATAAAACTCACATGTTAAAGACGTCGTTTCCTCACCATTTTACAGAGTAGTTTCACATTCCCGAATTTTCTGGAATCCCGGGATTTTTATTTAAAAGAATATGTTTTAAGAAGCCGCTTCCATAATATCCTAGCCAACACCGTGAATTTTAGGTGAATATGCATCCGATTATCCGATCACTAATTATAAAGCAGGCGTGGACTTTGTAAACATCTGCTTACATTGCTTACGATATTATTTCATTCGAACAAATAGTTTATTAAAAATGATTATAATTATGAGGTAAACTGTACTTTTTGACAAAAACAAGGAAAGGTCAGATAATGTAAATGTTAAAATGTAATAGCACAATTGTAAAAGCTTTTGATTGTTATTCGACAAAATTTACCTGACACTAGGATTTTAGTTTTAACTGTAGGGTAAAACTTAAACATGTAATATTCAAATGTAAAAGCAAATTTTGGTAAACCTTATTAAGGCTTTACTACTTAACGTTAACTATTAATTACTGACATATGCATACATCATCATATATACAATAGGCAAGTGAGAGTTGATACAAGCGTCTTACCATTTCTCAGAAATTCAGAATGGTACATAATTCCTTTATCAATCATCTGAGCATGACATGACAAATTTACCCTAACTGGAGGGTTGATCGACATGATGTACGATTATATAAGCGGCTGTCTCCAATACGCCTATATGTCACTTGCATGTAATGTAAGTGTCAATGACTAATGGTCACCGTCACCGTTTCTGTTTAGCAACTAAATTATTTGGAACCATTATTTGTTTAGTTGGTTGACTGTATGTTTCATAATTGAATCTATAAAATCATGGCACCTGATGTAACTGCCAAGCTATTGCGCCTAAAAGCGAGTTTTAGATAGCTCAATCGCACTAGAAGTACTTTGACATTCACAAATTGTCCGAGATATCTATAAACGTGCAATGGCAATGGCCGAGATGGGCTGCAGACTGCAACCGCAGGCGATACTGCGGCTAGCGGCTCTGGTCAACCATAGTGCTGCCTGCGGTCGCGGTTGCTTCTATTCCAAGCGCAGCGGCGTGCCGCGACTGCACGTGTTATAGAACCAATCCAAATCCTTTCCTCTTGCTTTCCACACATTATCTTTCACCAAATTTTTGCGATAATTTGGATTGGATGTGTCATAAATGACTGGATGACCAACAACAAAGTTAATTAATTTTTTTTCATCATCCTCTGAAAAGTCAACATTTTTGTACGTGTAAACTGTCTGCAGTCCGCGACATCACTGGCGCTGTAGGGTGGCAGGCGCCGCGACTGCAGGCCGCAGTGTTGCCGCGCTCGGAATCAATTTCATAGAGATTCATAGAAACTAGTGGTGTCGCTTGCAGTTTGCGGTTCAAGTTTGCGGTCTGCAGGCTATCTCAGAAATGCACCTTAAAGGGGTAAACTTTTACCAGCATAGACATGTATAAAAATCTGACAAAGGGGCTTGTGGCGTAAGCGTCTGCTGTATGAGTATATACATAGGAAAGCTCAGAGTATGCAGACAAAAAAGCAGTATAATATTTATCACTCAACAAGGAATCTTCAGTGGAATATCCAATCTACTATCTCTACAAATGCATCGAGATGTGACAAAGCAAAAAATGGTCTTTACATTGGCCAGCTAATCTTAGTAAGAGTGGTGATAATTATTAATATTATTTACGTAGGTAGTTGATGTTTTTTAGGCATTTCAAAGTGATAACGTGATTATCACACTTAAATTGCTGCTCTATAAATATAGATCAAGTTCACGTGCTTAATTAATTTTAGATTTCACGGAAATGGAATCAATAAACTCTGTGAACACTTTTAATATTATCTGCGTTGAAAATGTTCGCGAAAAGCAAACAGGTTTTACGCGTGGTATACTTAAAATATTGTTTGTTAAAAAAAAAAACAATTGGGTTTTCAAGCTAGTGAAATATTGCAATATGTTTTTTTTTTACAAATGTAGTAAATTTGCGTCAGATTTTATTGAAACTTCTTTATTAGCTCGAAAGACAAGATTTTTTGTTTATTTTTACTCCAAGTGAAACTAATTTCTGATTAAATTAGTTTCAATTTCCCGGGATATACGATTGTCAAAATTCTATGTCTTCTATGGTCGTTGCCGCTAAATCTGACTACATAGGTGACACGGTAGTGGAAATTAGGGTGGCTTTTTATATTATTATTCTTATTTCATAGTAATATATCACCCTACTAAATCCGACCACTTGACCTGTACTTTGAGCTAGTACAATATATTTGACACTTTTAATTTATTCGGAGCTATGAATGAGGTTTATGACTCGTAAAATATTTAACATTTTAAGGTTCAATAACCGCCACCCGTAGCCGCTGGGTATACACAAATGAGTCGAGTTTCTTATAGTTTATGCATTGGAGGGAAAATATTGTAAGTTATAAACGTAATTATAATAGTTACACTTACCGGGAAAGCTCCTGAGCAGCAGTGAAAAGATAGCGTTTAGTAAAGAAAAAAAAAGGTAATCTACGTTACATTTAAATCCGTAGCTAAGAAATTAATATCTGTGGATATCTGGACTATCATGTAAATAATAGACCGCGACCACGACCGTTGTTAGCCGGTTGAAATGAGGGATTTATAATTTGTTAATTATCGCGAGTAAGTACTGCTAAATAAATGTAATTATTTATTTATTTAACACTTTATTGTACACTAAGTTGGACATTAAAAATGGATCATTTACAAACATAGTACAATGGGCGGCCTTATCGCTAACAGCAGTATGTACCATTTTAATGTATCTCACATAGTAGTAAGAAGCACTTCTTATACTATAGTCTCAGAAACTACATTAGTCATTCAGAGAGTGGTACTGAATTACTTAAATCTATTTAAAATACCTTGAATCGGAGTACACAGAACTAGTTTCAATTACGTTTGTATCATATTTAATAAATATGGACAAGATTTCACAGTCCATCGCAGTAAGCACTTGGTCCGTCCCTCGAGAGCCTGTCGAACAAGACTAAGTTGAAGGTTGAATTCATGTGCTACCTAGCGCTGGTTGTGATATAACCTCCTTTGGGAGAGACCCACGTTAAGTGGTGGATCGCTGTAGGCTCTTAACATCTATTTACAGTTATTGGCTGGACAAAATTATTAAAGAGTCAAATGGGCAATTATCTTTATTATAATTATACAGAATAATATATGGGATCGGTGTGTGTTGTCTTAAAATATAATTATTGCAGGCACAAAAATTCAAAGCAACTAATTTCTATCTTTGCCATGTTCTGCCAGCCTTTTAGTCTTAATAATTTCTGAATATCTTTGTGATGATAACGATGATTTGAAATTTCCCTAGATATGATTCGTCTATAATGTGTTTATTTATTGATTGCAAAAAATAAATTTAATTAATTAAAGTATACTGTTTTTTTATTATAACTTAAATTTGAATTGCAACTCAAAACATGATGATGTGTTTGTATAAAAATCTTTTTATTTGTCTGGCTGCTAAAGATAAGCTTCTGCATAATAGAAAATCAGATAGCGTGAATTGAATTTACCCCGGATTTCATCATTATTATCGACACAATCATTGGTTGAATACGTTTGCCGTGAAATAGTAAAACAAAGAAACTCGCATTCAATTCTATTACTAAGGATTATTATTTTTACAACTCCCGCACTAGGTATAAATCCTGTGCCTTTACAAACATACAGCCAACGGACACAAAGACAACCCAGACACAAAACAACACTTTATCGTTTGGGGATCGAACCCACAACACTCAGCGCAGGATCTTGATCCTGCGCTGAGTGTTGTGGGTTCGATCCGCTTGCGGCGAGACGATCACTTTAACCGTTACGCCAACCGGGCAGTCGCTAAAGTAGTGAATTTTCATTACATTCACACTTGCCTTCGTCAAACTTTCGTCATCCATCCTCTCCACGTGCCCAAACCATCTTAGCATGCCTTTCTCGATGCTTGTCACTACATCTTCTTTTACCCCACAAACTCTCTTATAAAAAAGTATCTAGTTAAACTCAATTTAAATTGTCTTTCGGAATATATACCACGTACCTATGTTTGGAGTAAACGATATTTACTCCAAACAAAGGTACGTGGTATATATCCCGAAAGACAATTTAAATTAAGTTTAAATGACCACGAAAGTTAAAATTTCTCTCTAGTTAAAGTTTATTCAAGCCTAATAAACTTTACATACAGATTTTCTAATAATCCTTTATTCTGTTCTTATTATTTCTTCATGTTACTCATCTATTCTATTAGCTCATCTATCCCTTTTACTTTCTATTTTAGTACTATAAACTCTGACAGAAACGAGATCGACCCATATAAACGCTCTTCAATGTTAATCTACAAATCCACTTAGGTGATAAAATATGCAAACCTTTCGAGTAGATATTTGAATAGCAATACGTTTCATTTGATGAAGCATTCTAGTTGAATATACGATTGAATTGTTTAAGAGCTAATGATTTATAAAATAATTGTTTTAGGTGCCACCTCTTCGACGAGGCTAAAAACGCTGCGAATATCACAGAAGAGACGATCAATAAAATTACGAACGAAATAAGATCAAACGTATCACCCTACATTTTACTTTTGCGTATAAAATGATTCCTTTCTGCACACATTTCAACTATGATAAATTTATCTGATTATGAAATAAGATTTTTTCTCGCAAGTATCCAATACTAGATGAGCCCGCGGTTCCACCTTTCCCGCTCATAGCTCAATGTTTTATAGCCTATAGCCTTCCTCGATAAATGCGCTATCTTATACTGAAAAAATTTTTCAAATCGGACCAGAAGTTCCTGAGATTAGCGCGATCAACCAAACAAACAAACAATCAAACAAACAAACAAAAAATCTCTTCAGCTTTATATATTAGTATAAGATTATATAATATTATAAGATCATAAGATAAGATAATGTGTACTATGAAGAATATACTAAACTTAGTTGATAGTACAAACATACATACATACATAGACTCACGCCTGTTTCCCCGAAAGGGTAGGCAGAGGCATATTAAACGCCCACTTTTCGCCAGTGTTTTGATCCCACGTAATAGGTGGCGAGCCTATTGCCGCTTATTGGGACATTTTGTTTGCCAGAGCCTCGTCCGTTGATCGGCAGGTGCACCACTTGCAGGTGAGGTTGGCTTGGGACCCTAAGTTCTTGGTGGGAACCCTATGCACCCACCTATGATAGTACAAAGTCATACTTATTACTAGATCTGATCAGATTATCTACACTTTTCTTTTTTATAGTATACTAGCTTCTGCCAACGGCTTCACCCGCGTGTAAGATGGTTATTGGGAGCTAGCCCAAGTGCTATTGTGAAGCTAGCTATCTACATTACACCAGAGTTTCATCAAAATCTGCTCAGAAGTTTTTGCGTGGAGCCATCCATTAATCATCTATCCTCACCAGCTTTCGTGTTTATAATAGTAGTAACTTAGTAAGATGTGTCATAAATGGTTCAAGTACCATTTAATCATAGGATTAATGTTGCAACATTAGAAGCAAATCTTCACTAACTAGCAAAGTGGTAAATTACAAATCAATAATAAAGATACTAGACTTCGCCAACGACTCCGGCCTCGTAAAACTCTTTTACTCTCTCTCTCTTTTTTTCTTTGTCTGTCGTTCATCTCGTCATCAAAAGGCTTGCCGGGCCTCTAGTTGGAAGAACATTACTCATGGCCCTAAGCAGGCGGTCCATATAAAGCACTATCAATGAATTCAATATTGCTACACAAAACGTTTCCTTTGTGCACATTTGTGTTTTATATATTTCAGATTTCATTGAAACGTGGTCCATTGCTAAGTGCGTTGTGCGTATGATCGTCGAAGCAGCAACTAATCACATCGTATGCGACGGATGAACTGGAATTTGCAGGTATTGAACAGGATTCACTTAATTCACAAAGCCCTCATTCATTTTCGATGATAATGCAACCATATTAGTGGATAAATTTGAATCTATGAAGGCAAGTCTATCTATTGTGCGTGAATTATGTGTGTCATGTTTGCAATTACGCTTGTTTTCATCAAAGTATTAGCCAATGCACTGCTTGTGTTTCTTTTTATTTTATAACTAGCTGTTTCTGTGTTCGCCTGAAAATCAGCGGGTTAACAAACTTTCAATCTGTGTTTTACCTTCTAAATGTTAAAAAACCTGTCTAGGTGGATGCCTACGTCATAAAAAGAATTCAGTGTCTAAATTTCATGTTTTCAGCTTTAGTAGTTTTTAGGCTTTACTATGATACATCGCGCAAAACAAGGAATTTTACATGATATGATGAAGATACCAAAAGTTTTTACATGCGTATGGCCAGCAATTTATTCCAACATATAAATAATTTTGAATTCAAACCATTGATGTCTGAGATAACCGCGTTTTAGCCAAACAAACAAACTGCTACACTTATTTTACTTTTTATCTTGCTTATACAATATTTTATGTCTTTCCGAACATATCGTGTGAGTAAAGTCCATAAATCCATCAATGTGTCTCATCTGCTAGTCTCATAAGTAGTATTAAAGAGTAAGTTGCAAAGTAAAATGAAAATAAAAAACATCGTCTACACTACACGAGGTTATGTAGCAAGTGATATATAATCTACAAGTCACAGTATATAAATGGAGGCATAATTCGAATGTTTTGCTACTGTCGTCACCTCTATTTTCGTGGGATTCTTGCGAAAAACTATTTATCGAAACTATTTGTTGAAGCGCCTTGTCGCCTATTTTTTGTTCGATATCAGTCTTACAGCCTAATATAATGACAAATTTAAATATGTATGCAGTAATCATAAATCTTTTAATTCGACAGCCAATTTATCTTAATATATAAAATCCTTGCGTTACTGACTGACTGACAGACACGCTACAGCCGAAACTATTGGGCGCAGGAAGCTGAAATTTGGCATGTATGTTCCATGGGGACCGTAGGGGTGCACTAAGAAGGGATTTCCCGAAATTCCCACGGGATCGGCCAAAACGGGTAAATTTAAAAAAATGCAGGCGTAGCTGCTGGCGTCCTCTAGTAGATCAATAAAAGTTTATTGGAGTACGTAGTATGTCTAACAAAATGACACTTCTAACACTGCGGTCGTTGGAGCAGAGGTAGGCCTACCACAAGGTAGACAGACGATTTTATTGAGATAGTGGGAAGGAAGGATGCAGGCAGCGATAGCCTAGTGGAGATACCAACAGACTACCATGCAGAGGGTATCGGGTTCAAATCCACGGCGCGCACCAATGACTTTTCGGAGTTATGTGCGTATTGAATTGTTGATTTTCTATAACGAACATTAACGCCGCTGAGGTTTAATTGTGTAACTAAAATTAAAAGAAGTTCGATGTCATAGCCGAATAATTATGACCATCATGGAGCAAATAAGACGAATCCGTGTACCTCGAAATATGAAGCCACTGTGACCATGTGCTTTTAATTAATTAGGAACACAACAATGAAGACAAAAATTATGGCAAGGTTTAATACAATATAAAGGACGGATTTAGAGCCGATGCTATTGTAAAGGTTAGCTTGGCCTAGGATGTCAATCTAACAAAACAATTGATTGTTCAAACCACAAAATGGCGGCACCTTATAACTCGTCTCGTTGTTGCCACTGCTTCAAGATAACTAAAGGAATAAATAGAACGCACCTATTTTTCTACTATCTTCAAAGAATATATCTGACAAAATATATTACACAGATTACTTAATCCGTGCCCTTGCTTATAAAGATGATCCAACCGTACCAGCCTTTTAGCTTACAAATCCTTCTACAGAAATAATAGAATAATTCAATACCATTATATTAAAAAGCCTCTTAAACACGAATATCTTAATTTTGCACTTTTTGAATTTGGAACATCTTAGTGTTCAGCGCCAAAGAAATCGAACGCAAATTTTGTTTGAATAAAGATTGGCTGGTTCGACGGCCTTTAGACGCGCATAAAAAAAATCAAATTAAAAACGCGCGGAATAAACTGTAGGCTAATAAATTTTCATAATTGCGAAAATGTCTCAAATGTAAAAAGTATTTAGTTGTTTTTTTATTAGATACTATTTTACTTCAATTTAAGTAGTTGGTACTCTGTTTTATGAAATAATGATATTACAATGAGGCATCTTTTATTTTCTCATAGTGAGTGATGAAAAGTAGTATCACTTGGGTGCAAAATATTATTTTTTCTCTTATTAAAATTTTTTTTTGTATGGCAACATAAGGTATTAAACGGTAAAAAAAAGATTTTGTGCTGCGCAAGAGTGGCACAGCATATTAAGTTGTTTCACGTAATTTTAATTCCTTAAATAGGTGCAATGTAGGTAAAGTCAACTTCTAATGGCGGGCCAATCCCGGGCGGGGTCGCGAGAAAGTATGCTAATCGCGAATCGCGTGACCCTGCCAACACACGGGACCCGTAGGGACACCGCTGTGGTTTTTAGTGGGTATGCCCCGAACGCCTGTAGGGGAGAGCCTCCACATACCTCCTCCGCCAGTCCCAAGCCTAGCCGTTCTAATGGCTGGGTTGGCGGAGTTGAGATGACTCATAAGGAGAGTTTTACCACCGTAGTGAACAAAAAAAAAAAAGGTAAAGTCAACTTCTAATGTTTTCGGCCGGTCGAGAATAATTGGCATTTTATTTATTTACTGAATGCTTTTATAGGCTCATGATACATCATTTTAAAGGGTATGAACTGAATAAGTTTTTAAAGAAGTTGAAAACCTCCATCACTATTATTATTATTATTTTTTAATCATACAAAATTGAACTTTGTTCCGTTATTAGCTCTTTTCGAAACTTTGACAGCCTGTTATAATTGTTTTACAAGGTTTCTACAGGAAATAATTATTTTAATAAAATGTAGCAATAGTTAACTAAAATAAAAAATATCACTACGACCTAGCTAAACCCATATTCGTAAAACTTTTTTTCAAAATTAGTCCAAATTTCTGGGTTTTTCTTTAAAATATTAAAAAAAATCATATCGCTGAAACTGTGAGACAGAATTTAATTTGTCTGAGTCCAACGCATTGGCAATGGCCCAAACCAGATCCCTACTTCATTTGGACAATCATGTGCCAAACACCTGTATATTTATAATTGAAATCAAAATTATAAAAACAAACAGCAATAGCAAATATGTGGGCTAAGCTTTTGAATTCCGCACTAGTTCAATGAAGTCTATAATTTAATCATTTTCACCTAAAATGAAATCTACTATTCACCGTCACAAGAATACCTCTTCACTGATAAACCTAGCGTTAGCATAGCCGGCTTAGTACCCAACTACAGCAACAGCTGGGGTAATAGTGTATTATTATTATTAAACATAATATTACTACGAGTACATACTTGTATTTATGAAATATTTTAAAATCTTCTTAATATTCGTACTTCCAAACCACCTTCAAACTTAAAAAAAAGAGCGGCCTTTATAGTACCGGCAATGCACTTGCTATCCGGTGTTCCGGGTGTCCATGGGCGGCAGTAATTATTTGCCATCAGGCGACCCGTCTACTCGTTTGCCTAATGCTTCAGAGCGGCGGTCAGGGCCTCGTCTCCGGCTTGCCTTTATCGGCTCGTTGGAGTGGATTTCCAAGAGCGCTCGCTGGATTCTCGTCTCTGGCTTGTCTTAGTTGGCCGGCCAGGGGAAAGCCGCAAGAGCTATTAGCTCGGATGGAAGTGTCATTGTCAAGAGCGTAATTACGGGGAAACCCGCTCCGGGTCACGAGACCCGCTATGGCGAAACCGGTGCCGCACCGCTCGACTCTCCTAGCCGCTCACACCGGTGTTGTCCTCTTGTTGCCTTTATGGTAGAGTTTGTTTGCCTTGGCGGCTATTTAGAGAGGGCCCATCTAGTGAGTTGGCGAGTCACCGTCTGCCCCTTTTCAACGTACTAAAAGAGTTCTTAGGGCAGGCGTCGGCATTCATCTATAGTTTTGATCTAATCCAATCCATTGAACACCCATCCCAATAGCCCAGAGTAATAAGTTTCCATAAAAGTAGCAATAATCCCTCACCTGCTGTGGCTAACCCGTGACTGTATTTAATAGTGCAGTTATGGAGGCTCCTCAGTAGGTGTCCCATCAAATTCTAGATTAAAACTCTCAAAAGGCCTTTCCGCGTTGGACCTATGTCTTCGTGTACGCCTGCCGAAGAGCTGGGTATTGTTCTAACAAATTATATTATACCCGTGAAAGAAAAACAAATAATAATTATCTTAGCATATTGGTAAACCCTTAGACTGTATTAAACCTTTTGGTAATGACACTTATGACAGAGTAGTTCATCAAATGACACGTACCTACTTTATGATATCTAGCCAGCATTTCTAAGGCCACAGTATTTTTTGCAACCCAGCAATGACATTTATTTCACATATCTATACATATCCTTGATTAGCATTTCGTTACTATTAGACTTTAGAAGCCTCTCCTGATGAGCTTCATAGTAGTATCTGTGAGTCAGTATCAGTATTTGATGAATTTGATCTGCTACATCACGCTGGCCAGATAGGTTGGTTGGTGCAGGCTTTAGGTCTTAGCCCACATAAAAGACTCGCCTCACACTCGACCAAAAAATATCATTCAAATATGGGCTTTAAGTATTGTTCTTAAGTATGCGGTTTGCGCAGCGACAGCGCCGCGACTGCTAGCAGTCGCCGCGCTGTCCGCTTATTTATGTGCCAATGTAAAGAAAAAGAAAAGAAAGAAAGAAAAAATAATTTTATTCTTAACACGCACACAAATAAAAAACACCATGAAAAAATAAAAAAACAGTACAAAAAAACAATAAAAACAATTTAGAAATATATATAAGTGTGGCGTGTCAGAATAGGGCATAGTTCAGCATTTGTCAGGCAGATGCCTAACGCTGATTTTCAACTATGCCCTTGAGTGACTCACGCAAGCGTCAAACTAAACAACACTAGGTACAAAATAATGCAGTAATTAATAAACATGATAGTTAAATAATAATATATGAATAAATATCATGCATACATACTTTAAACAAATAAATAAACATTACGTTTAACTAGTTACATATAATAAATATTTATAAACGGTACGTATACATACAAAAGTTAAATACATCAACGGGGAATCAAACGAGAGCACGGCGTTGTGGGCGCAGGCAAAACCGGCCGTGGCTGCGCATCTCTCGCACTCGGCACAGTGTCCGAGTCGGCATCGACGCGACTACATGCTGCCCGAGTGCACAGCCGCGGCACAGCGCACCACACAGCGGGCGCATGTCATAATAAGCCTCGCGCCGCGCATTGCGAATAAGCAAACAATAACATAACAACAACATAACTATAACAGCTGTGATAACAGTATGTATAATGGTATGAATAAAATTTTCATTTCCTTTAAGGTTTCTTACGTGGAGTGCCCGTGAGATAACACTACAAAACAAGCAGGATGGTGGACAACTAAAACTAACCGTGTAAAAGAATATAGCGACACGGGAATGCATGGCAGTTAATCGACACGGACACGACGACTTCAACTAAAACTAGAAATAAGATGAACAACAATCAACACAATCGCGCACACACACAAACACAACCAACACAACACACACAAGTGCCCCACCCAGGTAGTATGCGATGTGATGGTTATAACTATAACAAGGATGTGTTTATGTTGGTCATACCTAGCTTCCGCTGCGCCTCAATAAGATACAGACGAACGTGTTTTTTGAAAGTATGTACTGTCTTGAGTAATCTAAAAGGCGGTGGTAAGTTATTCCATATCTTAGAGGCGGCGTAGCGGAAGCTGCCCCTAAAGGCGTTCGTCTTATGAGGCAGTATCGACAGCTGTAGGGAGCACTGCCTTCTTGCGTATTCTCGACCACTAGCCACCCAGCCCAGTTTGTTGTACAAATAAATAGGCTCTTTGAAGTTAACAACGGTAAACATAAGTGTGGCTAAAATGTAGTTTGCGTCTGGCCTTCATTTTTAAGATGTAATTTTTATTTAAATATGGTGTCACGTGGCATCTACGTGGTATACTAAAACAGTACCTAGCACAAGCGTTTTGGACTCTCTGTATAAGCCGGTCAGTACGTGAGAGCAGACGCGGCCCGTATACCGTATCCGCGTAATTTAATTTAGACAACAGCAGTGTCTCGATCAGCCTCACACGTAGATCTTCCGATAAGTAGGGACGCACTTTATACAGAACCTTCAGTCTGTAAAAGCAGTTTTGTACGAGTTCAGCGACGTGCTTTTCGTACCTGAGATTGTCATCCAATTTAAGGCCAAGGTTACGAGCTTCCTCTACTCTGCTGATTGTTTCGCCTTGAAGGGTTATGTTAGGGAGTTTCAAAGATGATAGGTGTTTTTTAGTACCAAAAACCATATATTCCGTTTTAGATGGATTGAGTACCAGGCAGTTGTGCGCAGCCCATTCAACAATACGTCGTAGGTCGTCGTTAAGCTCTGCTATAGCCTTCTCGCAATCGGCCTGTTTGAAGGAGATGTATAATTGGATATCATCAGCGTAAATATGGTAATTTGAATATTTCATACAATTTGTTATACCCGCGCAATACAAAATAAACAAAATAGGGCCCAATATAGATCCTTGAGGGACTCCTCTAGTGAGAGGATCCAATTCAGAGCATGCAGAAGAGCCATCGTAAAGAATACCTAATGAATGATACCTTAATTATATTTATTGGTGGGTGTGAGGCGTGTCGTTTATGTGGGCTAGGACGTTTTGATGTCCGGTTTTCCGTCTCTTTACAAAGATACTACCTATTTGCTTCGTGTATTTCCCTTAGTCACCTGATACGACTACGGAATGAAATGGGTAGTAATATTTTGTATTTTTAATCCGTCACTCTACGGACAATGATCTTTATATACCTACCTATACCATGTATGAAAATGTTGCGATACTGAATGACTGACAGACAACGCACAATCAAAAATATTAGGCGCAAGAAGTTGAATTTGGTATACATATTACTTAGCACTAAGAAGTGATTTCCCGGAATTCCCACAGGGTAGGGATCGAATGATTGAATTAAAATAAAAATTGCGTGCGAAGATGCGGGCATCACCAAGTATAACTACAATCATAATATTTAAACATTTTATTTTTATAGAATTACGCCTGTATTCCCCGAAGGGGTAGGCAGAAGTGTTATATTACACCAACATTTCGCCATGAATTTTTAGGTCCCACGTAATAGGGGGCGCGCCTATTGCCGTTACCGGGCACATCACCAGACTCCGTGCTGCTACTGAGAATTCGGAAAAACCCAGTAACACTTTTTCCCGACCCGGGAATCGAACCCGGGAGCTCCAATCAGCAGTCGCATACGCTATCCACTGGACCACGGAGGCAACTAAACATATAATATGTATTTAATCAAGTGTTTGGATGGATCCCTAATAAATCATTGTATAAACAACAATAAGCTTTAGATCATTACAAAGAAGACTCGAAACAAAGTAAATACTAGTATTAGTTAATTTGTTAAGAATTTAATATGTTATTAGACTATTTGTACCTCTCAAGTAATATAGTCACTTAAGTAAAACAAGTATTCTCGTTTAAGCCATTAGCATAATACTCTATAATAGAGCATGAATATTAATACATGTATATAAGTAGAGCAATCATTATAATTGATGTACCTACAAATTAGTTAATACGCTCTCGGCAATAAGTACGTTTATTCAACAAGATCGTCTGCTCTGTACAGCTAATTATCAAGAGTCGATGGATAATAGTGCCTTTACAAATATAATATGTTTATAGACATTTGATTCGTTTGTTCGAGTGCGTTCACTGTTGACTGGAAAGGGTCTTTTAAGCGTAAGTGTTCGTAGTGTATTCTTTCTAAGGGTCTGAGCCGATATTGGTGTTTTTTTTTATGTACACGCATTCTTAATTTGATTGGACGCATAGATGGATTCGATGGGTAGCGCAGTTGACGACATTTGGAATAAGAAGCAGATGTAGGCGCTACTAGGATTGTCTGTTTAGGAACCCATTCCTGTTTCCTCGAAGTTCGGGTTTCGCTGCCTACCCTCACCTGGGCTTCACAACTATTTTAACAACGGAACTGTTGGTACTTCTACACACAACACTAACGACGGCTGTGTAGCAGCGCTGCAGGACGTCAGTCATCTCGTGAACACACTGACACACTCGCTAAATTTTCAAATGATTACGCAGTATATACCCATAACATAAATATTACTATCAAGTCACGAAAGTTAAAAAGATTTTCCATACGCTACCACCATCACCACCACGGATTATCGTTCCATCGCTGTGCAATGGCCACGTGAATCACGGTCAGCATAATGATTTGCCGCAACCAAAATAGAAGACATTGAGACTAGTTACAATAATGATATTCATACGTCAAACGTTACAAAGAAGAAACATATTACAAAAATAACACTTTCGCTTTATTTTACACAGCTTTGTAGACGAAGAAGAAAGGTTGATCACATGGACTTGAAAAATAAATGCCAGAAAGAAAGAAAATACCAAGGACATTTTTCTTAATAAACTGTTTTGTAGTTATTCTTCAGATAAAAGACACCTCTGTACTTTGCCTGGAGCAAGACAAATGTGTACAGAGACGTGAATTGACGTGAAAAATATCACGGATACACGGATATAAAAAATAAACAGTGAAAAACGTATTGATAACGTCAATGATCTCATGGCAAGCCTAAGGACTGGCACCTTCCGATCAGTGTCAGGTCGTGGCAGCGGTGCAGTTACATGTGCACCTAGGGGAGAGGAAATGGCAGGCGGTGTCCATTCATAAAGACCGAATCTTTGCGAGGTTACGCATGCTGTGCCATACTGTGGTGGACTCGCGTGGTCCCGCTATTATGGGATGGAAGACACAGCGGTAGTTACAAACAAATGTGTAGGGCGAATTTTTGGTAGTCGCACATACTTTCTCCACAATGCAACTCAACTCTGTGTGGTGGGGAGAGACCCGCAGGTTTTCAATCGTGGCAAAAAATCGTGTCTGTATAGGTCATGGGCGACGGACTTGAAATATTCGAACGAACATAATTGAGTACTATTTTTAAATCGAAACGTATTTTTAAATGCTTTGCAGAATAGATTGAAAGAAAATTGATCATTGAGTAGATGAGAAAACTTCATTTTAAACGTTGACGCCAACAAATATACTCAAAACCAGTAACTAACATATAACAGAAAATATGTAAATATTCTGGAAAATTCATTTGAAAGGATTGAAGTTACATTTTTATTTATTGTTTATTTTTATTTTACAACTATAAGAATATCAATAGATTGACTTATTCGAATTCGTTAATGAATAAATCCCTCTTAACGTAATAAAACAGAAGGTGACAGGCCAATATTATTATACTATCAATGGTTCATAGTCATTGGTAGCGCCATCTACCTTCCTATCTATAACTAATCGCACCAAGATCAATCGTTCCACGTCTAGTGCGAGCGATACCATATTTCCGTCCCGCTCTATCCCACTCCCTGGAAGAGGCACTGCCTTTCGCCTGATTCGTCGCCGCGATCGTGGACGCGAGTGACAGTCCAGAACATTCCGCTCGCTGAGAACGTGCCCGCTATATCGTATCGCGCCGCATCGCTGTATGTGATTTATTACCGCATATATAAACCGCTCGCAAGTGGGAGTGACGGTGAATTGAAGTGAAAACAAGCAGCTGCATCACGAAACCACCAGGAGACTGCCCTACGGAAACGAAGAAGGTTGTATAAGGTAAGTGCCCTCCATCCTTGAAATATCCTATACCCACTCAATCACCCCTTCCCGTAACCATCTCCTAGGCGGCGAAGAACCGCTATCCTCTGTATACAGTCCATTTCCTTCTCCAAGTCGCCTAGAACCCTACGGTTTCGGTGTAACGCCGAACCAGTCATTAATTGCGTCCACAACCTAAATAGTATTTACATAGCTTAAAATATATCTTCAGTTGCGAAACGTAGCGTATTTAAATAAGTCTACTGAAAACTAGAAAATAAAGAAAAATCATCAGTAGATTTTTATTTAAAAGGGCACTCCTCGAACGTTACGTACTCAATCTTCCATTTTGTACATCCCAGCTATCTTATTAAAGCTGACGGTCGATCATTTAAAAAAATCGTTCACTAGAATATAAATCAGCTATGGCAAAAAGGTTATTTTTTTAAACTGCCCGTCGGTGTTCTAATCACGCGTAAAGCACGCTACTTTAGTATTCAAATGAGGCTGTCACCAAGACGATTTTTAAATGAGACTTAAGTACACAATTAATTATATCGTTCTGATTTTATTAATTATTAAGAGATTAATAAGAGTCACTCTTATAAGAGTCGCGTAAACGTTCGCTTCATTATGAAGGTTTATTATTATTCCCACTAATTCATTTAAGAATGATTATATTTATACTTTCATGTTTGAAAGTAATTTTGATGGTGTTTGTATCGTGTGTTTGTATGTTTGTATCGTCGTCGATAGGAAGTATCTACATTTAACAGAAAGTCACAGCGAAAGGACAGAGAGTGATAGACGGAGAAAGAGATACATTGACAGCGCGTGCCTGTTACTGATATAGTAACAGGCACGCGCTGTCACCTGTTTACAAACATGTTACACAAATTTAACACTGTAGTCCGAGAGCCCAGGGCCGCCAGACCTTACTTATTTTCTCAGAAACGAAATGTATAGAATAATGAAGTGTTAGTATCTCCTATGAGTGTACGCATACTTGCTAGCTTGGATCGTGAGCCAATTTCTAGTTATGAGGTGCTAAAGGTCCACGGGAACAATTGCCATACATTTTCTTAATGCGCCCCCTAGTGGTCTCTACCGATAGCTATATATTTTGGAAATTTTAAAGCGTCTGGTAAAAATTACCGCCGCCGAAATGAGTGCGATAGTATTATTTATAAATTTTAAATAACATTTTCTAAAACATACATAAAAATTGGTTGCCTGTAAAGTCGGTATACGGGCGAAAGTTTTACGTGACAACGACTTTGAGTGGTAAAATAATTTTAATGTGAATATTCATTCGTATAGTAGGAAGAAGGATGAAAGACGCGTGCCTTTCACTTTTTATGTCTGTCTCTCTCGCTCTTAGGCGGGACGCGTGCCTCTCACTCGCTCTCATTGTGAGCGCATAACGTGAGCGGAGCGTAACGCAGTTTCTTGAAGTGTCACCCGGCAAACCAATTTATAAGACGTTGTCACGTCAAAATCAGCACTGAGAATTTAAGAAAAGTTAGTATTATTTTACCTAACTTTAGCACCTCGTACCTAAAAATTGGACCACGATCCTAGCTAAAAAGTATGTGTACACTCATGACACATACTAACACTGCATTATTCTATACATTTCGTTTCTGAGAAAATAAGTTAGGTCTGGCGGCCCTGGGATCTCATACTACTGGTGATCAGGGTTGCTTGATTAGTTAGTAAGTTCAGTTTCGATACAACAATACAATATTTGATAATAGTACTACAAAGTGACATGGAATCCATATCAAACATTTTGCACAGCTGGAAGACGCAAGCAGCATGCAAAACTAATAGTACATTGAAATGCAATATTTGAATAGACTATAAAGTATTTTTGTTTTGTTTTCCTGTGTTTAATGCAAATAAAGATTATTACTATATTTTTTTTGATTAAGATTACAGCATTTATAATAAAAAAGGTGTGTTACAGGATTTATTTACTACCCTGTTTGTTTTTTCATTTCCTAAGCTTATCACTTTTTTATTTATTCCTGTTCTTGTTCGAACATGTTTTAACTTGTTCGAACAAGAACAGTAACTAACCAATCTTATAATTTGTACGATTCATTATGTACGTTGTCAAATAATTTTGTCACTCAGTGTGGCAACATTGTAGAAAATTATAGCTTCCAATTTAATGTCGGCACCTGCAGATGGCATGCCAACTCGAGTTGACGTTTCCTACTCATTCGGCTAGAATTCATTCTGGCAGAATTAAATTTGAAGTACACCTTTACCACTTTATAGGTAACAGTTTGTTCTAATTACGTACCCGCAATGGTTATAATACCGTCCCCGCCGAAATTAATTCAGCCTCTAAATGGTTGTGAACCTCTGTTTTGTTTCTTTAATTTTAATTTCGAAAAGTTGAGCGTACTTACTTTTTAAGAATTAATTATTCATTCATTATAACGGTTTTACAGATTGTAATACAATATTATATTGAACTATGGATCTTTAGATATTTATTTTTGGCCAAATTTAAATTATACTTACTTGTGTAATAGCTTTGTCTCTCAGTTACCCCTCTCACTCCGTCCATTGAACAGTCGTATCGCTCGACGTGCCGTTCTCGCATTATTTTTCTTTTTTTAGCTCCTAGAGCCATAGTCGAATGATACATAAACGACATAGCCTTCCTCATGAACTATATACTTACAAAAATATTTTCAGATTCGACTGCTTTACTGCTAATTTAGTTCAGTTCAAAAGCATATCTGACAACTGGTTCTTAAAATCATACACGTAAATTATTATCGAAGCAATGATTTCCACGTTTTTATAAACAAAGCATCAAACCCTTTAAACCAGTGAGATGCTTGACATTACTAACATTATCATTTGAACTACAGTCATGTTAAATATCAGAATCCTCCCTTCAAACATTTACAAGTTTTCAGTTTACGTATTAATGTTTCGATAAAAGAGAAAAGTCTGAAAACAAGATTAATACTCGCAATAATGCCGTTCGATGTCAAGCCTTTTAAAAAGTTATTTATAACAGTACTATATTATTCAATCCTATTTATTTCGAGTAATATTTTTGCATAGGTACATAAACTACTTTAGTGGATTACTTTTTTCAAAGTGGTTAGGTATTCTAAATAAATTGCATATTCAGTTACGATATGGATTAAAGATTAATATTTAATATATATCACGGGAGGGTAAATACAGGGTGTCACAAGACCCATCACCAAGCCGAAGTCTACTCGTTTTGGACTTCATGCCAAGTAATACTAAGCAAACATAATATCTTGGCAACGAAGTTTTCTTTAAGATGACACATTTTTTAAGCCGCAATGAATGGTGCGCGCGTGCAATGCTCAAAATACCTACTTATCCATGGGTGCATAGGACGTCTATAGAACAAATTGGTGGGGATTGAATTTTGTACCTAATTAGAAAAACTGTATGGTGACTTTGAGCCTCAATATCCCCTGAACCAGTAATTTTTCAGGTATGGCGCTGAAGTGAAATATGTTCGTATTGATTAGTACAATATGGGATTTCAGTTTTCGTTAACCCCGCGCATGCCCCGCTCCAAAATGCATTTTTTCCGGTAGTGTCCAGCCATTTTGAGGATGAAATGTTTATAAGATCCTAGGTTATAAAACATTAATTTTCTCGCGTTTGGTGTAATTATATGACGTAAATTTTCAACTCAATACAGTTCAGAAGTTACTCTATATGAGAATTATATTAAAATAGCTTACCTTTAACCTTTTCATGTCGAAAAAAATTGATAAATGCAGGTCACTTTATTTTTTCTTACACCATGTGAAACATTTTTTCACAATACACATAAATTATTCACGAAATTCACTTTCTCACTGCACTAATATTGGCACGGGTAAACGACGCGACAGTAATATACATTAATTTAGCACAGGTTACCGATATCACTTCACAATAGCCATTTATTCATAGCAGCGAAAAATTTGCGCCATTTTCACGATCCGACGGCAAACATTTCTCACTCAGAAAACATATTTATACCTATTTATATCAAAAACAATACGAAATGTATTACCAATGGATTCTAAGACAACTTTGTGAGAAAATTATCTTTATTTAGTAAAGTAATTAATAAATGCTTACATATAATCATATAAAATATGGAGGACGGCTAGCGGCCAACGCCCGAAAATTGCATCACAAAAATTACTAACACTTTTTTTGTAAATGTTTTTATACCTGGCTAAAAACATATTTAAAACATATACTTCACTAAATTGTCAATAATTTGATATTATAATACTAATACTAATATAATCACTTAGCGTTTGCGTTGAGAATACATTTTTGAAAAATCACAAATTCAACTTAGTTGATCGCCACAGCGCAATATGGCGGCACGGAGAAAACTGAGCACCGAAATCAGCAATTTTATTATTTTTCTCGGTTACAAGCTTGGAAATATGGTAAAAATTGATGGTATTATGTTGGTTAATCTGGAACTAGTCGATGTACGTTTAATTATTGTAACCAATCACACAACACCGGAGCGATGTTCACACAAATCCTTATGGGCACACGGTGCCCGTAGGACACTACCAGCCTTGTTCTCTTACGGGCAGTCAGCTAGGATAACTTTGCTCTTATCTCCCTTTACCTATAATTGACAATGCGAGATCGACGTCTTGATTGCGACCGTAACCAAACTGTTAATTAGACAACAGCGACAGCAAATGTACTAATGTTTTTAGAGGCAGTAGTCCAAAATCGTCGTCCAAAAATGTCTCAGATCGCCTGTATTGGCTTAAGCTCAGTTTGAATATATTCGATCAAAAACAAACTGAATATTGGCAGCCACTGCCACAATATAAATAAACAATAACAATCTACAAGATAATATAAATTCAAAGTTTTCAAGAATAATATCAAGTTTTCCTAAAATTTTATACAGCGCATTAATTCCAATATGGCGCGCTTAAACACAATTTGATTTTACTATCGAAATTTCCAATATTCTTCCCCTTTTACTTTGACGGTGTTTATAACTTCCTCCAGAATAGTTGTTGTGTTCGCGTTTTCATAAACATTCAAGGTCGAAATCAAATCAGGGAGTCGACAACCCGGATTCAATAATTAAATTAAGGGAGAGTCGGGGGGACGATCAATCGTGTCTCGTGAGATTATGAAACCGAGAAGAAGCCAGTTAATTAAATGCGGGCGCCTTGCTCACCATAAATCTAAGATATTTTTAAGATGTTGGTACTAGGTCTAAATAAAATAATTGTCTGATTAGATTACTTTTTATTGCTAATTTTTATGCTGTTTAGTTGAACTTAGATCATAGTTTAATAATTTATGATCGCTTCATTAATAAACAAATTGTTTACTTTAATAACGGGATATTAACGTATCGCGATCGTGCTAACACTGTCATAATAAAAGCATTTTACTAATTGTTACAAATGTTTAAATGATATTTGAGAAATCGGTCTTCAACTTGTAAGAGGGTAGCGGGCGAATCGTATTTTACAATTCTTAAATTTAATCATTTAAGCCAGGTTGCTCCTTTTTGTGGTCATCCTTATCATCTGTCGTTTGTACAAGGGGGCGAACTTTGAGATAAGCTTCTTGGTTTTTATGATTTTTAGTCTTACTTCAACCTTGTTTTGGAATTTATTAAAATGTTGTGGCTTTTAAGATATATTTTATTGTTTCTGTCTCAGTTACTATTTAATAGTTTTCAAAAGAAAAGTTTTTTCGAACAACAATATTACTGTGATTATTGAGATGGGCTATCGATCGACCGAATACCTTAAACGAGTAAGTATGTAGATTAGCAGAAAGGAAGTATCTCATATTCATTCCGTTGATTCTCCAAACATTTTACACAAAGAAGAATTTGTATGGTATGCTATCTCGTGAGTATTACAGCCTTAGCAAGTTTCAAGATGTATAAGTACTCGGTAGATATTACGTGCGCACTTCCGAGGTAGGTTTTGCCCAATTGTTTGCATACAAAATTTGTATGTGTTACATTCACTCCTTTGCTGAAAATATTCTACGTGCCACGGCTCCAGAAATATTGCGTCGTTTGGAGAAGTTAGTATTAATAATAATAATATTTTGTGGCTACAGAAAGAGGTACCAACCTTATGGCGTACCGTGATCGCATGCTGCCTCTGTTTCAGGTCTTGGAACCGGCTGTCAACGTTTCGGCACAGCGACTGTCGGATCAAGTGCGAGCCATCCAGCGCTGCCGCCTGCTTGATGACGACGCACTTGAGAGGCTACGCTCAGACTTGCCAGTTGTCAACGCACGCAATGTGGCTTCAGTGCCAACCATATTTAACATACAACAAGAAGGAGGTGAAGAGGTGGTAGACAGGGATACACAAGTAATTACCCAGTGCATTGATAAGATAAGGAGTGCTTTGGAGTGTGCCATTGGGGAATATCGGTACGTTGCATTGCAAGACAGACCTCGTCTACCGCGTTTGCCCCCACATAAAAAGAATATGGCGCTTGTGTGTGCCCTGGATTCACTATTGCCTATTTACTTAGACAATAGTGAAAATCTTAGCGATACGCACTCAATTCTATACTGCACGGCTGTAGCGGCATGTCGATTAGCTAATATTAAAATACAAAATAGTTTTGATATTGCTCTGATGAGAAGTTGGTTTATAGAAATAGGGAGCGACCTGACCCACGTGTGGATGATGGACGTCGGCCAGATGATGCGAATACGATTGAATTTTGGCGCAGCATATGGTCGACTCCCATCAGCCATACGGAAGATGACTGGATTAGAGATGTTAAACTATCATGTGAGGCAATACCTCACATGGAGCCCGTAGCCATTGACACCACAGATGTATATATATCTCAAAATTGATGTAAAAGCGGGGCCCGTGGTACGAAAGAGCTACTCCTTATTGACATGACCATAAGCCAACAGGTTCGCCGTAGTCGAAAGAATCTGGCGACATGCTGGATAGACTATAAGAAGGCCTATGACTCTGTGCCACTTAAGTGGCTCTTGAGGGTGCTGGAGTTGTACAAAGTTGATGCAACTCTATGAGCCCTCTTGTAGACATGTATGGGGCAGTGGAGTACGGTGCTTCGCTATCCAGGATGTCGACAGCCCTGCGGGTATGGCGATGGTACCTATAAGGATCAAGCGGGGTATTTTCCAAGGCGACAGTTTGAGTCCACTATGGTTGTACCTAGCACTGAACCCACTGAGCACTTTGCTCGAAAGTTCAGGGCTAGGCTATAGATTGCAGAGTAGAGGTCAAGTTATTTCTCACCTCCTCTTCATGAATGACCTCAAAATATTTGCCCCCACTGACTCCCAATTGACTGAGTTACTAAAGATAACTGAAAGCTTTAGTAATTAAATTAAGATGGGGTTCGGTGTGAATAAATGTGCGGTCATGCATGTAAGGCGAGGCAGGAGCGTGGAATCTGATGGTATAGAACTTTCAGATTTCACACAACTTAGAGCTCTCTCTGCATCCGAAACCTATAAATATCTGGGTATTTCGAAGGCATTAGGCATCGATGAGGCTGGCATGAAACAGACGTTGCAGGCGCGTTTCTTTGGCCGCCTAAAGAAAGTTTTAAAAAGCTTTCCTTCGGGCGGAAATAAGTGCGTGCCTGTAACGGTTGGGCCATGCCGGTCTTAATGTACTCCTTCGGCATACTCAGATGGACTCAGATGGAATTGGACGCCTTGAATAGGAAAATTCGTTGTCTACTCACGACATTCCGGGTGCATCACCCGCGTTCGTCGGTGATGAGATTGTACATCCCGCGGCTTCTTAAGTGCCAAGGCCCTCCACAAACGCGAGTTGAGAATACTTTCTCCACACTGCCGCGGGTGTGCACCGAGATAATAGTAACAATAATATTCTACCACATTCACACAACACCGTCTAGTCCCAAACTAAGCAGAGCTTGTACTATGAGTACTAGATAATGGATAAACATACATATATACTTTTTTTTTTCTAAATACATACATATTATACATAGAAACACGATGTGGTCGCTGTGGACAACGGACTTACCCCGCTGGGTCTGGCCCAAGAGAACTGGTCCAAACCTACCGTACTTGGTATAGAGGAGCGCAAGGAGGTATGGAAGGGCAAAGAGCTGCATGGACGATTTTACTGGGCCTTGCATGGGCCCGACGTAGATTTTCCAGCTTCGTTGTCCTGGCTACGCTTTGGCGATCTTTTCGCCGAAACAGAAGGTTTTGTATTTGCAATTATGGACGAAGTTGTCATGACGAACAACTACCGGAAGTATATTCTGAGGGATGGGACGGTTGACATATGTCGGGCATGTCACCAGCATGGTGAATCGCTCAGACATATAGTATCCGGTTGTTCTCGTCTTGCCAACGGCGAGTATTTGCATAGACATAACCAAGTAGCCAGGATTGTCCACCAGCAACTTGCCTTAAAGTACCAACTTGTCGACTCCGAAGTATCGTACTACAGGTATGTGCCCGACCCAGTTCTTGAAAACGGTCGTGCTACTCTGTACTGGGATCGGTCTATCATTACTGACAGAACTATTGTGGCTAACAAACCGAACATAGTGGTGATAGACCGATTAGAGCGCCTTGCAATGATCATCGACGTCACCATACCCCATGACGAGAATCACGTGAAAGCCAAAAAAGATAAACAAATAAAGTATTTGGACCTGGCTCACGAGATTGTCGGCATGTGAGATGTTGACTCGGCGATCATTGTACCGATAGTCGTGACAGTCAATGGACTCATTGCCAAGAGCCTCGACCACCACCTCAAGAGTCTCTCGTTAGACGGCTGGATCAAGTCCTCCATACAGAAGGCAGTATTGCTGGACACGAAACGCATCGTTCGGAGTTTCCTCTCTCTGGAGCCCTAACCACCGGTAGCTTGGTCCCTGTGCCCGATGCCGGTGGGTCTCCGTGGTCCCATTTTATATATTTGGTTTTAATTTATAATTTTTTTTAAGTATATAACATGTGTTTTTCTGTAAATGAGTAATAAAGAGAATAATAATAATAATAATATTCTACCTCATTCACACAACACCATCTAATATCAAACTAAGCAGAGCTTGTACTATAGGTACTACTGTACTAGACAATAAATAAACATACATATATCCTTTTTTTTGTAAATACATACGAGTACATATTATTCATATAAACTCCCAGACCAAGACAAACATCCATGTTCACGCACACAAATGTTTGACTTGAGAGGGAATTGAACCCGCATAAGTATGGAATGAAGTATGTAGAATATATTTAAATTTTACTTGTTAGTTAGTAGGATTATTTAAATAACTTGCCTCGATTATTCTAAAACGTATATTTATTTGTTTAATATTATTATTGTTTGAAATTTTCATGTTGTGACTTAGGTAACGCTGCATGTAATGAAAGCCGAAATAAATTGACGGCGAACTGTTTGATTCTAACATGAAATAACACTTTTCAAAATTGTATTAGAGCGGTTTCAGACCAGCGTTTCACATGTGCGTATTTCGTTTTTGGAACTGTATTTACAAGCACAAGCGCGCCATTTACCACATGACGATCACAATATGGCGAGGTCGGCTTTTGAAGCTTTTAATTTATCGTACGTGTAAGCGCGTGTGCCGAAACGACAGCATAAACAACAAAAAATACGCTTGTTTGCACTCGCCCTTACTCGTGTTTTGTCTCCGACGTTAAATTTTATATTACCTGTGATACGTTAGTTTATCCTGCAACAGTTTAACACGCACAAAATTTCTAAAACTCAGTGGCGCGCGCTGTGGTCGCATGGGCATGAAGCCGATTTGAATTTAGAAGCCTATTGATCTCACCACTAAGCCATCGCTACTAATATGGACTCGAATTCATAGGTATACATATATATAGTATAGCTTCATGTATCTTTTTTCATAGGTATATGTATAGTGTTATTGTTTAGGTTTACCACTTACCTCAGCGGTTTAATTAGCCATTTCTTCGGTTAAGTAGCACTTTACCTAATTATCAACCTAACCAACTAATTGTTTATGCATGAATATAGGCTTACCCAGAAATCAATAAACTAACTAATATAATTATAATCATCATCCATTATGTATCATGTACCTAATATTTTATTAAGTAAATGAGTAGTAAATTTCTGATTTCATTATATTATCAAAATTCTTTAGTTTTTTTTTATTCTCCATCTTCCAATCGCAGCAAAGATCAGAAAAGAAAAGCTGAGATAAAGATTCTTAAAACAACGATTTGGTGCACCATTTTGTTGCCCTATACCTATTTGTTTTCAGTATTAACTTTTTGGTAATTGTTGCTTAGCTTAATTAATGTAAAGTAAGGTTTAAATAAAACTATATTACTATCTCGTATTAGCACCTAATACTAGAAGAAATTAACTTACTGCTTTCCATATCCGCTTGCTTGCTCCGCGCCGCAACCCACGCCGGCCCCTCTGCCCGGCCACTTGAAAGCGATAACGATCAAATGCCCGCGCGTTTTTATCGCCTCGGCGCGCGGGTCGGGTTCCACACAATCGATCCTTGTGATTTAATTTGTTTTAAAAGGTTGTCAAGTGTTATATTATTTATGTTTGTTATGAAACTAACTATACAATGTTATATTTGTTTATTTAGATGACGATTCTGGTGTCGAGTGATGCTCGTTTGAAATTGAGATAGCGCGTTTAAGAGTTCGCTTTGTATTTATAAGTTCATACCTCAAAACTTAAAGCGGTGACATATCGTTTTTAATATTTAATTACGTTACTTATATATTAAATAATAAGATAAAAATAAAAAAGTACACTTGTTTATACACATTTATGAATTACAGGCCTCTAATTCCAAACCATTATCTGGCGCCGCGCGGCGTAATTTATGTTATATTTGATAAGGCCATATAATGCACAAATAACAGTTTTAAACATACAAATAAATAAACACTAAATAAGTAGTCTCATATTCTTTAAAAAAAAAGAAATCATACGGATAGCATTCACCACTTCTGAGTAATATGAACATTTCTGAAACAGTTCCCATGCTCTCAGTAAAATCACTGTTGCGCGCCAAAATCTACTTAAGGTCTCGAAAAAAGTCAAATCTTATATTTCATGCTGGAATTATTATATATACGTGTTAGTTATTTACATACCTTGATAAACACAATAGATCTTAAAGAATAAAACTAAATTTAACAGAAAAAACAGCACAAATACATTCACACATTCCGCACATTCCGCACCGACTCAACACTCAATGACAACATTGACAACGAACGTTTTTTTTTTTAATTTCTCTATAGAGTCGAAACTCGACTGGGATTAGTATGACGGGAAATTTAACGTAGAAACGAGATACATAATACAAACTAAGCCCTAGAGCGACAGAGACGAGTATATTTCACTCTTTCGACCGCGGGAGCCATGTCATATACAGTATGACACGGGCAAAATAGACTGAGATGCGATGTTATATGCCATATAACACGGGCAATTTAGTGTTTGAATTTTGTTATATGCCATATAACACGGGCAAGCAAGCGGATATACGAGTACATTGCGTTGATAGCTTTATTGATAAGTCAACATATTGTCATATTTAAGAAGGTTCACAGAATAACAATAATTAATAATGTGTTCTAAATTATATTATTTACATATTATAAACTCGTGCGTTATCGACATGCAACACAAAAATATTTTTGTACTGCCATCCAATGGAATCACCTGAAAACTGTGTCATTTTTTGTTAAACACTGGAGCATACAAATAATTTGCATGCAATTTACGGTACCGACAAAAAGTGCATCATAAGAACAAACACAAATTAAAAGTAAACACAAAAACAACACAAATACCTGAGCGTTGCATAAAAAAACTGGATATATTTTATACTAATATGCATACATAATTATTCTAATATTACAAATGCAAAAGTCCTGCAGTCGGTTTGTCTGTTCTTTACGCCTAAAAGAAAATTGAGATGAAGTTTAGCATAGGTATAATTAAAGACCAGGATCAAATTATTTTTACAAATAAAATACTTTTGATTGATATAAGACGTGGCTGAAGCAGCCGGCAAAAGCTAGTTGTATCACATCTAAAGACATGAAATTCAGAGAATAAATTCTGCCATGTACAGGTGCAGAAATCATGATATCTCAAAATCATTATAGAAATCGCTTAGATGACCAGGTTTCCTTCGACGTTCACACACGTTTGCGAAAAAGAATACTTCCGTATAGCATTCAAATTTAGTTCACCTACTACATGCAGAAAATAAATTTGATGCAGTTTGCGTCTTAAAATGTATACAACGTTTTAAGACGTAAACTGCATAAAAAAAAACGGCTGTTGACAAAATTATTCGTAGCTACAAAATTAGTGGATTTTCAAACAAACTTTCAACCTTTAATAAATGCTCTTAAAAGGGTTTTTAAAAAATCTTTCTTAGTGGATCATTAAATAAGTCTACTGTCCAAATCCTTTCGTTTCTGGCTTCAATAGTTTAAACTGTGCCATTATATCTCATTAAGGCAAAATCCTTTTATATAGATAGATTCAGTCCTCAGGCATACTTAAATAAATGCATAAAGGACCACATAGCCAAATAGACATATATTTTTTTCCATAGGCACAATAAAAACATCGATTTCTTGTTTTGTTTAGTTTGTTTTGTCATTTTATTGTGACTTGCGCCATTTCTTGTTTTATTTAGTTTGTCTTGTCATTTTATTGTACGTCACACCTTCAATGTCTTTTAATATGAAGTAAAGACGTCTAGAGTGCTAGCTGGTGGTAATTTGCTAGCCGTAGCTAGTAACCGTCAACGGAGCCAACTTTACTCTAGCTTTACCAAGCATAGGGGACTAGGGGTAGAGAGCAGGAGGTAAAGCTTCTCTTTATACTATAACACTAAGATAAGAATAAAAATATTTTGGACCCAAATGAAAGGCAACAGTAGGTAGAACTTTTGCTAACTTATGTAATTTTTTTGGGATAACGCGTTACTGTCCCGACTTAGCATGCTATTATCACCTTTAAATTCAGTTATTACTGCATTAACAAGCTTTTAATATACATGTAAGCTAAAACATCATTTTAGCTCATAATGAATGATTTTAGAATATGAATTAAAACTCAAGAAATATATATACATAGGTAACCCATATTAATAACTGGTTGAAAACCTTTTCTTGGTTTGATTTTATTTGATTTATATCTCATCTCTACAGGTGAACACTTTGCAAATTCTCTATTAACATTGCAATTTGATTGTTTGAAATAACTGAAGGTAATAGTAGAATAAGACAAAAGTGCGTTTTATCATTTTGTATAAGAGCGGGTTCAGACTGGCGTTTCACACACGCGTATGAGTTCGGTTTTGGAAGCGCATGTAGGCGCCTACAGGTGCACCATTTGCCATATATTATGACCAACATAATAATGCGTAATGTAGTGCGTGTGTATTGATACCAAAGTGAACATATACGCACGAAAAATTGCAAAAAATATGCTAGTTTAAAATCGCCTTTCGTAGTAACTTTACGTAGTAGGGCGCGTAAAACACCAAATTACTCCGGTTTCCGTTTTCATCTTTATCTTTCGAACATTACGCCGTACCAAATATAAGATTACAAGTTACACACGTCTCGTAAGTATCAAATTTCCCAGACACGTGTATGAATTAATTAATAATTTCAAATACAAACAGAGGCAGATTTCCACCGACTTAGCTTAGTTTGTTGACTGTACCGACACTTTTGAAGTAAGGTAGGCGGTTCGAAACTTTAGCCCCATTACAATAACATACGTATAGCAATACACCGTAGCCTTACATTGTACCGACACAAGTTATCATAACATTGTACAAACTCGAACAGTGAAAGCAATTTGTCTGTTACATGAATGTTTCTCGTGTTGACAAGGACCGCAGCTTCCATTTCGTATTCAAACTGAAATGAGCTCCTCTGTTTGCCGTGCTTTAATTTGTGTGTGAGATTTGCGATAAAGTTTAAGTGGTAATTAATACGAAGGCGATTGTTTTTAAACACGGGTCTTTGGTCAGTATCCTTGTTTACGTATATCAACAGTACAAATTATAACAAAGTTCTAGTTGATCAAATAATTTCAGAGGACTTCGTTGTTTAGATACTTACGCAGCGTCCTACGTGAGCGATCTGGAGACGAACGCGATGTGGCGCGGCGCGGTAACAATAACAACAAACAGTAATTGGTACATATTGACGTGGCCTACGTGACCAAATGCACGTGACGTGCGATGCGGCGCGGCACGAGTTGACGCAATCGCGATCACTTGGCTTGATATTTTCGCGTGAACTGGATGCGGTGTCACCATTTTTTTACAAATATATATTAATAGTAGTATAATTAGTAGTGAAAGAGTAATGACGGCAGTAGAAATTTTAACTAACGCTATAATTAGATACACTTCTCTGTATTACATAACTTATGAGTATTTGATATTTAAGCGTGGAAGGTTTTTACTGTTCGAAATACATGGCAAAAGAACACACATGACGACAATAAAAAATATATATAAAAAAAAAAGCTTTAAAACTATCGTAGTACTCTGCAGTTTCAAAGCCTACAACTAAATATTTCCCAACATTTTTGCATGATTGAATCGCAAAAACAAATCCATATTCAGTATTTTCTGTAAACGTTATAGAAATTCACCATTGTGGATACAACGTTACATATTTTATTAGATCTGTTAATACATTTATGTTGGAAAAAAGGATAGTGAATTAGATTATCTGTTTTCAAGGAAAATTAACGTTGTTTATTTAGGCCTACTAGAATAAAGGTTTGATACCTACATTTATTTTCGCAGAACATTGACAGGCTGTAATGATGGACGAAGGTTTCATTAGGGTTTACTAGAAATATGCCTACAATATTATTTCTGAGTTATAGAGCCGTAGGGGTTAGCACAGTAAATTCATACTATTTTGCTAGGTATGTGTAATATCAAAAGTAGCTTGAAATAATATGCTATTTATTGACGAACTTGTATGTGCGTACTGTCTCAAATAAACTTAGGTATATAAAGCGGTACGCGATTCTTTATGCGTACCGCGTACCTAAAACGCGCGTGGACAGCCAGATTAAGTCACATGATTTAGTTGAGTTGGCGTATCGTAAAAAACAATGCAGCATCTAATTTTGGGACAGTATCGAGTCTTTGTTTCTTTTATTCTTTATTTGCTTTGATTAAAGAGGAGTGTTAGTACCTACACTTAATTATGTATGGTAGTGAAAGTTGGGTATGGCAGAACAGACATGTAAGTAGAATAAATTCTGTAAAAATGAGAGCATTGAGTAGTATGTATGTCTTTGAACGACAGAGTAAAGAATTGTGTAATAAGAGAGTGCTGTGGAGTGTGGGGTAAAAGGTGTAGTGACAACCATTGAGAAAGGTATGCTAAGATGGTTTGGACATATGGAGAGCCAAAGACCAAAAAGTTATATAAGTCTAGTGTGAATGAGACAGGAGGAAGGGGAAGACCTAGACGAAGGTTCTCTGTCCAGATTAGAGACATCCTAAAAAAAGGACAGGTTATAAGTACCCTTAACCGAAGAGCATGCATGAGAAATTTGATAGGAGTTAGTGAAGCCTACCCCTCCGGGAAACAGGCGTGAATGTTTCTATGTATGTATGTATGTTTTGATTTAAATAATTTGTGATTTGAATAAAGTCTTCTACTCATTCTTAATTCGAAGAGCTTACATATTGTACTGCGAATTTGCTAGGCTGATAATTAATAGTTTAAAGTTGGTAACATCAGTATCGTATACTGCGCTACTGCTAAATTTTAGTGAAGTAGTGATCGAGGAATCCATGGTAGACACTATATATGTATAGCAAACGTCAAACGTGAACTATTGTTGGTCAAAACCGTGGACTATACTATTAAATATACACGATAAATACTTATCAATTTATGTTGCCAACTATAAATAAGTCTGCCAGCCGTAAAATACAGGCACAATGTAAATGATGTCTCCTCCTAATACCTTCGAAACAGCGTACTAAATATTTCATTTTATCAGCTGTATAAAGCCCGTTCTGTATTTTAGTAAAGCCAAGAAATAATGAAGCGCATTCCGACCCTGTCTCGTTTAATGAGTTGTCAAACGTCGCCGCGGGACTTACAGTAAAAACGTAATTTGCGCCCTATGTTAATAAAAGATGAACTGTGAAACTTATTGAACCGTTTTTATCAAATTCTGTCGAAAAATAATGTTCAAACGAGCATCAGTTTTTTGGACCAACTTTGCTTTATTATAGGATTCTATATTTGCTTAAAGTGTAAAAGTCTCTTTTGGTGTAGAAATTGACAAGGCAGCTGTATTATTTTTATGTACGTTTTGCATTATCTTCGTCAGAAAGCAACAGATTTTTTGCTTACTTCAATGGATGTTCTTTGTAAGAACTAAGACTTCAGTGGATAAAGCTTGAGAATTGTTTATAATTAGGTAAATATTTTTTAAATTAAATGTTTAATCAATAATTTTCTCTCATTAACACAAAAAGGCACAACGGGAAATTCGGCGTTATAATTTTAATTAAGAATGATTGAATGTATATAAATGTATTCAGACTAGTCTTTTAACCAGCTCAACAAGATAAATAATGTTTGATTGAGTAATTAGTCCCTATGTAAACAAAACGCAGTAAAATTCAGTAAAGTAAAATATCTGGCAAAAAATATTTCCCTATAGTAACTTCGTTCAGAAATTAGAAGTTCATACGATCGTACTGTTACGATCTGAATATATTTAACACATTTATAAAAGAAGTGTAACAAGGAAAAATAAGCACATCATTATTTACTTACACAGTAACACTGGGCTATTTTAAACAAAAAGAAGCATTAAGAGATTTGAATAAATTTGTATTTGGCTGTAAAGAATAATCGTACTGTTACATACACGTCATGTATGGCAGCGCCCTTATGTTAGCTGAGGTCAGCTTTCTAGGATTCTCTTAGTTTATGCAGGTGGCACCGGTGTCATGTGACATGCAGGTGGCCGGGCCATGGGAAAGAGTCAGTCTTTTGCTAGCTCCAATTGAGACCACTCGCCTTTTAATAATCTTTTGTCGTTTGTAAAGGTCATTACAAATTAAAAGTTTCCAAATCTTCAAATTTTCTCTTTTAATTCTTTTTTAAAAAGACTCAGCATAACCTTCGTATAACATTGGTGGCAGCGGTGGGATTTAAAAAATAAATCCTGGTTCGCCTCAGTTTGAGAGAACTTTTCGAGCAATTTGTGCATTTGTGTGACCTCGGACAATAATACATTTTACACCGTCTCCAACCGCCGAATCCCGTGGCCGCGTAAACTACATAAGTACGCGTGTGAACACTTCTATATCTTACGCCGTATCTATTCGCTGAATCCTGCCGCCGCGTAGCGAACTAAATTACCCGCGCGTGTGCTGCTGTTTCCTGTAGAACCTACCTGGTTCACCGCCGATCCCGTCGCCGAGCCTACTTACCTTAGTGAGAAGGTATACGCCAGCTGCGAGATGACCCGAGGTACTCTTGCAGTCGCCGTGTTGCTGTAAGTCCTTGAAATTCATACTTACTTAACGTCGAAGCTATCCACTCTGTGTTCAGTGCCAGTGAAATTAAGTGATTAAATCTAAAAGTAAAGAAAGTGATAAAGTGTTCATTGACTGCGATTAATTTTATTCGTCATGCTTTAGAATAATAGATCATAGAGTCTTATCGTATTGTTATTTTATTAAGTCGCTCAGTGTCGAGACCAGTGCAACATAAATTTCTTATCGCAATTCTTAGACTTCGCGTCTTATCTCTTTGTTTAATTAAATACCCAGGTGTGACATGCCTAAAGAGGAAGCAACTTTTACAATGTCTACCAAAGAATCAAAAGAAATTGACATTCATGTTTTGATAAAATTCATAAATAAGTTCGATGGTAACCGTGAAAAGTTAAATGCATTTTTAAATAATTGTCGGAACGCAATAAATCTCGCGAGCCCGTCACAGCAAGATATCCTATTAAAATTTATTCTGAGCCAACTCGAAGGCCGTGCCGAAAGTGCATGTGCCATAAAAGATTTTGATACATGGCAACAGTTAGAAGAATTTTTGAAATCCCAGTTTGGGGAACGAAAACATTATGCTGCACTGCTCTCCGACCTTCAAGGTTGTTACCAGTCTAATGCCGAAACGGTCAATCAGTTCGCTTTACGATTGGAATCATGTTTATCAAAATTATTAACTGAAATTAATATTTCTATACCTACGAAAAAGAAAGGTGAACTTGCTGGCCGAGTCGCTGCAATGCAGGACCTTGCGTTGCACACTTTTATCAGTGGATTAAATGCTCGCTTATCTACGGTGGTCAGATGTCGCGACCCAGAGACCTTGAACGACGCCATCAATTTTGCCATGTCTGAAGAAAAAATATTACAAAGTTCATTTAAACGGAACACTCTTTTTCCTTCTAATAATAATAATCCATTTAGCCAAGGACGTTTACCCCAAAGGCAAATGCAACCAAATCGTGGCACAACTCAGCGTGATGTGAATGTTTCCAATAGGCCTAGTAACCAAGGACCTACCTTTGCTCCTCCAGTGTGTCGCTACTGTAAAGCAGTAGGCCACACTATTGATAACTGCCGAAAACGCGAATATAATAATAATTACAATAGACGATTTGGGCATCTACAAAATCAGCAATCAAATCAGCCATCGACTAGTTTTGCTAGAAATAATCAACCTGTTCATTCTGTTGACGTAGTCGATTATCAACAGGGCCCTGAGGATATTATTAACAATACTTTAAACGAGTAGTCCTACCCGTCCGGTATCGTGCGGGCATTGTAAACGGACAAACCGATACTAAAGCCTTACCTAATCAAATCACTGTTTCCAAATCGATCACTAACAAACAGGGTAACCAGCCCCAAATTCATAGTGGCCCTTCCAAAGTCGCTGTTTCCAAATCGACCACTAACAAACAGGGTAACCAGCCCCAAATTCATAGTGGCCCTAACAAAATCGCTGTTTCCCAATCGACCACTAACAAACAGGGTAACCAGCCCCAAACCTATAGTGGCCTTGACAAACAAAACTCTGATTCCGTTACCAATCCATCCCCGTCTCTATCGCAATGTAAATCAAAGTCGTGTCCTTCTTGCACCGTTCCTGAAACAGAAAATAATACATTTAAAACTTATAACATTACAACAAATTCTACAAAAAAGTACTTACCTTACGTAGAGGTGCTAACATCAGTTTCTAGTCGACCTCTTAAATTTCTCGTTGACAGTGGCGCTTCTATTAGTTTTCTGAAAATAAACGTTATTGAAAAAATGCCCCCAATTACTAATCATATTATTACTTTTCACGGTTTGGGGTCCACAAAAAATCCAATGAATTCTTTAGGACATATTCTAATTCACTTTAACTCACTGAATCATCATTTTCATTTAATCCCTAATATAGACTTCCCATATGACGGTATAATTGGCAATGACTTATTTGCTTATTCTGATTGCAAAATCGATTATGTAGAAAATGTTCTAATCATAAATAAAATCAAACTTGCTTTTAAATTTTTTGAACCAACTTATACCATTCCACCTAGATCAGAAGCGATTATTGAATGTTCTACGCTTAACCCCGAGATAAAAGAAGGTCTCGTCCTTGACCAGTACATAGCTGATTCACTCTTGACGGCAAATTGCATAGTAAAGGTTAAGCCTAATTCCCGAATAAATATATCCGTCGTTAATATCTCTGAATCTCCCATACATGTGAACTCAGACCAGAAAATAAAAATTATACCTTTAGATAAACCTGAAGAAAATACAATATTCCATACGTCACATTCCAAATTAAATCAAAATAATACCCTCAATCGAACTGAACAAGTTTTAAACCAATTACGAGCCTCCCATCTAAACTCTGAAGAGGCAGATGCCTTATACGATCTCTGTTCCACTTATTTCGATATCTTTCATCTTCCTGGTCACCATCTTACTACTACCGATGCTTTAGAACATGAAATTAATACTTCCTCTTCCGTTCCAATTAATACAAAATCATACAGATTCCCAGAAGTGCACAAACAAGAAGTAGAATCCCAAATTACCAAAATGCTTGATGAAGGTATAATTAAACCCTCGATGTCCCCATGGTCTTCCCCCATTTGGATTGTCCCAAAGAAGTCCGATGCTTCAGGCCAACGCAAATGGCGCGTAGTAATAGACTACCGCAAATTAAATGATATCACTATAGGTGACTCCTACCCAATTCCAAATATTTCAGAAATTTTAGATCAGTTAGGTAAATGCAAATATTTTAGCACGCTAGATCTAGCCTCTGGATTTCACCAAATTAAAATGGTAGATAAGGACGCACCTAAAACGGCTTTCTCAGTCCCGCAAGGACACTTCGAATTCACTCGAATGCCCTTTGGACTCAAAAATGCTCCTGCAACCTTTCAAAGACTCATGAATTCAGTCCTATCCGGCTTACAAGGCATCCAATGCTTCGTGTACTTGGATGACATTGTAATTCATAGCTTTGACCTTGACCTCCACATAAAAAACCTGTCAGATGTCTTTGAACGACTCCGTCAATTTAATTTGAAATTACAACCAGACAAGTGTGAATTCTTCCGTAAGGAAGTATCATATCTTGGTCACATTATTACAGATAAAGGTGTTAAACCAAATCCCGAAAAAACAAAAGCTGTATCCGAATTTCCGTTGCCTAAATGTCCTAAGGACATAAAATCCTTTTTGGGTTTAGTTTCATATTATCGCCGTTTCATACCCGACCTTTCCAAAATAGCTAAGCCCCTCACCCATCTCTTAAAGAAAAATATCCCGTTCAATTGGCAAAACGAACAACAATTAGCCTTTGAAAGTCTAAAACAAGCCCTAGTTTCCGCTCCTATTTTAGCTTACCCCGATTTCAGTCAACCATTCGTCCTAACATGTGACGCATCAAACTTTGCAATCTCAGCTATACTATCTCAAGGTCCAATAGGCAATGACCGTCCTATCGCATATGCATCACGAACCCTTAATAAGGCCGAAAGTAGTTACAGTGTAACTGAAAAAGAATGTTTAGCAATCCTTTTCGGAACTAAAACCTTCAGACCGTATTTATACGGCCGTCGATTCAAAATTGTTACTGATCATCGCCCACTTAAATGGTTATTCAATTGCAAAGACCCCGGTTCAAAATTAGTGAGATGGAGACTCAGACTTGAAGAATATGATTACGAGATTGAATACAAAAAAGGAAAAATAAATAGTAATGCTGATGCTTTGTCGCGATTCCCTGTTCATCCAATAACTGACCCTCAACCCTCTACTAGTGGTGCGAATAATCCTAGCCCAGAATCAGAAATTCCCCAAGAAGTCCTTGACGAGTTAATTGACCTAGGCGCACTAGATGCTAGCCCTTATGACACACAAAATTTAGATATTGACTTACCGACACCTCCCACTCCCACTGATTCTCCAAACTCCTCTCCTCCTATAGAAATACCTGAAACGAGAGAGCAAACTCCTAATAGTTCCAATAACGAATATTCAGATTTCCTAAAATCTTTTTCGAACAAAGACGAGACATATAACACTCAAATTACAGAACATAACGAAACCTTATTAAAAAGTAAGACTAAAACTATTGTTATCCCTGTATCAATAGACCTTGACGAATCAAACCCTTACCTTCAAGACATCCTCTCTGACTCGGAAAATCCAAATAGTATCCTACAGGAAGAAAGGGAACTTTACTCATTTAGAAAATTAGAATTAAAAGGAAAGACTTACTACCTAATATTTACAAAGGTCAATTATTTCGATAACTGCACATATCCTGAAATCTTTAAAACGTTAAAAGGCGTAAGAGACGACATTATTCTTAGTGGTGATATCAATGAAATAGCAATATCAGACTTTAAAAACACGTTTGAAAATCACTCTTTTGTCAAAATTTACGGTATGCTCTTGTATTTATTTAACAATACTAATATTAAAGTCAATATACATCACAATACTATTATATACCCTGTACCTTCAGAAATTTCCAAAATCCTCAGAGAAAATCATGATATTCCCATAGCAGGACACCTCGGTTCAAACAGGATGTTTGACCGAATCAAAGAACGTTATTACTGGAAAAACATGAGATCAGATATTGAGAATTACGTAAAGAATTGTACACTATGTCAGTCAAATAAAGCTTATCGCGGACTCAACAGATCACCCATGCAGACTACTACAACCTCTACTCGCCCATTCGAGAGGATTAGCCTCGACATTGTTGGACCTCTACCCGAAGCCGGTTTACTTAAACTTAAATTTATACTTACCCTTCAAGACGACCTAACTAAATTCTCCATAGCCTATCCTATTTCCAATGCAACAGCAGAAGAATCATGTGAATGTTTAGTCCATTTTATATCGCTTTTCGGTATCCCCAAATTTATACTTACTGACCAAGGAACAAATTTCACTGCCGATTTATTTAAGCGGACATGTGAATTCCTAAAAATAAAGCAGATTTGGTCGTCGCCTTATCACCCTCAGACACAGGGAGCTCTTGAAAGAAGCCATTCAACTCTGAAAGAATATTTAAAATCGTATGTTAATGAGAATCAAAGTAATTGGCACAAATTCGTATATACCGCTATGCTAACGTATAATAGCAGTGTCCATACAACAACTCGTTTTACACCCTATGAACTCGTCTTCGGTCACAAGCCATATATCCCTGACTCTGTTTTTAATTCAACCCCTCATACCACTTATCCCGAATATATCAAAATGCTTCAACATCGTCTCAAAATTTCCCGTGAAAGAGCACTTCAAAATATTCGAGATTCAAAGGAACGGTCAAAAGCATATTACTATAGACGCACCCGCGAAGTTCAGTACAAGGTTGGTGATTATGTTTACTTAAGGAACCATGTAAGGTTACGTAAGGCTTTATCAGCTATCTGGAAAGGTCCGTACAAAATTGTCAAACTCCATGGTAATAATACCTTGTCCCTTTTGATTTTTTTTTTTGGGTGATGTATTCGACATATTGGTCGATTATCGAAGTGGTGTTTGACGTGACGTCTATCAAGACGTCACGTCAAACACCACTTCGATGAGGTAAAGCCTGCACATTTAGATGATTAATTATATTTTAGTAATAATGACTTATAATTACAGACTGGAGGCCGTTTATATCATGGCAACCAGCGAAAACCAATATGTCGAATACATCACCCAAGGTCCTGGTATACTCTTCGATCCGGTCGGCACCCTAAAAGTTGTAAACGATCAGTTTCACGTTGTCATCCCTGTAGATGTAACTAATTTCAAGAGCCATATTGATAACATTCATAACGCGTTCAGTATTATACGATTTCAATGCCGTGATAGCGAAGATATTGACGAAAATCAATGTCTAAATATGTTAACACCCTTAGATTCTTTGTATGCAGATATACTGCGCGATTTCGACTCATTTTCTCATATAATCTCTAATAACTACTCAAAAAGATCCACTTGGATTCCTGGTGTTGGTGTGATTTTTAGACACATATTTGGTACTGATGAGGATGACGCTGAAAATTATAATAACGCCATTCAAAAATTATTTAATAATGACGAGAAAATAATAGATGCAGTCAAAGAATGTATTATAGTTTCTCAATCAGCTATATCCAACATGAACAATTCTCTACACGAAATTTACGTAAATCAGGCAAAATTGAATGACGCCATAGACAAAATGACGTTGTCATATAAAAATATATCTAATATTGTAATTTCTGATAATTTTAGAATTAGGTTCGAGTATGTTTTAAATGTGCTACAGTCTAACTTGTATAACCTCGCTTTCAAAATAGAAGATATGTTGAATGCTATTCTCTTCGTAAAAAGTAATACTCTGCATCCTTCTATACTGACACCTCATCAATTATACGACGACATTGTGCTTAATCTTAAAATAGTTCCTAAGTACAAGGATTTTCCTGTAAGTTTAGAATTAAGTAATATCCATACTCTAATCAACGTTGCCGAGTTAATTTGTTACTATTTAGATAACAAACTCATATTCGTGATTAAAATACCTTTAGTTAATGCTTTAGAGTACAATTTATATAAGAATATTCCATTGCCTATTCCACATAATTCAAAAGTACCAAATTCTTTTAGCTTGATTTTACCTACTGAACAGTTCCTAGCATTAAGTAAAGATAAATCTTCTTTTGCATTTATAAAAACCTTAGACAATTGTAAAATTATATCTTTTCAGACCTATCTTTGTAAATTAACTGAAATTCATACAGTATTAGCTAATCAATATTGTGAAATAGATATCATAACTAGAGCTTTATCTTCATTACCAAACAACTGCCAATATAGATTGTTTTATGGTGACATTGATATTTGGTATGAATTAAATAATAATAAGTGGATATTTGTGCAATCCAAACCAAGTAAACTTACAATAGAATGTTCAAATAGCACGTTGATAGAAATTGTCATATCTGGTACAGGCTTTCTCAATATTCCATATAATTGTGTAGCTTATTGTAAGAATACTAGATTAGTAAAAGAAACTACTCCAACTATAAAATTGCCAACAGTTTCTTCTAGTTTTAATATAATGAATGACAGTTGTTGTAATGTTGATCGTGTAAATAAATTAAATCTATCACCTGTAAAAATCAATAATGTAAAATTAGATAATCTCAAAGATCTTAAAATTGTTTCCAATCAAATAATAGATAATTTAAATTCTGTAGAAACATCAAATGATTTCAATAATCATATAAGTTTTCCTATTCTTAGTTTAGTATCAGTAATGTTATGGTTAATATTAATTATTTTATATTTTTGTAAAAAAGGCAAGTGTTTAAAATCGAAGCTTGTAATAACCAAATTAGATGATAACCCCGATATCCAATTAGAGTCAATTTCAAGTCCACCGCGTTTACGTATCGATTAATTTTCTTTCGGAAACTTTCCCTTAGGGTAAGTTTCCTCTTATCCCGGGGGCTGTTACATACACGTCATGTATGGCAGCGCCCTTATGTTAGCTAAGGTCAGCTTTCTAGGATTCTCTTAGTTTATGCAGGTGGCACCGGTGTCATGTGACATGCAGGTGGCCGGGCCATGGGAAAGAGTCAGTCTTTTGCTAGCTCCAATTGAGACCACTCGCCTTTTAATAATCTTTTGTCGTTTGTAAAGGTCATTACAAATTAAAAGTTTCCAAATCTTCAAATTTTCTCTTTTAATTCTTTTTTAAAAAGACTCAGCATAACCTTCGTATAACAGTACGACGAAAATTTGCAAGCGGACGCAACGCAATAAATTTCATGCTTCCATAATTGTGTGGCATGATTTACAACGTGATTTCCACCAACACGTTACGTTTTGCATATGCCAATTAAAACTTAACCTTTACGTTATTTTAAAAAGCCTTACGGGGAACAAACATCGTTTTTTAACGAGCACGAATGATATGGACGATTGTGAAAATATTATGTTCAATTTCTTTTTTGAAGGTACTATAGAGCCTTAAGATAGAAATTATCCAATACAATTTAAATAACTCACTATACAATTTAGAAATTCAGAAAGCGTAGTGCGAGTTGCAACAAAATAAACCGAATAACTTAACAACGTTGTAAGTGAATATACTTTTTCACGGCGTAAAGTGAAAAGTACAGAGTGCGAGTGAGCGGCTAACTTGGGCTAACTATTCTACTCGCGCGACGTTTGTTCACCGTGGGCCGCGTTCGTTTTTTTTCGTATGTTGGCAGCACGGATATAAACCAACCAAATGTCATATGCGCTTTTGTAACGTTATGAGCAAGGAGACGTAGTATGTATCCAATTTAGTAGGATAACATACTTGTTGTAGTTTGTCTACGCATATTGCTATTTACGTTTATCTTATGTCAACTTTTTTACTTTGTTAGTTGTTGATAATAATAGAACGCTTTAAATAAAAATGAAGACAAGCTGGCATCAATTCGATTTATTGATAACATTTATGGAACAGTAAGTAAAGAAGATCATTCTTGTTGATGTGAACGAAGTTACAAAATTCTTAGTTTCTTGTTGATGTGAGTTTGTGAAATATTTGGTGTTTTGTTTAAAGATTTTACCTTTGCTTCTAATGTGACCCGTTGCGAATTTCTCAAATCTGTTAATTCTCGTAGTTCGTCACACAAGAATTTAAAAGCTTCCTTAGAAAGTCGATAATTTCTTTTAAATTCCGCGTCTGTGAAATCGCACACACACTGCGAGCTTCTGCCCGTACTTTTATCATATTACCTACGTTGTTTTCTCTCTCTATCAGTCGATAACATTTTCCACGCAAAACAGTGTCGTGATGCCATTTTTTTGTAACTCATAAACAACGAAATTACAGAAAAATCTTTCTCTCACTACTAAAAGCTTAGTGACAGCGTTAACATACTCGCAAGTGAAAAAGTTAACGAACGAAGTGTCAAAATTGTTGTTATGACAACTCACACTCACAAAAATGTAGATTAAGCATGTTTACACGCTCACTTCACTAAGTGATTCGATAGTCACAAAGTAAGAAGTTAATTTAACAAACTCGTACTCGCTAAATATGGTTCACGAGTTACCCGCCAGACGGTGCTGATCCAATGCCATACAAATTAGAGTTAACGTTAACGCGTTCGAGAAGTTAAAAAAACTCGCACTAAGCATACAGTTCTAGTAGATAGTTACGCTACAGCCAGAATGATTAGGCGCAAGAAGCTGAAATTTGGCAAGTATGTTCCTTGAGGACCGTATGGGTACACTAAGCAGGGATCCTGATCCTGACATTTCCACGGGATCAGGTAAAACACAATTAAATTAAAAAAAGTGCGGGCGGGCTCAAGTATTTCATATGACAACGGGATGCAAGGGGCTCAAAGTTGTAGCTGGGTGCTGCCGACGGAGTATGGCATGGGTACATAACAATATGATCGATTAATTGTATGATGCTGTCATTCACAGTAATAACTTAACAAGTCATTGACTGGGTACGTCTCATTCATGTGTATTTGTGTCTTCCTTCGTTGCATAGCGGTGCTTCATCGTTACATCCCCATTAAATAAAATTGTAAGATCAATATCTAAATTACAGATCAACAGCAAAACTAAATACATATAATAAAATAATTTACTAAGTTGCCAACATCGAGCAAGCACCAAATGACATTCGTTCACAATGTCATTCCATAGAACAAATTCAATATAATCCCTACTAATATTATAAATTCGAAAGTGTGTATGTATGTACCGTTTTCACGCTAAAACGGCTGAACCGATTTTGTTGAACTCTAATATAGAGATATATTGGATCATAGAGACGGACATAGGCTACATAAGTTGCAAAAATTAAACTGGGAGGGATTGTAGGGAGGGTAGAAGTTTGTACGGCACAAATTTACCACTTGGAAGTAAGAACGCATGCGCTAATAATTGAGTACTGCGCATGTGCTATCGCATATCTGTCAGTACTGTCAGAATAGTTTTCAAAGGAATATTTTGCTTTGTCCCGGTTGCTATTTCCGATATTTTCTATCGTTCGCTTAAAGTTTAATGGCTTGTGTGGGAGATCGATGGCAGCGTCAATATATTTTTATTTCTGCACAGAATTTTCAGTTCGTTTGCTTACAACTGAGGTCTAAAGCATAAAAATAAAGTAAACAACTTGTACGGCGAAGTTTGAATCTCTGATATGTTCTTATTGTTACTTCATACGAGCGGCACTGAAAATTTCGGGAATCAAGGAAGTGACACAACATTACTTTTTAAAAATGTATTTATTGCTTTTCGAAGTATTCTCCGCAAAATTTGACACATTTTTCCATACGATGGAACCAATAATTGAAGCAACCATTCCATTCGGAAGTTGGGGTCTCCAAAGTTGCCGTTTTGTAGGCATCCACAGCTTCTTCAGGTGATTAAAATCTCTGTCCACGCAATTTATTCTTCATTTTAGGGAAAGTATAGAAATCATTAGGGCTTAGGTCGGGGCTGTACGGCGGATGGTCTAATAATTCTATGTTTCCTTGCTCTAAAAACTGTTTTGTTCTGTGCGCGATGAGAACTCGCATTGTTGTAATGGAGGATGATGCGGCGGTTGTAGTTCTCTTTACGGAGTTCAGAAACGACCTGTGGCAAACAAATGCTAGTATACCATTCTGCATTAACCGTTCTTTGCCCTCAAGAGGAATAGTCGTAACATGGCCGGTTTTGGAGACAAACGTGGCCACCATTTTTTTTGCAACACTCCGTGAACGAAAAATTTTTGTTGGCTTTAACTCATTTTCGAACACCTAAACTCGTGATTGGTTATTTGATTCGGGTTCGTACGCGTATATCCAGGATTTGTCACCTGATACGATGTTGTATACAGCATTTGAGGATCCTGCGTGGAATCTTTCGAGAGTTCTGACGCACCAAGTAACGCGAGCCGCTTTTTGCTCTTCACAGAGCGAATGCGGTATCCATCAATTACACGTAGTTGTTCATGCAAGATTATTTGTATTTGACTCATGCCAATGTCTAAAGTTGCCTGAATTTCGGTATGTCACATGTCGATCTTCCTCAATCAGCTTACCCACAGCATCAACGTTTTCTTGGGTGACTGCAGTTTTTGGACGACCTTGACGGGGGTCATCACTGAGCTTGACACGTCCACGTTGAAATTCAGCAAACTAGTTATAATTTGTGGTTTTGGATGGGGCTTCATTACCAAATGCAGAAATCATCCGGTCAACACACTGTTTTTGTGTTAAACCACTTCGAAAGTCATAATAAATCATCGCTCTTGAATTTTCTCGAGTCAATTCCATTTTCTCAACGACTAAACAAGTTAGACAAAACCTTGTGACAAGACCGAGAATCTTTTTTCAATAAATAAATGGTATTCGATTTTTAAAACCAAGGAGTTTTCAATTAAAAAGATTTTAATATCACAGGAACAGTGGAAATTTTCCATTCCCGATACTTTTAGTGCAGCCTATGTACACGGCGCGTGTCCGATCGACTGTGATAGTAAATATTATGTTTCATGTGTAACAGTAACCTTTTTAAGGAGATAGGAGAGGAACTGGGTTTTTCGGTCATAGAATAGTATTTATGGCTGACTTTTGATGGAAGGGATTGAGAATATTTCTTTATTACAGGCAACCTTCCAACTATGTTTGTTACGTAAGGTTGAGACTTTTTGAATAATTCGGTTACGTCATCATCATCATCATCATATCAGCCGAAAGACGTCCACTGCTGGACATAGGCCTCACAACCCAAGGCTCTCCACATAGTCAGATCTTGAGCCACCCGCATCCATCCGCTGCCTGCGACCCCAACAAGATCTTCAGTCCACCTTGTGGGAGGCCTACCTTTGCTACGACGTCTTGTGCGCGGCCGCCACTCCAAAAACCTTTCTGCTCCAACGGCCATCAGTTCTTCTGCCTATGTGCCCTGCCCACTGCCACTTCAGCCTGGCTATTCGGAGAGCTATGTCAGTGACTTTGGTTCGCTTGCAGATCTTCTCATTCTGATTCGATCTCGCCGGGAATCTCCGAGCATAGCTCTGTCCATCGCCCTCTGAGTGACCCTGAGCTTCCGGATAAGACCCATAGTTAGTGACCACGTCTCGGCTCCGTAGATCATCACTGTCAACACACACTGGTCAAAGACTTTCGTCTTGAGACACTGCGAGATATCGGACGTGAAAATATGCCGTAACTTCCCAAACGCCACCCAACCGAGTTGGATTCCACGAATGACCTCTTTCTCGAAGTTGGACCTACCCAATTGGATCATTTGACCCAGGTAAACGTACTTGTCGACAAATTCGAGTGTAGAGTTTCCAACCTGAATAGGAACAGGTACAACATGGACGTTAGGCATGATCTTCGTCTTGTCCATGTTCATCTTAAGACCTACTTGTTGGGAGACACTACAGAGTCCACCGAGTATTCGGCATAATGCTTAGTCTTCTATGATATCTCAGCTATGACTAGGATATCGTCAGCAAATCGAAGGTGTGTGAAGTACTCGCCGTTTATGCCGAGTCCTTCCCAGTCCAGAAGCTTGAACACGCCTTTCAGCGCAGCGGTGAACAGTTTCGTAGATATGACATCTCCCTGCCTCAGGTTTCAAGCTCTAGTCCTGAAGGTGGACTGACATGGTGGCGTTTTCGTACAAACACTTCGATGTATCGGTAGTTGATCTGGCACCGTTGGAGAGACTGCAGCACTGCCCAGGTTGCGATCGAATCAAAGGCTTTCTCATAGTCCACAAACGCCAAGCATAGAGGCTGGTCATACTCCTCAGAATTCTGTATATGTATACCGCAGCGTATGTATGTATGTGGTCTATGGTACTATAGCCTTTACGGAAACCGGCTTGTTCGGGAAGCTGGCAGTCGTCTAGTTTGCTCGCGAGACGATTCGTGATGACCCTTGAAAACAACTCAAAGACATGACTCATAAGTGAGATGGGTCTATAGTTAGTTATTCAATAGGGTTTTGTCACCCTTCTTGAAGAACAGCACCACCACACTTCTGTGCCACGCCTGTGGCGTTGTACCCCCGCGTATGACAGAACTAACACCTCAAAGCATTTTGGCCACCATCGAGGCATCTCAGGACACCCGTAGAAGTATTTTGGCCACTTTCGAGGCTAGGCTTTCAAGCTAAGTACGGCGCGTAATATTTTCATTGAAAGAATGGTGATATTTATATTTATTAAGTTAATATTGTATATGAAAAGACGCGTAATTAAATAAGCTTTCTAATGATATTAATTAACACTAAATAATATACTTGAAGCCCACGCAAGAGCGGTATAAAGCGCGCCCGGTATAATATTTTCCCGCCATTTTCGAGCGCGCTATTATATTTCTAACATATTCATATTTCTCGTCGTTTTTTATTATAGGAGGTATATAAGTATTGTACATGGTTAGAAAGGTAATTTAATTTACTTTCAGAGATAATAAATATAATGGAAAGAAACATTTTAATTTTAAACATAAAAAAATATAAATGATTGTTAATTGCCGCCAATTTTCGTATTTTATTTTTTTTAACATATTTTTTGCTATATATCAGATTCAAACCTAGATAAGTTTCTTTTCAACTAGATTACCAATTTAAAAAACCATATCTGCTGAGATTCCGATAAGAATTATTCTTATTGGACTTTGCACAATTGTTTACTTTTGCCCGCAAAAATAACCGCCATACCCGCCAAAATTTTCGAAAGCCTATATCTCATGAATTATAGGAGTATTATATATCACATGCGCTAGGTTTATTTATATACTCATAATAAAACAATAATTCATAGCATAAATGTAAAGTTATCTTTATATTTTCATTCAATAAAAAATAAATGCCGTTGTTTCGGTAATTGAATGAATATAGCCTCTTGAATTAAATTATTACACAATATTTGTTTATTTTTTTGCTGTTATTTTATAACTTATTAGTCCGTTCACAATTAAAACATAAAAATATCAAATATAATTATATTATTTGTTTACAATGATGTTTTGAATCCATAATTACGCCCCGCGCGCAACATGCAAAGACAGTGAAATATACAAAACATTCAAACGCTGACATTTAAATAATTTTCTAAGCAAGCATTACTTTAATTTTATATTTTTGTAAAGCTTATACCTCCAGGTATACAAAATAATAAAAGGAAGCAATTTATAACCCATATTGTTATCATGACAAACAAAAATGTCGAGTAGGTCATCGATAGACGACATTGTTTACAATAGGATCAAGTTCGGCGGGTCGCACAAACTAAACATTCCGTCATTCAGTCACCATTCAAACATTACTACAAAGCTTATTTAATCTACTTTCTTAAAAACATCATTTCAAATATCAATACCCGAGTGACGAGTCGTAAGTTTAGGTTTAAGGCAGCACGGCAATTGGCTTTGCTTCGCGGGTGGTCAGATAACGACCGCGTGATGCTTTAGCGATAAATGTCAAATTAAAGCGGTACCTTGAGCGGCTAAAAAGCTTACGGAGCATTTCCAAAACGGGTGAGCCGCCAGCTTTCAAAAGCTCCGAGGTAATTCCATAATCACCCGGTGCCTTGCTGTTTTTTAGCTGTTTTAGGGCCACACTAATCTCGTTCACGCTGACGTCCGGGATATCTTCGGTATAGTGTCGGGTCAATCCAGCTCTAGGGTCTATCACTGAGTGGTTGCGGGTGATCGTGTCGTCATGTATAACTGACCGTAGAACTTCTCGATCTCCTCCAAGAGCTGGGGTCTGAATGATACAACCCTGCCATCCTGTGTCTTCAGCTTTGTCAGCTCAGTTTGCCCAATAGACAGATCTCTCTGATATACTTTTGACCCTTTATTCCGCTCGATCGCCTGTTTAACACATTTGGTGTTATATTGGCGGAGATCGCGAGTCAGAGCCTTAGATATCTGTTTATTGAGACGCCGATATTTTGGCATGTCGTTGGAGGACAGCAAATGCATCCTACGTCTTTCCTCTAAGAGCTCTAGAGTCGGATCAGAGATTATATTAGTTCTCTTGGCTTTTTGGGGCTTGAAGTACTTGGACCCCGTTTTATTGACAGCACCCACGAACCCGCCACTAAGGTCGTCCACATCTACGCACTCGCCCAGGCATTCGAAGCGATTGTGTAGTTCAAGCTGAAAGCTCTCGAGGTTTTGGAAATAAACTGGTGCTGGTCGGAGCGTGGACTTCATCAATTTCGGCCGTTCCAGGCTTGTACTAATATTCAATGTGCCTTTTACCATTTGGTGATCGCTGCCCGCTTTAAGCGAATTGATCACACAGACATAATTGAATATTTGCCTCTTCGTCGACATGATGAAGTTGATCTCATTTTTGGTGGACCCATCTTGACTTTTCCAGGTCCACTTGCAGCATTCTCGCTTTTTAAAGAAGGAATTCATCACGAAGAGTCCTTCCTTGTCCATAAAGCTAGCCAGCAAGTGGCCCCGCGATGATATCCATAAACAAATTGCCTCACTCTCAGCTCATCACCGCTTCGTTTGCTCAGTTTTGCGTTAAAATTCGGTTTCGCTGATGAAATCCAGGACTATTATAATTATCATATAAATTTTACTTACGTTTTCCTTTAATGTCAGCTATACTTCGGCCTCCATTTAAATAAAACACACACAAATATTTCTTTATAATTTATTAGCCTATATAAATTTTATTTGTAAGCAAATAAAATCGTGATGAAGAATATGGAAGATTTAGTTGCATAATTCTAGGTATTATGTCTAAATACTAATTTCTAACTAGGTGATGTTAAGGACACATACTTTAAGTTTCTACCCATCAAATTAATCTACCATAACGAATTCATAATCAATGAGGCTGTTATCACAATCTAGCTATTAGATGTTTTACTTTGAATCCTTTAGATTAAACTACACAAAGTAAACTAGGCTTTATTGCCTTTATAACATAATAGAAGTAGTTTAACATCGCAAATATCTTACAAAGAAAAGTTAAGTACATTTTTTAATAAAATAACTTTTAATATAAATGAAATTGCGTTTAGATTAATCTAAAAGAACCTCAACTTCCTATGTAAGTAAGTAGTTATTTCTTTATTAATTTTAAACGTGGTTATGTTTAATTATACATTGATGGCACACACAACTCACTGCCGCCATACAGAAATTTCGGTAACTACATACTTGTAAGAGTGTTTCTGTCAGACTTATAACAAATTTTCTATCCCAGTCTATTCATACATAAAACAAATTTGATTGCTTTCATTACAAAATATTTTTTACTGGGCGCAGACTTAAGAAATGCAAAGAGTAACACATAAATCCATCTGGTGTTTCTTAAGCAAAAGTTTTCCCTGAGGAAATTACAATAATTCGACCGGTATAGGCTAGTTAATAATGAAAGGTTGCGGATGGTGTGGTTTAATGCATAAATTGATTGCTGTAAATCTTGGGATTAGTGTTCTAACTCATGTGGTGGTCGGTGGTCTTAACCGTAGATATCAGAGAGATAATGTCTCTATAGCGTAATATCGTGGTGCATAGAGTCGCCGCTCCAAAATTTGTAGCGACACATGACTTAATATGTTGGTAAGGAACTACGAATTATCATCTTAGATTGTCCTGGTTGCATCGAGGACTTTTGGTATACCATACCACACTTAAGAATACTCTGATACCCATGCTTTTAAACTTAAAATTGAAGAAAATCTCGTATCTATGATTGGAACAGTGAGCTTCTGAAGATGATGGTGTAGAATTACAGTAGTTATTGTGCCTGGTCCTTGTGCTCGTCGTCGTGAAGAAGTATTATGCTCTCACTTTCCGTCGGTGTTGCGAAGAGAGGCAAGTTTTCAACCTCACCTGGAAAATAGTGTTGGAATTTTACTACAAAAAGGGTTATGACGTCACTTGTAATCTATACGCCATAACTCTTTTGCAAAAAAATTCGTGCACATTTCTAAACGGCAAGCTTGTCTTCTTTAAATACTAGGTCGCTATATTCACTTTATAAAATTTTACAATGAATTTTAAACTTCTTCATACTTTACAGGAGCAAACAGATTCCGATATTCTAAAACAGATATTTTGGTGTTATAGCCGGCAAGATAAAACTGTAGCTATGGTTTCGAATTTAATTTTGAATGACTTAGAATTTAAATACCTTAATATTACACATTTTAATAGTCCATCCAAACCTTATTATTATGTAAAGTAATAGATTGGTTTGAAGCATTTAGAATGTTTTACTTGAAAGTCTATAATTATATTAATTAGCGTAGATTCATTAATAAATAGGAAAACAGGAGGCAGGTATTGTTAAAACCTTATCAAACGATCCGTTCTTAGATTATTCTAAGAACGGTTCGTTTTACGAGAACCGAAATTAATATTCTGGGTACATCAATACTATTTATATTGATACCCAAGTATAGGTAATTAAGAAACCCCTTAATCATCATCCTCTTAGCGTTATCCCAGTTTCAATCTGGGGTCCGCTTACTAGTCTACCCGGATTTGGCTGAATATTAGCTTTTCCACACGACTGTATTTCTGACATCTGCAACCAGAATACCATATAACCAGATAGTTATTAAGTAAACTCGATAGCTCTTACGTAGCACTCGGTTCTTTGGTCGGTAAAGTTAAGCAACGGTTGCATAGGAAACCCTTTAGATGGGTTACCTCCTGTGACATTCTTATCAGAGAGCTACCGTGATACTGAGGCCAGTATATTCGTCCGACCTGATTCTTATTTCAGGACATGAACCGTTTGAACATGACGTAAGCCTTCGTGTAGTCTGAAAACTACGACACCAGCGTTGGCCATACACAACACATAAAAGGAAGAATAGTTCTTACCAATTCTGACAATAAAGTTGATAGATTTATCTTCATCTAACATAGAGAAGACATTTTCTACGGGAATGTACACGATCTGTGTATGCTCCAGGAAGTCTGCGTCCTTCTCGCATTTGCACGGGCGCCTGTAATGAGAAAATTAATGTAATTAGCTTTTAATAATAAGATGTATAATTGGTACCGTCACTGCTTCTTGCCCTCTCATCGGAGCATTTCCAAAACGGGTGAGCCGCCAGCTTTCAAAAGCTCCGAGGTAATTCCATAATCACCCGGTGCCTTGCTGTTTTTTAGCTGTTTTAGGGCCACACTAATCTCGTTCACGCTGACGTCCGGGATATCTTCGGTATAGTGTCGGGTCAATCCAGCTCTAGGGTCTATCACTGAGTGGTTGCGGGTGATCGTGTCGTCATGTATAACTGACCGTAGAACTTCTCGATCTCCTCCAAGAGCTGGGGTCTGAATGATACAACCCTGCCATCCTGTGTCTTCAGCTTTGTCAGCTCAGTTTGCCCAATAGACAGATCTCTCTGATATACTTTTGACCCTTTATTCCGCTCGATCGCCTGTTTAACACATTTGGTGTTATATTGGCGGAGATCGCGAGTCAGAGCCTTAGATATCTGTTTATTGAGACGCCGATATTTTGGCATGTCGTTGGAGGACAGCAAATGCATCCTACGTCTTTCCTCTAAGAGCTCTAGAGTCGGATCAGAGATTATATTAGTTCTCTTGGCTTTTTGGGGCTTGAAGTACTTGGACCCCGTTTTATTGACAGCACCCACGAACCCGCCACTAAGGTCGTCCACATCTACGCACTCGCCCAGGCATTCGAAGCGATTGTGTAGTTCAAGCTGAAAGCTCTCGAGGTTTTGGAAATAAACTGGTGCTGGTCGGAGCGTGGACTTCATCAATTTCGGCCGTTCCAGGCTTGTACTAATATTCAATGTGCCTTTTACCATTTGGTGATCGCTGCCCGCTTTAAGCGAATTGATCACACAGACATAATTGAATATTTGCCTCTTTGTCGACATGATGAAGTTGATCTCATTTTTGGTGGACCCATCTTGACTTTTCCAGGTCCACTTGCAGCATTCTCGCTTTTTAAAGAAGGAATTCATCACGAAGAGTCCTTCCTTGTCCATAAAGCTAGCCAGCAAGTGGCCCCGCGATGATATCCATAAACAAATTGCCTCACTCTCAGCTCATCACCGCTTCGTTTGCTCAGTTTTGCGTTAAAATTCGGTTTCGCTGATGAAATCCAGGACTATTATAATTATCATATAAATTTTACTTACGTTTTCCTTTAATGTCAGCTATACTTCGGCCTCCATTTAAATAAAACACACACAAATATTTCTTTATAATTTATTAGCCTATATAAATTTTATTTGTAAGCAAATAAAATCGTGATGAAGAATATGGAAGATTTAGTTGCATAATTCTAGGTATTATGTCTAAATACTAATTTCTAACTAGGTGATGTTAAGGACACATACTTTAAGTTTCTACCCATCAAATTAATCTACCATAACGAATTCATAATCAATGAGGCTGTTATCACAATCTAGCTATTAGATGTTTTACTTTGAATCCTTTAGATTAAACTACACAAAGTAAACTAGGCTTTATTGCCTTTATAACATAATAGAAGTAGTTTAACATCGCAAATATCTTACAAAGAAAAGTTAAGTACATTTTTTAATAAAATAACTTTTAATATAAATGAAATTGCGTTTAGATTAATCTAAAAGAACCTCAACTTCCTATGTAAGTAAGTAGTTATTTCTTTATTAATTTTAAACGTGGTTATGTTTAATTATACATTGATGGCACACACAACTCACTGCCGCCATACAGAAATTTCGGTAACTACATACTTGTAAGAGTGTTTCTGTCAGACTTATAACAAATTTTCTATCCCAGTCTATTCATACATAAAACAAATTTGATTGCTTTCATTACAAAATATTTTTTACTGGGCGCAGACTTAAGAAATGCAAAGAGTAACACATAAATCCATCTGGTGTTTCTTAAGCAAAAGTTTTCCCTGAGGAAATTACAATAATTCGACCGGTATAGGCTAGTTAATAATGAAAGGTTGCGGATGGTGTGGTTTAATGCATAAATTGATTGCTGTAAATCTTGGGATTAGTGTTCTAACTCATGTGGTGGTCGGTGGTCTTAACCGTAGATATCAGAGAGATAATGTCTCTATAGCGTAATATCGTGGTGCATAGAGTCGCCGCTCCAAAATTTGTAGCGACACATGACTTAATATGTTGGTAAGGAACTACGAATTATCATCTTAGATTGTCCTGGTTGCATCGAGGACTTTTGGTATACCATACCACACTTAAGAATACTCTGATACCCATGCTTTTAAACTTAAAATTGAAGAAAATCTCGTATCTATGATTGGAACAGTGAGCTTCTGAAGATGATGGTGTAGAATTACAGTAGTTATTGTGCCTGGTCCTTGTGCTCGTCGTCGTGAAGAAGTATTATGCTCTCACTTTCCGTCGGTGTTGCGAAGAGAGGCAAGTTTTCAACCTCACCTGGAAAATAGTGTTGGAATTTTACTACAAAAAGGGTTATGACGTCACTTGTAATCTATACGCCATAACTCTTTTGCAAAAAAATTCGTGCACATTTCTAAACGGCAAGCTTGTCTTCTTTAAATACTAGGTCGCTATATTCACTTTATAAAATTTTACAATGAATTTTAAACTTCTTCATACTTTACAGGAGCAAACAGATTCCGATATTCTAAAACAGATATTTTGGTGTTATAGCCGGCAAGATAAAACTGTAGCTATGGTTTCGAATTTAATTTTGAATGACTTAGAATTTAAATACCTTAATATTACACATTTTAATAGTCCATCCAAACCTTATTATTATGTAAAGTAATAGATTGGTTTGAAGCATTTAGAATGTTTTACTTGAAAGTCTATAATTATATTAATTAGCGTAGATTCATTAATAAATAGGAAAACAGGAGGCAGGTATTGTTAAAACCTTATCAAACGATCCGTTCTTAGATTATTCTAAGAACGGTTCGTTTTACGAGAACCGAAATTAATATTCTGGGTACATCAATACTATTTATATTGATACCCAAGTATAGGTAATTAAGAAACCCCTTAATCATCATCCTCTTAGCGTTATCCCAGTTTCAATCTGGGGTCCGCTTACTAGTCTACCCGGATTTGGCTGAATATTAGCTTTTCCACACGACTGTATTTCTGACATCTGCAACCAGAATACCATATAACCAGATAGTTATTAAGTAAACTCGATAGCTCTTACGTAGCACTCGGTTCTTTGGTCGGTAAAGTTAAGCAACGGTTGCATAGGAAACCCTTTAGATGGGTTACCTCCTGTGACATTCTTATCAGAGAGCTACCGTGATACTGAGGCCAGTATATTCGTCCGACCTGATTCTTATTTCAGGACATGAACCGTTTGAACATGACGTAAGCCTTCGTGTAGTCTGAAAACTACGACACCAGCGTTGGCCATACACAACACATAAAAGGAAGAATAGTTCTTACCAATTCTGACAATAAAGTTGATAGATTTATCTTCATCTAACATAGAGAAGACATTTTCTACGGGAATGTACACGATCTGTGTATGCTCCAGGAAGTCTGCGTCCTTCTCGCATTTGCACGGGCGCCTGTAATGAGAAAATTAATGTAATTAGCTTTTAATAATAAGATGTATAATTGGTACCGTCACTGCTTCTTGCCCTCTCATCGGAGCATTTCCAAAACGGGTGAGCCGCCAGCTTTCAAAAGCTCCGAGGTAATTCCATAATCACCCGGTGCCTTGCTGTTTTTTAGCTGTTTTAGGGCCACACTAATCTCGTTCACGCTGACGTCCGGGATATCTTCGGTATAGTGTCGGGTCAATCCAGCTCTAGGGTCTATCACTGAGTGGTTGCGGGTGATCGTGTCGTCATGTATAACTGACCGTAGAACTTCTCGATCTCCTCCAAGAGCTGGGGTCTGAATGATACAACCCTGCCATCCTGTGTCTTCAGCTTTGTCAGCTCAGTTTGCCCAATAGACAGATCTCTCTGATATACTTTTGACCCTTTATTCCGCTCGATCGCCTGTTTAACACATTTGGTGTTATATTGGCGGAGATCGCGAGTCAGAGCCTTAGATATCTGTTTATTGAGACGCCGATATTTTGGCATGTCGTTGGAGGACAGCAAATGCATCCTACGTCTTTCCTCTAAGAGCTCTAGAGTCGGATCAGAGATTATATTAGTTCTCTTGGCTTTTTGGGGCTTGAAGTACTTGGACCCCGTTTTATTGACAGCACCCACGAACCCGCCACTAAGGTCGTCCACATCTACGCACTCGCCCAGGCATTCGAAGCGATTGTGTAGTTCAAGCTGAAAGCTCTCGAGGTTTTGGAAATAAACTGGTGCTGGTCGGAGCGTGGACTTCATCAATTTCGGCCGTTCCAGGCTTGTACTAATATTCAATGTGCCTTTTACCATTTGGTGATCGCTGCCCGCTTTAAGCGAATTGATCACACAGACATAATTGAATATTTGCCTCTTCGTCGACATGATGAAGTTGATCTCATTTTTGGTGGACCCATCTTGACTTTTCCAGGTCCACTTGCAGCATTCTCGCTTTTTAAAGAAGGAATTCATCACGAAGAGTCCTTCCTTGTCCATAAAGCTAGCCAGCAAGTGGCCCCGCGATGATATCCATAAACAAATTGCCTCACTCTCAGCTCATCACCGCTTCGTTTGCTCAGTTTTGCGTTAAAATTCGGTTTCGCTGATGAAATCCAGGACTATTATAATTATCATATAAATTTTACTTACGTTTTCCTTTAATGTCAGCTATACTTCGGCCTCCATTTAAATAAAACACACACAAATATTTCTTTATAATTTATTAGCCTATATAAATTTTATTTGTAAGCAAATAAAATCGTGATGAAGAATATGGAAGATTTAGTTGCATAATTCTAGGTATTATGTCTAAATACTAATTTCTAACTAGGTGATGTTAAGGACACATACTTTAAGTTTCTACCCATCAAATTAATCTACCATAACGAATTCATAATCAATGAGGCTGTTATCACAATCTAGCTATTAGATGTTTTACTTTGAATCCTTTAGATTAAACTACACAAAGTAAACTAGGCTTTATTGCCTTTATAACATAATAGAAGTAGTTTAACATCGCAAATATCTTACAAAGAAAAGTTAAGTACATTTTTTAATAAAATAACTTTTAATATAAATGAAATTGCGTTTAGATTAATCTAAAAGAACCTCAACTTCCTATGTAAGTAAGTAGTTATTTCTTTATTAATTTTAAACGTGGTTATGTTTAATTATACATTGATGGCACACACAACTCACTGCCGCCATACAGAAATTTCGGTAACTACATACTTGTAAGAGTGTTTCTGTCAGACTTATAACAAATTTTCTATCCCAGTCTATTCATACATAAAACAAATTTGATTGCTTTCATTACAAAATATTTTTTACTGGGCGCAGACTTAAGAAATGCAAAGAGTAACACATAAATCCATCTGGTGTTTCTTAAGCAAAAGTTTTCCCTGAGGAAATTACAATAATTCGACCGGTATAGGCTAGTTAATAATGAAAGGTTGCGGATGGTGTGGTTTAATGCATAAATTGATTGCTGTAAATCTTGGGATTAGTGTTCTAACTCATGTGGTGGTCGGTGGTCTTAACCGTAGATATCAGAGAGATAATGTCTCTATAGCGTAATATCGTGGTGCATAGAGTCGCCGCTCCAAAATTTGTAGCGACACATGACTTAATATGTTGGTAAGGAACTACGAATTATCATCTTAGATTGTCCTGGTTGCATCGAGGACTTTTGGTATACCATACCACACTTAAGAATACTCTGATACCCATGCTTTTAAACTTAAAATTGAAGAAAATCTCGTATCTATGATTGGAACAGTGAGCTTCTGAAGATGATGGTGTAGAATTACAGTAGTTATTGTGCCTGGTCCTTGTGCTCGTCGTCGTGAAGAAGTATTATGCTCTCACTTTCCGTCGGTGTTGCGAAGAGAGGCAAGTTTTCAACCTCACCTGGAAAATAGTGTTGGAATTTTACTACAAAAAGGGTTATGACGTCACTTGTAATCTATACGCCATAACTCTTTTGCAAAAAAATTCGTGCACATTTCTAAACGGCAAGCTTGTCTTCTTTAAATACTAGGTCGCTATATTCACTTTATAAAATTTTACAATGAATTTTAAACTTCTTCATACTTTACAGGAGCAAACAGATTCCGATATTCTAAAACAGATATTTTGGTGTTATAGCCGGCAAGATAAAACTGTAGCTATGGTTTCGAATTTAATTTTGAATGACTTAGAATTTAAATACCTTAATATTACACATTTTAATAGTCCATCCAAACCTTATTATTATGTAAAGTAATAGATTGGTTTGAAGCATTTAGAATGTTTTACTTGAAAGTCTATAATTATATTAATTAGCGTAGATTCATTAATAAATAGGAAAACAGGAGGCAGGTATTGTTAAAACCTTATCAAACGATCCGTTCTTAGATTATTCTAAGAACGGTTCGTTTTACGAGAACCGAAATTAATATTCTGGGTACATCAATACTATTTATATTGATACCCAAGTATAGGTAATTAAGAAACCCCTTAATCATCATCCTCTTAGCGTTATCCCAGTTTCAATCTGGGGTCCGCTTACTAGTCTACCCGGATTTGGCTGAATATTAGCTTTTCCACACGACTGTATTTCTGACATCTGCAACCAGAATACCATAAAACCAGATAGTTATTAAGTAAACTCGATAGCTCTTACATAGCACTCGGTTCTTTGGTCGGTAAAGTTAAGCAACGGTTGCATAGGAAACCCTTTAGATGGGTTACCTCCTGTGACATTCTTATCAGAGAGCTACCGTGATACTGAGGCCAGTATATTCGTCCGACCTGATTCTTATTTCAGGACATGAACCGTTTGACCATGACGTAAGCCTTCGTGTAGTCTGAAAACTACGACACCAGCGTTGGCCATACACAACACATAAAAGGAAGAATAGTTCTTACCAATTCTGACAATAAAGTTGATAGATTTATCTTCATCTAACATAGAGAAGACATTTTCTACGAGAATGTACACGATCTGTGTATGCTCCAGGAAGTCTGCGTCCTTCTCGCATTTGCACGGGCGCCTGTAATGAGAAAATGAATGTAATTAGCTTTTAATAATAAGATGTATAATTGGTACCGTCACTGCTTCTTGCCCTCTCATCGAATGTCTACGTAGAGTGAAAGTGAAGGTACATTAATGGTACGATTTTGTTGTGATCCTTAAATTTCAACAGTAAAGTTAGATTTCATCGACTTACTATTAGAACTAAATCCCGAATCGCGAGATACTTTACAGTCCTTTAACCAACGGAGTCATTAGTGAATCGCACAAAGTGTTGCTACGTGTATATTTCATCCTGACTGCAAGGATACAACTTCCAAGTAAAGCAAAGTGATACCTACCTAATACACGGACTTCCCTCCTAGTAAAGACCAATATGTGAAATAGATATGACTAGTAAACTCTAAGAATAGTTTGTATTGAAACCATTTGTAGCCAAAACGAGTTTATGAAACGTAATTCATTAGAGATTCCTCCCTTTCAAATGAATAAGAACTTATTGATTCGTCTCTCAATTGATTAAGCGGTTGTGCCGCTAAGGCAATTGAAAAATATATTTGTATCTCCTTTAGCTTATAAGATCAATGCGAAAGCTCATTAATTTGAAGCAATGTGAAATCTCTTCGCGGTAAAACCTACTAACATTTCCATAATCCTGGCGTACAATAAGTAAGAAAAATTTCGGTGTATTTTATATCCAGAGAAAACAATTTGTAATGCTTACTAGAACATATTTTACCAACAATGGAATTTTATTTATGGATTTCAGACATTTTTCCTCTTATAAGCGTACCATTACTGTACCATTTGTAAGCGGCAAATAGGTAGAAATTTCGTCTGGATATTCTCTGAAAAATGTCTGAAATACTTGCTTGTAAATAAACCTTTTGCTTGGCAAATTCGGCAGGATTCTGCCTGAAATGCAAAAGAAATGAAGGAATTTTACATATTGTGAGAATAGATTGGGTATAAAAAATATTTTAATGTTGAACCCTATTTCGTCAGTGACAGAGACTTTATGAACGCCCATAACTGATTGTATAGTCACTATCAAAGTTTCAATGGGCTGCATTCCTTTTTATCTGTATACCTGAACTTCACTTTTGATGTAGGTGGATCACTGGACGCGTATTGCTACGGTGAAATGGGTATAATACAATAGATTTAAGTTTTAGAACGACTAGTCATGTTACCCTTTCGACGACGGTCCCTACGTATATAATGACATGTCGAAAATGGCATATTTTTTATTGCATCATTGGCTTTAGATTATCTATGCGCACATACTGACATACGATTTTTTTAAACTTTATTTATTTACCTTGTTTTACAAATCGTATATGAGAACAAGTACTATAAATAAAACGAATAAGTGTCGTAGATACGGACATCTGTTACATATCTTTTTGTACGGTGTTTTATAATGCGTGCCACTTGGTGCGAATGCGGTCTTGTATAGGGGGTTGGTATAGGGTTTGTATCAAGTTTCCTTCTCTTACAGTGCTGTTCTCTGCATAATATGCTCCCTCTGTCGGCTGTTACGATGATATGGGGTGGTGACATTCCATATTCTTAGTCCGTCACCACACGGACAGCGTATAAAAAGGTATAATAGACATGACTGACATTTTTATCGGGGTAGAAACGGTCATCTATCAGTTTTTTCAAGAAAACGTAAAAAAAAAATTGTGTAAATAGCATTATAAACCTCTTAAAACTGTCAAAATATTGTAAAAAGAAAATATTTATTATTGGTCATAGAACTATTTCTAGGGCGTGTTGAACACAAATAACGCTCTCCTGTAAACCTCGATTTTTGACTTGACCTTATGTACGTAGGGACCGTCGCTTTGAAATATGTTCCGGGTATTGATGATTTAGCGTTGTATAGTTTTAATGATTGTAAAGTTGCGTATAACGCCCAAAATACATCTACATAATGATAGTGTAGGATTCTGTTAAACTCTTCATGGTAGCATAACATCCTGTCATCTGCAACATCGTCCTGTGTCTAAAAGGATACAATGGACAATAATGAGGCACATATCAAAACTGATATGGGTGTGGTTGTAATACTCCCTTGACTACACCTTCTGGGTCTCATAAGAAGTAAGCAACTAAATATCTTAGCATCAGTAAATATTAATTCACCTATGGGTTAAACTTTAAACCAACAAGTGAAGATAGCTGTCCTTCTCCGCTGTTCGATATAACGTTAGAAAAAGGATCACAAAAGCGGATCAAATATGCCATACATTCGAGCTACTTACATGAAAAATTATGTTTCCCCTAGCGTTTTACGTTTAAAGTCATCTGGCATCGTTGGCATCGTAAGGTGTCGTGCAAATATAAGGAAGTTGTATCAGCGCCGTAACATGACGGCAAGGTGTCGTGACGTGCCTCGCGAAGATAGCATCAAGCGACTGATCGTTTAGACTCGATACACGGTGTATAGTCTCATCTCCTAGTTCAATAACTTGATATTACACGTGCAGTTTGCATAGATTGGAATATGCGTCTAACAATAAATATGGAGGTGTTTCTCTTCGAAATATTTTTTTAAGAATAACGTTTATATCATTGTAAGAAAATACAGATTAACATAATATCTTCTTGGGTTTACGCAAATGTTACACATTTAAAATTATTTAAATTTCGTTTAAGGTTAGTTTAAATGTAATAATCAGTGAAACCAATATAGCGCAATAAAATCCGTAAATTCTAGTTTAATTTCAAATTCAGATTAATTTCTCTTTTTATTTCAATCAAATGCAAAAGTGTCTATATTTATATAGAAATTCGTATTTATAACCACCAGGATGGATATCTCTCTCTATCTACTACTAGAGGATATCCTCTATTCTCACTTTGCGGAATATACTGTTACTTTATGTCTAGATACCTTATTATTTTTTTATTTCTTTCTTTTAAATGAAAGACTCGCTTACACATGGCAAACTTCCTGTCTTACTAGGGAACTTACAAATATATAACAGTCATAAACACAGACTCGAAACTACAATTTCAAGATTACACAAATTTTACCCTGTGCGAAGATTGAACTCCCGGAGTAGTAATACCGCTATGACATCCGCACATTCGAAACTCCATGAAACTGCTTACTTTCATGCTGGCATCAGCAAGATGCTACTATGCTATACGTATAAACTTCTTATACAAAATTACTATGAAGTCATTGAGGTATACACTACCAATACAAGCAGACATCACTCATCATTGTCATAGCGTTATTCCAATTGCATCCAACACTTTCACCTTGGAACTTGTGGTCTGCTTTCCAGTCTAACCAGATTTGGCAGAATATTAGCATACAACATTGCTTTTATTTAAAACCTTGCTCAAAAACTAGTTTATTTTACTAATAGAATTAGAGTATTTAAAGACGTACTTAAACATGAATAAAATAAACTCAAAGCAGTAAAAACATATCGGCGCGACAGAAACTATCAAACACAAGAGTTTACCCTTGTTGTAAATTGTAAGCTTTATTACTACTAAACGTTGTTTACTTGTAATCTACAATGTTAACTACAAAGCAACAATCATGAGCTCAACTCTTTATTGAGGATAAGGTAAAATTATTAATAAATTGATTTTAAAGAGAGAAATCTCTTAACCCGCGGCTTTTCTCAGTAACTAAGTCAAAGTCAAATTATTTATTTTTGCTTTAGAAGGCATACAAATATTAACATAATCTTAAACTTAAATATATTGAAAAAAGCAAAAATCATAATCAATCATAAATAAAATAACTATTGTCAAAATATATGAATAAATTATTAAATATCGGCGATAATAATAAATCTAGAAATGTTATATTGTAATATATTTGTCATTTAAACATTCTGTGACTGTATAGTAAGCTTTTTTAATTAAAATATTATACAATGTCTTTTTAAACACCTCAAATTTGCTCATTTTTAGTAGAGAAGTTGGTAAACGATACCACGCTTCTGGCTGCCAATGAAGCGGAATTGGTTGAGATCCTGGATAGAATGGAGCGCATCAGCCTGGAAATGGGTCTCAAGATTAACCACACCAAGACCAAGGTGATGGTGGTGGACCGAAGTAGAAAGTTGCAACTCACGGGAACTCTTGGACTTGAAGTGGTTGATGACTTCATCTATCTCGGTGCGAATATCAGCAACACAGGTTCTTGTGAAAAGGAAATCCGGAGGCGCATAGGAATGGCCAAGAGTGCAATGTCGCAGTTGCAAGGCATATGGAGGGATCGCAACATTTCTCGCAAAACCAAAACTAAATTGGTTAAATGTCTAGTCTTCTCCATATTCAGCTACGGGGCTGAGACTTGGACTTTAAAAAAGGCGGACCGCGACCGCATTGCATTTTCCTCCAGCACCACATCTCGAAGGCATCGAGATGTGGTGCTGGAGGAAAATGCTCCGAATTCCCTGGACTGCTTTCCGTACAACCCTCTCCATCTTGAGTGAACTGAACATCAAGATCAGACTGTCTACTACCTGCATGCGCAGAGTACTGGAGTTCTTTGGCCACATTGCCAGGAAAAATGGCCACAACCTTGAACAGTTCATCGTAACTGGCATAGTTGAGGGCAAACAACCAAGAGACCGCAGCCCAAAAAGATGGGCAGATCAGGTCAGATCCACACTGGACGCCCAATTGCACGTCGCACTTCATGACGCTAAGAACCGTCACAGATGGCGAGATACCATCCATAAGAAGCTAATCCAGAGGGAACTTTACGACCCTCAGTAATGAGGAACACGACTCGAGGATGAGGAGGAGGTAAATGGTTATATATTTTGGGGCCATACCCAAAAAGTTGGCATTATAAATGCCCTTTTTGTGTCTTTTCATATGTATTTTATTTTGATGGCGAGTTAAAGTCAGTGTCAAACAATTTGAGGTTCTTTTTTATAAAAATTGCATAAATCTCTCCTCATAAATATAGAGAGATGGCAGGGTCATTAATTTCAGAATAGCAAAATGCGGTTTACGTGAATCCGTGATTTTTATACCACATATAGCCCTTACACATTTCTTTTGAGCTTTGAACGCTAATTCCCTATCTGGAGAGTTACCCCAGTATATAACACCATACCTCAATGTTGATGACACATAGCCATGATATGCCGTTAATAGTGCTGGCTTATCTACTACTTTAGCAAGGTTGTAGAGAGCATATGACTATTGGCTAAGTTTTTTACAAACATTTTCTATGTGTATTTTCCAGTTCATGCTTGCATCCAACCAGATTCCTAAAAATTTAGTGTAATTAATATTAATAATTTTTGTGTTATCGTAATGTATGTTTAATTCAATTTCTTTTGTCCTTTGCTTAAATTGTATTATTTTAGTATTTTCTAGGTTTATTTTTAAATTATTTGATTTTAACCAGTCAATTATTATTTATAAATTCATATTTATTTCATTTTCTAGATCTTGTTTATTTTTACCACTGAATACCACTGTGCTATCGTCAGCAAACAGAACCATTGGGTGTTGAATAATTTTAGGCATGTCATTTGTATAAATAATAAATAAAAGCGGACCCCGTACACTGCCCTGAGGCACACCATAAGTTGTATGTCCAGGGTTTGACATATATACCACTTCTGTTTTAGACCGTGGACATACTTTATTAATACATGTTATTTGGTTTCTGTTACATAGATATGACTTAATAAGTTGTAAAGCGTTGCCTCTGATACCGTATTTATCTAATTTTCTAAATAATATATCATGACTTACATGGTCGAAAGCCTTCGACAGGTCCATGAAAAGACCTACAGTTGGTATCCTATTATCAATGTTATTAATAACTTTTTCAAATAATTTATAGACAGCCATATTCGTATCAATATTTTTCCGAAAACAGTACTGTTCTTCGGCTAAAATATTGTTTTTTTCTAAAAACGAGTATAATCTTTGATGAATAACTTGTTCAATAATTTTGGAAAATATTGGTATCAATGCTATAGGCCTATAATTATTAGGATTTCTTTTATCCCCTTTTTTGTAAAGTGGTTTTATAATTGTAGTTTTTAGTGTATCAGGAAATACGCCTTCCGCGACACATTGATTAATGACCCGGCTTAGTACAGGGGCAATAATAAAAGACACTGACTTGATTACTTTGGTTGTAATATCGTCATATCCGGAACTGTTTGTATTGTTTAATGAATTAATTCTTTTAATAATGTCATGTGCTATAGTTGCAGTCATAAAAATTGATTTACAATTGCTATTTATATAATTAGTTATGTTATTATTATTCTTCATGTCATATAAAATGTCCCTGGATTGATCAATAAAGTAATTATTAAATGTCAATGTCAATGGGTTTATTAATTATTTTATTGTTTAAATTAATTGAATGAACAGTTTCTATTGGTTGATTGAATTTGCATCTATTAATAATACACCAGGTGGCTTTACATTTATTTTTTGCGTTTTTTATAATGTAAACTCTTCGCGTCAGCAGGCTCGTTGCGTAGGCTACGGAATTTTCTCCCAACGGCCACTAAAATTGCGCTGGCACAGTCATTTCTTCTCCCAGTACTCGATTATGCTGATGTCAGCTATCTTGACTTTACTGAGGAGCAACTTGATAAACTTGAGCGTCTCCAAAACTTTTGTATTAGATTCATATTTGGATTACGTAAATATGATCACGTATCAGAATTTCGTAGCAAACTCAAGTGGCTCCCAATTCGTCTTCGCAGGAATACTCATATTCTTACATTACTGTATAATATCCTATTCAACCCGGACACCCCTTCGTATCTCAAATAACGTTTTAAGTTCTTTCATGACACATATGCAAAGTTTCTGAGGTCGTTTAAGGATCTGAGGCTGCAGATGCCAACACATTCCACAAATTTCTATGACAAGTCCTTTACTGTGCAAGCAGTACGCTTGTGGAATGCGTTGCCGATAGAAATTAGGCAAGCAAACTCGCTTGGCATATTCAGAAACGCCTTAAAACGGCATTACTTGGCTATGTGACTGAATTTTCATATTCTATTTAGTTCGATGTAACTACGTATTTTGTATGGCTATATGTATATTACATGTATTATGTATTTATATATTTATGTATTTATTGATTTATGTATTTATGTTTTTATGTATTGATGTATTTATGTATTGATGTATTTATGTACTTGTGTATCTATACATCTATCTTTACTTAATTTTATGACTACACCACTGTTTTTCTTTCTCTGATCTTTTCCAGTCCATCCCAAAGTTGCCTGAAAGAAATTGCTTTCAGCGATAAGGCCGCCTATTGTACATACCTATATTGAATTGTATCATGTTTTGAAGCATTTGTATCGTATCTGGTGTACAATAAAGAATTTTCTATCTATCTATCTATCTTAATATTTTTGCATTTTTGTGTCATACGAATTATAGTTTTAAGTCTTTTAGAATAGATTTGGAACATTTTTTGTTATCAGCAGTAGAGCATTTTCTGTACCGCCATAACATATCTCGCTTACGCTTACAACATTTTTTCAGACCTTTGGTAATTCAGTTTTGCCTTTTTTCTATATACATCTTTATTCTTTTCCGTGGGAAACACAAATAATAGAATAGTTTAAATAAGTCATAAAACTCATTAAATGCATCGTTAGCACTCGAATAATTGTAGGTATTACTAAAGGTTAAACATTTTAAGCAATTTTTAAACTTCAAAATATTTTCTTGACAATAGTCACGTCTGTAAATAAACCAGTAAGGAAATATACAAGATTTCTCTACCGGACATTTTAGTATTTGCGCAGTATGATCAGATATTGCTAACTCAGTGACTTCGCATTTTCTGCCTCTGATGTTAAATATTATCTTATCTATGCAAGTTCCGCTAATCATACGCGTTGTTGTTCGCACACCTGCTAATAAATTATAACTACTTAACAAACTTTCGAAATCCTGTGATAACCTACTATTTCTTGAAATGTCTATATTGAAATCCCCACATCTTATTATCTTGCCTTTTGTTTTTAAACAATGTTCATTTAGTATCATGCTTAAATTATATATATAAGAACCTAGATGTGTCACAATGTTTCTACTTCGGTGGTCTGTAAATACAAATTATTTTAATTTTATGTGTAACTAATTTTATAGCACAACATTCAATGAGGTTGGGTATACTCCATTTATCTAAAGCAATTTTTACATATGTATGGTAATTCTTTACCAATATGCACGAACCCCCATTTCTATTGTCTCTGGAGTAACATGCGGCAAGTGTGTAGTTGGGTATATTTAGATGGCTACGGTCACACTTTAACATGTTGTGTTCAGTCATGCAAACAATATCCACAGATTTACCTGCGTCAGTCAATTCATTTAAATGGACACTTATTAAGTCCGATTTATTAATCAAACCATTAACATTTTGATGTAATACATATATATGATTATACACGAAAAAAATTCATATGTGTTTTATCATTCTCATTACTAAGGAAACGTTAAAATCATCTGAAATTATTTTATTATCATTTGAATAAGCTTCCAGAGTAAAATCACCAGACTCTGTTTGAGTAGAACTATTTTTAAGAGCAGTGATTTTCGTCGTAGCCAAGTTTTTAGAAATAGTCATATAATTTGCAAATCTTATTTTGTAGTCTAGTCGTAATATATCCTTCAATAATGATCTACATAAATTTATTGAGAACCAAAGCTTGTTTGGAATAAATCTACTGTAACTCATTTCAACATACGTTACATTTTTATATCTAGTACAAGCATGTTTAAGCATATTATTTAACTTTTGTGTGTTTAAGCACCTATTAAATGGAATTTCTGATATCAAAACGTTAGTATTATTAATATTTGTCAAACATGTATTCAAATCTATCTGATAGTCATAAGGATTAGTATCATTAGTGCCACTTAAAATTACCACATAATCGTTCATGGTCAAGTTTTTAATTTCACTTGTACAAACAACGTCTTTCGTCCTTGCTCCCGGCTTACATATGGAAGTTACGTGATATGAAGCTCCTAGAAGTGCTTGTAGATATTTTTGAACATTTTTCCCTTGGTCATCCGAAATTATTAGGACCTTTTTATATTTGTTTACTCCTATTGGTGGTTCAGCTTGATTCAAGTTCTTTCGCCTTGATGGTCGTTCACATGTCATACTATTACTATCTGGTGTAGCATTACATATTATACTGTCAACCTGTTGTGTAAAAACTTTTGTCGTATCATTGTTTAAAATGTGTTGAGTAGGTAGGTTTGAATCGATTTCATTTATGATTTCATTTGAACAGTTATTTGTTATATTGTGTTGTTGGGTAGAAGTTTCTAAGGTAGCAGATATATTAATATTTTGTGCGGGTGATTCTGATGATATTATTGAATGTCGACGATTACTATCATACAGTTTGTTTCTGTTTTTCTTTCTCGTAGATGTGATAGATGAGTTCTCGAAATAATCAATTTTTTTGTAGGCTTCTATTGTCTTTTGGTACCTTTTTATTTCATTTTAAGCTGTGTATTTTCATCATTTAATATATCTATTTCGTTATAAGCAGTCAGAAGATCCGATGTCAATTGAGTAATTTGTATTTGCAGTTCTTTGCAACATGTGTTATGTCCTTCTATCGATGTATTGGGTAGACTCATCATAGTTGAATCGAATAAGTGACTACTTGACAAGTCTTGTAGAGACGTAGAATGGGAACTGGACTTTCGTTTTCGGTATGTAATATTATTCATCATCATCAGCCCTGTATATAAACTGTCCCACTGCTGGGCACGGGCCTCTTCTCACTATGAGAAGGGTAAGGCCATAGTCCACCACGCTGGCCTAGTGCGGGTTGGTAGACTTCACATGTCTTTCAAGAACATTATGGAGAACTCTCAGACATGTAGGTTTCCTCACGATGTTTTCCTTCACCGTTTAGCAAGCGATAATTAAGAATTTAATAGGCACATAACTCCGAAAAGTTATTGGTGCGTGCCGTGGATTCGAACCCGAGACCCTCTGCGTAGCAGTCTTAAATATTATTACTAGGATCCATTTTTTATTATATTTAGGTATTACTAAATGTTGTTAAAACTAACTATAACTAAATGGCTATTTACACATAAATTAAAACAATAATTTCTATACTTAAATAACTAACAAATAAAAGGAAATACATAAAAAAAAGTAAAAGCAGAATTTAAAGGGCGTCATGGAAATCCTCCACATCGCCATCAATTGGAAGCGTGCCCAGAATGCTGGCAGCATTGCCACGTTTTATGGCAATGCTGATCTATATTTAGGTGATGTGTATCTGTTTTAAACTTAATCGTGTTATCAGTTTTAACACAAACAATTTTTAGAAATACTCAAAAAGCATTTTATTCGGTGAGTCTCGAACTCGGGCTTCTTGCTTCGCAGTCGATGCGCTGTGGCACTTGACCATCTAATCGTTAAGATCTTGTGCGAAAATTTGCTCTATATGTTAAAGTGTTCGATAATTTATTGCCGTAATGATGTTTGAATGTAGAGGGTATACATCATACACTTCCATGTATTGTTTATTTTTTAGTACAGTTTTTAACACTATTTTACACTTTTTTAACACTTTTAATAGCTAATTAATGTATCTTCTGTGTTTTTATTCGTATTTACTTTAGTATTAGTTATCAATACTCAACAGTGTCGTAGTTTTAGTCCAGTTTATTGTCCTGAGAAAATCACTTTATAACTTTTTTATTTTCACTAATGAATCTAAGATTATATTGTCACTACTAATATGTTCTATTTTCATCACACTTTTAATGATATGTTTATATTTAAGACCTTAAATTATTTTTAAAAGACAAAATAAATACGGAGCACTTTTATTGCGACTGTATTGGCCTGTGGCGCCATCTGATCCTTAACTACGGAATTAATTATTCGATCTATAGATAGATCTGTAGATTTTAGATTCGTTTTTGACATTAGCTCCATACAAATTATGTCAAACACGAATCTCGAATCTCAAAATGCATGTATGGATTGCATATTGAAAATGGCCGTAAGTCGACTGCAGGGCAATGCTATGAGTTAAACTCTACTTACTTCATTAGACAAATAATATTAAATAATGCATCTTGTACTTCTGGTTGTAACTCTTCCTTTTTTTATAATATATTAAAGAAAAAAGGCACTTATTTAACTCTCCGACTAAACACAAAATCTTGAAAACCACTTAATTATTGACGCCGAAATTTGTCAGGTAGGCATTCTATAAATAGAAAATTTTACTCTTTAAGATAAAGACAAGAGTGGCATTAAAATGAAAATTTATAATTCGTAATTGACATCGTATTATATATATCTATTAAATGTAGTCTTTTTTTAATCTACTAGAGGACAATTTGGGGCACCCTAAACTTAACGAAAGCGAACTGGAAAATAAAACACAAAAAGGTATGCTACACATACATATGATATCAATAATATCATTCTTTTCAGCTCGACTCACAGTGCGAGGTCGACTGAAATCGACGGTTTGCCGTTTTGCATTTCATCCGTACAGAGCTATTTCAAGAAAATTGACATATAAATGGTATCAATCATTACAATACACGATGGCCAATCGTGACGAAGGAAACAGTCTCTTGGATTATTGTAGAGATACCCTTAGTGTCCGATGCTACTACCTAAACTAATATTTTGGCAAATCTGGTTAGACTTATAAGTGGATCCGAAGCTTCAAGGACGGGATAACGCTAGTACGATAATGATCCTCAGTATCCAATGCCTCTTTATAAGCAGTATCGTAAATAGTTACATCAATCTGACATAAAGACATGTTATATTCCATTTAAATGAACAGGTGACTATTTCGTATTTATAAACGTGACTTTAAGCCTCTAGTTACCTTTATTATTTATTTATAGTCTCACACCTGTATCCCCGAAGGGGTAGGCAGAAGTGTAAATATTACACCCACATTTTGCCATGAATTTTTAGGTCCCACGTAATGGGGGGGCGAGCCTATTGCCGTTACCGGGCACATCACCAGACCCCGGGCTGCTACTGAGTATTCGGATCTCATCAATTGGAAGCGTGCCCAGAATGCTGGCAGCATTGCCACGTTTTATGGCAATGCTGATCTATATTTAGGTGATGTGTATCTGTTTTAAACTTAATCCTGTTATCAGTTTTAACACAAACAATTTTTAGAAATACTCAAAAAGCATTTTATTCGGTGAGTCTCGAACTCGGGCTTCTTGCTTCGCAGTCGATGCGCTGTGGCACTTGACCATCTAATCGTTAAGATCTTGTGCGAAAATTTGCTCTATATGTTAAAGTGTTCGATAATTTATTGCCGTAATGATGTTTGAATGTAGAGGGTATACATCATACACTTCCATGTATTGTTTATTTTTTAGTACAGTTTTTAACACTATTTTACACTTTTTTAACACTTTTAATAGCTAATTAATGTATCTTCTGTGTTTTTATTCGTATTTACTTTAGTATTAGTTATCAATACTCAACAGTGTCGTAGTTTTAGTCCAGTTTATTGTCCTGAGAAAATCACTTTATAACTTTTTTATTTTCACTAATGAATCTAAGATTATATTGTCACTACTAATATGTTCTATTTTCATCACACTTTTAATGATATGTTTATATTTAAGACCTTAAATTATTTTTAAAAGACAAAATAAATACGGAGCACTTTTATTGCGACTGTATTGGCCTGTGGCGCCATCTGATCCTTAACTACGGAATTAATTATTCGATCTATAGATAGATCTGTAGATTTTAGATTCGTTTTTGACATTAGCTCCATACAAATTATGTCAAACACGAATCTCGAATCTCAAAATGCATGTATGGATTGCATATTGAAAATGGCCGTAAGTCGACTGCAGGGCAATGCTATGAGTTAAACTCTACTTACTTCATTAGACAAATAATATTAAATAATGCATCTTGTACTTCTGGTTGTAACTCTTCCTTTTTTTATAATATATTAAAGAAAAAAGGCACTTATTTAACTCTCCGACTAAACACAAAATCTTGAAAACCACTTAATTATTGACGCCGAAATTTGTCAGGTAGGCATTCTATAAATAGAAAATTTTACTCTTTAAGATAAAGACAAGAGTGGCATTAAAATGAAAATTTATAATTCGTAATTGACATCGTATTATATATATCTATTAAATGTAGTCTTTTTTTAATCTACTAGAGGACAATTTGGGGCACCCTAAACTTAACGAAAGCGAACTGGAAAATAAAACACAAAAAGGTATGCTACACATACATATGATATCAATAATATCATTCTTTTCAGCTCGACTCACAGTGCGAGGTCGACTGAAATCGACGGTTTGCCGTTTTGCATTTCATCCGTACAGAGCTATTTCAAGAAAATTGACATATAAATGGTATCAATCATTACAATACACGATGGCCAATCGTGACGAAGGAAACAGTCTCTTGGATTATTGTAGAGATACCCTTAGTGTCCGATGCTACTACCTAAACTAATATTTTGGCAAATCTGGTTAGACTTATAAGTGGATCCGAAGCTTCAAGGACGGGATAACGCTAGTACGATAATGATCCTCAGTATCCAATGCCTCTTTATAAGCAGTATCGTAAATAGTTACATCAATCTGACATAAAGACATGTTATATTCCATTTAAATGAACAGGTGACTATTTCGTATTTATAAACGTGACTTTAAGCCTCTAGTTACCTTTATTATTTATTTATAGTCTCACACCTGTATCCCCGAAGGGGTAGGCAGAAGTGTAAATATTACACCCACATTTTGCCATGAATTTTTAGGTCCCACGTAATGGGGGGGCGAGCCTATTGCCGTTACCGGGCACATCACCAGACCCCGGGCTGCTACTGAGTATTCGGAAAAACACAGTAACACTTTTGCCCGACCTAGGAATCGAACCTGGGACCTCCGATCAGCAGTTGCATACGCTATCCACTGGACCACGGAGGCAGTTCTCTATTTACCGATGTAATTAATGCCCCGTAATACAACATTTAGCCTCAATATTTGTACTTAAAACAAACAATTCGCAAAAGTTTAAAATTATTTATCGTTGGTTCATGGCTGCAGGTCACAGCTAAGACTCTCGGGAAGCCCCACATGCATCGATTTATACAGACCCTTTTCACCAAGTTATTTCTTGGCTAGTATTATTTTTATACACTTTGCATTGTTAGCTTCAGTCTAGGGCACTGGTCAATGTTATAAGTATCAGTAAGAGTAATGAGACCAACTATGTTCGTCGACTGATAAAACAGTAACAGTTATTTTATGAATATCAATACATTATGTGTGCCTAAAAACAGAGACAGTACTTTTAGGGAATCTGAATACCCGTCGATTGAGACCACAGATAAACAGAAATAATATCTTGCATGCATTTGTACATCAATGCTTGGATGACATCATTATTCATTAACACAGACCGTAAGAGGAACAAAACTGAAACACTTGCAAACCTTCACAGACTGCCTGATTTCATTTTGTTACTGTGTCTTGCTTTTTAAAATAATAATGTTGGAATGCTTACCTCCCCTCTTATCATAAATTTGATAAACATTAAACACTCTTTCGAAGCATTTCAACAGAAAATAGTTCAGCACAGGCTCGGTCATCTTTGCGTCCCATCTGTTCTTCACCGTGATAAAAAGGAGCTCAGCGACCTTTTCACCGTGCTCCATGAAACAATGGTCCATCCAGTCACCAGCGCGGCCTTTCCATTTGCAATCGCCTGAAAATAATGCATTTTTAAAAAAAAGGAAAAGTAATATCAATTCCTTAAAATGTGCACCGTTTTCTTTTTTGTGTCTATTGAGGTTCAAGACTTACAATAGCAAGGTCAGGTACGTTCGCTATCTTCTATTAATTTTTGTGGGTAACGGATAAATAAACTACTGTCGATATGCCTATTTCTATAAACAAGTACTTGTTGGAAACTGGCTTTCTTCGCTTACTATCATTAATATGTATGTAATATAAACTTTCATTCTTTAGCGGTCTATACGAATACTTATATTTACGTAATGATGACAACGGCATATTTTTTGAGAATAAAGATAGAAAAACCTGTGGTGTTGTGTACAAGGCTGGTGAAATTCATGCCAAAAACATCGGGACAAATACTCAGTATTTCGCGTTACTGTTAATTAATATTAAATATTTTATTATTTCAATTCAAATTAATAATAACATGCAACTTAAATATTCTGGGATGAAAAAAATCTGGTACAAACTCAAATAGCTGGATTATGAATAAATATTTTTCTTTCTCATCAGTTGAGTCATCTATCTGACAAAACAGTTATTTTTAGATTTTGCGATAGTATTTTACCAATCACAGAATCTCAACAAGGTACTAAGCTAAACGAAATCATTGCAGAACACAGTTTTACAGTTCATTTCAGTATTTTCAATACACAATATTGCTTATAGTACGAGATCCCGCGACAAATTAGTGCACTAATCCAGTTTTTGCTAAAAACCAAATTTTTATGTATATTTATGATTACGAGAATACTAATCTACAGGGTTGCCTATTTAAATGTGGCCGCTAGTATTTTTAATAAAATTATTCTTAATTGGTTTTCGGGAAAACATTTCGTTCACTTGCTTTTTAAATAAAATATCGTCTACAGCACGGCAATAGATATAAAGATTCTGATAAATCACGGTTGCCGTTGACCACCTGGCCGCACCTCTTCGCAGCCAGGTTTAAACAGGTATGATTTCGATACATTTATACGTTCATAACGTACATTTATTATTTATATATCAAATTAAAGCTATTTTGTTTCTAATTATTGTAATATAATATGGTTGCCTTATTAAATCCGGCCGCATATAAGGGTTGCCAGCTGTTGAAGATGGTAAATATTTAAAGTAGAGTGTAAAAACCTACATAAGAAATTGGTTTTTAGCAAAAAATCTATGAGTGCACTAATTTGTCGCGGGATCTTAGACTATTATCAGACTAAGATTTTAGGCTACCTTTTAAGTTGCTATAAAACACAGCATAAGTTGATGGCAAGCATATAAAATTGATTTATATGTTTATTCACGATGATTAGCTACTGCGAAGTAAAATCTCGCAGGTTTATGACATTATTTTATTGGTATGGTTATTGCGTAGTCAACGAGTAACGAGAAATGATCACATAACATAAGTTTTAAATGTAGCGCTTGGATGAAAATAGAAATACTATTTTAAAATCCTTGTTTGCCGCCACCTTTTCCACCAAGGGATCTTTAATCGAGTTTTTCGTGCTAGGGTTTTTGCTGGGATGGTATTTTTAGAATATACCTTTAAGAGGAGAATATGAAAATCCTGAACGAGTATCTTGTTGGGAATAATAATGCAAATTTTATATCTGTAGGTATAATTACAGTCGATTTCTTAAATAAAGTTATTATAATAATAAACACCTAACACATGATTTTCGGTGGCCATCGTATGCAATGTTCTGGATAGGAGGCTTGAGTAATAATCTAAAGTAAGAAATTAAAGCTTATTGTCCAACCAAAAGGATAAAAGAATCGGCAAAAACTTTTCAAGAGTTGACCTTTTATTATTATTTGCATAAATTAATCCTCACTGTAATGGCATAAAGGGCGGTCCATTTTAATAACAGGTGCAAATATATTATTTTTATGGATCATTGTTCTAGACTATTATTTTGTAACTGCATTTACCATAATGCATTCTGATGAATTGCTTGCTAGTAGCGCTTGGTCCACAAGGGAATAGAAAACCTGAAGACCATAAACATATACTTTTTTAAATGTCTTTGCTTGTATACAAATTGTAATAACTACCTAAAAAACTACAACGGTAACATCATATTTATAACAATTCTGTATTAATTGACAGCTTAGTGAAACGCCCTTACCTACATGTATATACCATAATTGTTCTATCATAAAACAAAATATATTTTAAAATACCTTTATCTCTTTATGACATTTACTTTGGCAAAATATTTCACCTAAAGCAAAATATGCTCCAATCACACGAGTTCGGGCAGGGGAACTGCGCTTTATCGACCAATCCCTGTAGCGCTTACTAGCTGTATATATACGCTAAAAAGTATACGAATCTTACCATATACTCTGGCCATGAAACAGTCGATAATGCGAAACTGACGGTGAGCGTGGTGAGTGAGCATCGAGCTGCGTAAGGACTGTATGCTTCGGACACCCTGCGTTCGTGCAGGAGAACAGCACCTTATTGGCCAAAGACTCGAGCGCCGCCGGCCGGATAAGCGCGAACTCTTTCTGTAAGAAAAAAATATTAATAATACCGTTACTAGTATGAAAGGACTTATTGGTAAACTTGTGTAGACAGGTACTTAAAAAGAATACCGATTTATTAAAACATATTTCTTTATTTCTGTGTATTGAGATACAAGTATGTATTTCTTTAACTATCTTACCCAATCGGTAAGGTCATTTTTCTACGAAGAAAATCGATTGTAAATTATTACTGTGAGAAGTTAGTTGGGACGCCTGGTAGCTAACTGCTGAATTCAATATTCAATCTATCCATTTTTTTTGAGATGTCAGATACACATTAGACTTAAGCTCCATACGAAATATGACAAACATGTACCTCGAAATCTATGGATAGATTGAATATTAAAATCAGCCGCAAGAAAAACTTACACGACTTACACACATGCAAAGAAAATCGAAGAGCCTACCCATATATTACCGTGGGTTCATCACTATGACCCTGAGAGCAAGCAAGAGTCTATGCAGTGGCACAAAAAAGGATCAGACCCGCCGAAGAAGTTCAAAGTCACTCCGTCCGCAGGAAAGCTCATGGCCACGGTGTTTTGGGATTCTAAGCGAATCTTGCTAATCGAGTACACAAAAAAAGGTCAAAGTATTACTGCTGCATCATACGCAACCACCCTGCGTAATTTAAAGGAGGCAATTAAAGAAAAAAGACGTGGAAAATTAACCGCAGGTGTGTTGCTGCTCCACGACAACGCGCCGGTTCACAAGGCGCGCCTTGCCCAGGCTGCTGTGCGGGAGTACGGATTTGAAGAAATCAATCATCCACCCTACAGTCCGGACCTGGGCCCTAGTGATTATTATCTATTCCCTAATCTTAAAAAAGACCTTCGTGGAAAGCATTTTTCGGACGATGAAGAGTTGAAGAGAGCAATAAACGAACATTTTTCGGGCCTTGAAGAAAAATATTTTTCAGAGGGAATTGAAAAGGTACTTTCACGAACAAATAAATGTATTGAGATGTTAGGGGAGTATTTTGAAAAATAAAATTTATTCAGAATTTTCCGCCTTTTTCTTCATACCTATACCGAGTTATTTTATGTTGTATGACTATTGTTATATTTGTGAGGATGTGTAGATGTTTAACAGGTTTTAATGAAACTCTGCAGTTATCTTAATATATAAAATCCTTGCGTTACTGACTGACTGACAGACACACTACAGCCGAAACTATTGGGCGCAGGAAGTTGAAATTTGGCATGTATGTTCCTTGGGGACCGTAGGGGTGCACTAAGAAGGGATTTCCCGAAATTCCCACGGGATCGGCCAAAACGGGTAAATTAAAAAAAATGCAGGCGTAGCTGCTGGCGTCGACTAGTATATCTTATTTATCAGTAAAGCTCATTGCCACCTTTTGTTCCAGTGATTTATAATTTTATTTACCGTTACTAAAAAAATAACATTCGAGGGTTCACGGGCAAAATGTATTAAGCGACATCCTGGCCGATATTGAGTTATATACATATTCGGAATCGCCGGATTTTTCTGCGTCGTTTGCACTCGGTTTCGTGCTGATCTGAGCACTTTTTAGGCGCTTAAAACAATAGTAAATTTAGGGGCAGTTCGGAGTACCTTTGATTGAAGCGACAACATTTTTTTACAATTTAAGAAAAAATGGACTTCATACAGGCGAAATATTTAGTGTTTTTGACTTGAGCTATTTTCCCCGGCATAAGTTTGGTAAGATAAGGTGTTTGAATCGTCTTGCCTGCGCCTAAAATATATACATGCTGTCGCTTACAGCATTTTGCTTGCACCTGAAATTCATACTTGATGTCGCTTAAAACATTTAGCCTGCTGCTGAAATTCATACCTTATGTCGCTTAAACCATTTACCATGCGTCTGATATTAATACACACAGGCGCTTAAATCATTTTCATATTTAATAAAAATTCTTTATACTCGGCGGTTAAATCCTTCTTCTTGAACTGAATTAATAAAGACTCGTCTCATCAGACATATTGTATTCTAAGTGGTGGAAGTTATAACATTTTTACACTTCTGGAATTAGGAAATCTATATTCGTTAAGATAGTCAAAATTTTGTATAAATCGTTTATCCGTTGTCGGGTAAGACATATCGTTTCGGCGCCAGAGTATTTGATTTACGTCACTGTGAGTAACGCGCGTGGCCCCGCGGTGCTTCAGTCGCCGTGAACCGTGTACGAGTATGGGCATGTTATGTGTTATTTGGACAAAATCATCACCTGGTTATTGAAATATTGCGTTGTTGTGGCGTAAAATAGTGCATAATCTATATCTACACTATGTAATTATATATTATTTATTATTATTTTTTATTTATTATATTATAAAGAGAAAAATTTGTGTTTTTGTTTGTTTGTTTGTAATGGATAAACTCAATATAATACTATAAATGTCCTGTTATATGGCAGTGAGACGTGGCCTGTGCTTGAGCGACACAAGCAGAGTCTGCGTGTCACGGAGATGAACATGCTGCGCTGGATTGTGGTGTCACGCGGAAGGACCGCATTAGGAACTCCCGCATCCGGGGTAGCCTTCGTGTCCGTGACATTGCTGACAAACTGCAAGAGTGTCATCTACGCTGGTATGGCCACCTCTTACGTCAACCGGCATCTTACGTGGGTAACAAATGTCTTGCCATGCTACCTCCGCCGGGCCCCGGTAAACGGGGAAGGCCAAAAAAATGCTGGCTTGACGTCTTAAGGGATGATATGCGTGCCAACCAACTAACCACCAGGGATGCTGAAGACCGTGCGAAGTGGAGGAGATATAGCCGGAAAGCGGACCCCGGGCTCCAAGGCGTAGGTTTTGGAGCGCAACCGGGACAGCGCTAGGATGATGATGATGAAACTCAAAAACTACTGGACCGATTAAAAAATATTTTACACCATTAGAAAGCTACATTATCTGCGAGTAACATAGGCTATATTTTATTTTAGAAAAAATAGGGGTCCGTAAGATATTTGGGTTTTTCGGGTACGCGAAGTAGTTTCCTCAGGACGCGGGTGAAACTGCGGGAAACGGCTAGTCTAAATTATAATTTGAGGAAGTTATTATTATTATTAATTATCAGGCAGGCAGTTGATACAACTGATAATTGCCTATATCCTGCTATTGCCCACTAGTTCCTGTTGCAGTACTAAGTAGGTGCTTGTCCAGTTTGTTCTTGAACTGATTAACATTTTGGGCTGAGACTACTTCTGCTGGGAGCTTGTTCCACATTCTGACTACACGGTTACTGATATAATGTCGATGAGGGTTGTTGTTTGAGAAACTGGTACATAATTTAAGGTGGTGGCCTCTGAAGTGGATATTTTCATTGCGCACAAATAGTTTATCAAACTCCTCAATGTCATAATGTCCGTTTAAGATCTTGTAGGTTTCAATCAGATCACCGCGGTCCCTGCGGTCTTTTAGTGTTGTAAGCTTTAAAAATGCTAATCTTTCTTCATAAGGTCGTGCTTTAAGAATTCGTGGTACTTTGGTGAAACTTCGTTGTACCTTCTCCAAGAGTTCAATGTCTTTGACAAAGTAAGGGTTCCAAATTTGAAACGTATATTCCAGAATTGGTCTAATGAAAGTCTTGTGGATCTTGAGCATCATTTTTGGTCAAGACACCAAATGCTTTCCTCACAAGGTATATTAGGCCGATGGCTTTCTTTGTAATAGTTGAGATATGCTCTTCCCACTTCAAGTCTTCAGTAATCTTTACTCCTAAGTCTGTTTGATTTTTTACCTACACAAGAGGTGCATCGCCCAATTTGTAAGTAAGACGAGGATTGTGATTACCTATATGCAGCACTGTACATTTTGAGGCATTCAGATTTATGAGCCATTCCTTAGACCAGTTAGCTATTTTGTTCAAATCATCGGTGAGGTGGTCGTAGTCAATTAGTGGATTTGCAAATAATTTGGTGTCATCGGCGAAAATACTGACATTACATTGTATGCAGTGGGGAAGATCAAATGTATATATAATGTACAATATTGGACCTAAAACTGAACCCTGAGGCACCCCGCTAAGTATATCGATTGCGTCTGACCTGGTTTCGCCTATTCTCACTTCTAATGTTCTTTTATTTAGAAATTTCTCAATCCAAATGAACAACTTTCCGCGTATGCCCACGAATTCCAACTTTTGAAGAAGTCTTCTAATAGGGACTTTATCAAAGGCCTTTTCATAATCCAGATAGATCACGTCGATTGGCTCTCTATTATTGAAGAGTTTGGTCCACGATGATAGGCAAGACAGTAAATTTGAAACAGTTGAACGGTGTGGACAGAAGCTATGTTGTTGTTTAGGAATCACCTCGTAGTTGGAGAGAAATTTTCTTATATGCTTGACTATAATCTTTTCCATTATTTTGCAAAATACACTGGTTAAGCTGATAGGTCTGTAGTTGGAAGCATCGAGTTTGCTGCCTTTCTTAAATATAGGGGTAACTATTGCTGTTTTCCATAAATCCGGTAGGGTGCCAGTGTCGTACGACGTTTGCATTATAGTTGCCAGGTGGTCAGAGAGATTGCATTTCTTTAATATAACTACTGGTATATCGTCTGGTCCCGGGGAAGACTCAGTATTCATTTCTGCAAAAGCTTGTTGAATTTTATCCTGAGTAAATACTATTTCTTCAATGGAGTCTTGTACTCGGAGTGATGGATCTAATAATGGTAGTTGGTCGTGTGGTTCTACTTGAAAAACGCTCGCAAACTGGTCTGCAAATACTTTGGCAATTTCTCTAGGCTCGGTCATGGTATGGCCTTGCTTGTTGGTTATATTTGTTAGTATGCTCACTTTTGAAGTCATTTGCTGTCTGATGTAAGAGTAAAACTTTTTAGGTCCAGCTTGTAGTATATTTTTTTCATGCGTTTTTCGAGCTTGTCTGGTTTGATTTATTAATTGATTATTTATTTTTCTGTAGTCTTTATAGTGTTTGGGGAGTCCAGTCAGCACATATCTGTTCCACAGAGCCATTTTGGAATTTATCAGGGTCTTAGTTTGGTTTGAAATCCAAGGTTTATTTAAAGTCGTTTGACGGATAGTCGTCTTGGGTACATATAAGTTCAAAGATTCCTTAAGTGTGTAACATTTGCCTCAAATTTTCATTGATTTTGTTGTAATCAGCTTTGTAGAAATTAAGTCTGGTTTTGTGTTGCATTTGTTTGATCTGTTCCTGCAATTGTATAGTTGCCAATAAGCAAGTATGGTCGCTTTTTCCAATAGGTGCTTGGTGCTCAATACTGGCTACGAGTGAGTCGTCATTTGTCAATACAAGATCCAAATATGATGGCTGATTTCCTTGTCTGTATCTCGTGCATTTATGTATCATCTGATGAAGGTTACTCATTTTATACCATTCTACAAAGTTGTTTTCCTTCGGCGTAAGGTACCCGCTGTCTTCAAGAGGCCATTTCACTCCGCTATAGTTGAAGTCACCCATTATTAACACATTATTAGCTTCGGAAACATGGTTCAGTTGGTCTAGCAGGCGATTGTCTTGGTCTATTGAAGAGTCGTGTCCTCTGTAAAGCCCACATATTAGAAATTTACTGTTACCAGCCTTCACATCCAGCCACAGACATTCAGAGCTTTCCAATTTCTTGTTGTAGGTTAAATTGTATTTAATTGTTACGCGAGATATGTCCTTCGAGGCATAGATTGCGACTCCCCCACTACGTCTACCTATGCGATCGTCTCGATATAAATTATATCCTGGTATTGTTTAATTTGAATCGGGTATAATTGGTTTAAGCCATGTTTCGGAGACAATAATCAATGTTGGTTTCAATGCTGTCACTTGAGCAATTAGTAGATCCAGTTTAGATATTACCGACTGTATATTTGTGTAAAGTATTGTTATTCTAGAATATGTTGATGTAGGTTTCTTATTAAGGGTATTATTACTTGATTTAATTGAATGTGTTGGTTTATTGTTGGTATTGGGAGCTAGTTTTTTTGTGTGCTAGTTTTTACGATGGCTGGGTATCCTCGTACATATTTTATAGTGATGTCCGTTTCACCCACACTTGTACGCTTGTTAAGTTCATCACGTAGATATTTTAGGTATTCTTTTTGCATGGGTGTAAGGTCAGATGTGATATTCGAGGGCTCGCTTAGTTTATTTCTATTACGAAGTATTTCGAGCGCGTCACTCTTGGTGTGAAGGATGGCCTTAAGCGGACGCGGCCTGCCACCTAGGTTTTTCTTGGGAGCACCAAGGTGGAATACCTTGATACCATTGCAGTTAATTTTGTTTGTGACAGTCTTTATGACAGCCACACACTCTTTCACATAATGTTCTTTTCTCTGTTCAGCAATGTCACTTGTTGACTCTGGAACATCATATATTATTACATTATTCGCCCTGTTAGCCCTCTCTCTGATTTCCTGAATTGCTGCTTCGGTTGCCAGCATATTTTGGCGCATTCGTAGTTGTTCAACTTCATCAGTGAGCTCATTCAACCTCTTCATTATAGTTGGTAGTTGGGTCAGGGCAGATTTACAATCCCCACAAAGAAAAGTCATGACGCGTGCTACAGTTTTTAATTCAAGCACACGCACTTCTGTAGGCGACAACCCATGACACTCTCCACATAATAGGATTTTACAGGAGTCGCATGTTACTGATGGTTTCTTTTCATTTGATGGTTTATTGCATTTATTGCATATTCCCGAGGGTGAGTTTGAATTCTTTTTAGAACTCATTGTTTGGTCGGATTTATATTTGTTTTACTGGCAACACTATACACTTTTATGTTGACGTTTGTATTAATGTCAATGTCAAGTTGTCAAATGAATGAAAATATATTGAGGGTATGTTGAATATTTCTGCACAATTAAATGTCAGACAATAATTTATTTAAAGTATTTTAGAGTTATTTCACTAGTTTATGCAGAAATAACACGTGCACATCACTCACTAACACCACTTAACACTTTAAGAATAGTTTTAAATTCATAAAGAAATTATCAATACATTAAAAAGGTGAACTTTTAGGGACCTAAAAGTTCATGGCGAAATGTGGGTGTAATATTACACCTCTGCCTACCCCTTCGGGGATACAGGCGCGAGACTATAAAATAAATAAAAAGGTGATTACTTTCTTGTATTATTAACTTACTGTAAAATGTATTCGAAATATAAACAGTCTACACGGCGTGTCTCTTACACTCGATCAGACAGTATTACATACATACATACATATCGTCACGCCTTTTATCCCCGAAGGGGTAGGCAGAGGTGTATTTCTACACCCACTTTTCGCCGCCGTACCGGGCACATTTCCAGACTCCGTGCTGCTACTGAGAATTTCGTGACAGAAAGACCCAATAACACTGCCCGACCCAGGAATCGAACCCGGGACCTCCCAATCCCACGCGCACATTTATGCCGCGAGACCAACGAGGCAGTCGTATAAGGTTTGATGTCGAGTTTTCCATCTCTATGCAAAGATGGTATTTGCATCGTGCTTTCCCTTAGTCGCCTCTTACGACACCCACGGGAAGATAGGGGGTGGTGACACTTGTATTCTATGCCGTCAACCACACGGCCGACAGTATTAATTATTGTGAATTAGAATGTTCACATTGAATGAACATAATTTTATTATAGTACTATTTTGAGAGCGTAAAACTGAATTGAAAGTATTATTTGCCATATACATTTCGATGCTTAAACAAAAAATATTATAGACTAGAGGACGCCAGCAGCTACGCCTGCATTTTTTTATTATTTACCCGTTTTGGCCGTTCCCGTGGGAATTTCGGGAAATCCCTTCTTAGTGCACCCCTACGGTCCCCAAGAAACATACATGCCAAATTTCAGCTTCCTGCGCCCAATAGTTTCGGCTGTAGCGTGTCTGTCAGTCAGTCAGTAACGCAAGGATTTTATATATTAAGATAAGTACTTACTTACATAATTGTTTTTTAAATGTTTCCTTAATAAATAGTAGGTAGTTGTTTGTGTTTATTAAAATATATAATTTAGTGTTACTATCAGCAGAACTATTACTGGAAAGCAGCGATAGCCGAGTGGATATACCAACAGACTGCCATGCAGAGGGTATCGGGTTTGAATCCACAATGACTTTTCGGAGTTATGTGTGTATTGAATTGTTAATTATCGCTTGTCCCGTGCCTCGGAGAGAACGTTAAGCTGTCGGTCCCGGTTGTCATGAAGATCTTTGACAGTCGTTACAGGGCGTCAGTACCTTCTAAATAAACTGACACTAGTATAAACCATGGAATATCGCTATCCCTTCGGGTTGCGGAGGTCAGACAGGCAGTCGCTCTGTGGAAAAGCTAAAATTCAGCCAAATCCGGTTAGACTAGAAAGTGGATCCCAGATTGAAACTGGGATGACGCTAAGAGGATGATGATCAGCAGAACTTACTTCAGCAGCAGATTACTGACTGCCTCGTTGGTCTTGCGGCAAAAATGTGCGCGTAGGATCGGGAAGTCTCATGTTTGATTCCCGGGTCGGGCAATATGTTATTGGGTTTTTCTGTTAGGAAATTCACAGTAACAGCACGGATTCTGGAATGTGCCCGGTACGGCAATAGGCTCGCCAATTATTACGTGGGAATAAAATAAATCTGGCGAAAAGTGGGTGTAGCAATACACCTCTGCCTACCACTTCGGGGTTACAGGCGTGAGACTATGTAAGTGTATGTATGCGCTATCAACTGAATTGAACACAGATAGTGCGATAGTCTAGGGGTGAGACGAACCGACTGCAATGCAGAGGGTCTCGGATTCGAAATCTGGCACACACCAATAACTTTGAACAACTTGTAGTCTTATTAACGTTATGTGCGTATTTACCTAAAAATTATAGCTTGTATAGTACTTTGGAGGGCGCGTTAAGCCGTCGGTCCCGACTGTCATGAAGATATTTGACAGTCGGTACGGAGAGTCAGCACCATCAAATATCCTGACACTAGTCTAACTAAAGAACATAGTTATCCCATAGAATCCCGTAGGTACATATTGCACCTTATCAGGTTCGACAAGATATCGGGTCCTGGGCTCCTAAGCAAATAGCAGAGGATGCAACCATGAATAATGCTAGGATAATGATGACTGTTATTACACATAATCTAAAGTCCTAAACTAAATAATTGACATAACGTAAATTTACGCCTGTATTTCTCTGGAGAGGTAGAAGTGTAGAGGGCAGAGATATTTGACACACTTTTTTACCAGTTATATTATCACATGAAACATGGGATGTCCCTGTCGCCACTTACCAGGCACAATTCCAGACTGCGGTGCTACTGAGAATTTCTATATGGAAAAACTTGAGAACACTGTTCTCGACCTGGGAATCAAACCCCGGGCTTCATGCTTAGCAATGACATTGGCATGCGTAAACTAAATTCTTTTTTGGAAATTTCTGCTTATAGTGACATCCACGGATATGGAAATGAACAGACAAAAATACTTTAAACAAAAAAAATATCTTATCAGAATCAAATCATCCAGGAATAATTGTGGTGTGATGAGTACGACGATTTTTCTGTGTGTAATTTATCTAAAAAATATGTATTTCTTGTAGCTAAATATTTTTCAAAAAATAGCGAAAAATGTTAATCCTTGGTCTATAATAAAAACGATCACTTGTCTGATTTTAAACACGCATTTGGTTTATTTTAAAATGTCTTTAGATTTTTCATAGGTAGGAAATAAACAATAGTCCAAATTAATGTTCATCTAACCGCCAATCCTAATTATACATACAAATTAATTGTTATTTCAAACAATTTACTTTTAGAGAAAAGTGCTACATAAATCATTTTAATTTGCAACTACTTTATGATATTTCGATTGCTTAAACCGATCAGCCTGATTTTATTTTAGTATTTCAATGGTTGTTCATATATTTAGCCTTACACAAAATAATGCCAGAGTGTCGCTTAAATCGTTTTTCCTATAACTGTATTGTGAAATTTATGGCACTTATATCATTTAGCCTGTTTCTAAATAAAAGTAAACTGGGGTAATATTGTATCAAGCGACTTTTATTTTCATTAATAGTAGCTTAAAATCAATGAAAACTATACTCAATTATGCAGCTTTTGTCATGAAAATCAACTTCGGTCACTTTTTCGTTAATAACCTTATACTTTTTTTATACCGATTTTTTTTCGTAAAATTGAAACTTTAAAACGCTCTCCTGTAAAGTTTAAAAAATGTCGCTTAATACATTTTACCCGTGAACCCTCGAATATATAATTAATCACATATTTTATGTATGTTGCAATCGATTGAAGCTATTTAAATCTACACTATACATGTGATAAACCTAAAGAGCTTTTTCTTGAATGTCATTAGAAACATATGTTTGCATTTTATAGTGCAATTATATCAAATAAAAAAGGATCGATGGGTAAATGAATAGGTAATACTGTCTATTGCGGTATTTAATCGATTTTGAATGGTTACAAAAAGTATTTCTTTTTAATCTTATGATGTGTGTGATGTGATACATCCATTTCATGGGACGATTGTATAAAATTTGATCAATAAAATAATGACTGCTGTACCTTGCGGTATAATTATATTTTAAAACAGTATGCGCAGAAGAAAAGGTAATGCTAATAAAAACTATAGTGAACGTGCATGTGTGTATATTTAAAGGTAGTAGAACCTTGCTGATTTCAGCCTGAATGGGCCGGCTCGACCGGGGAAGTACTACCCTCTCACAGAAAATCGCCGTAAAGTAACAGTACCTAAGCTGTTGCGTTTCGTTCGGTGAGTGAGAGTTCCGGAGGACCTATCCCCTATTCCTTCTCCCTCATCCCACTCCTCATCCTATTTCTTTTCCCAATCCCAAGAGGCGTCAACGTACTTGTGACTCCTGTGGTGTTGCTTGTGTCCATGGGCGGCGGTAATTGCTTACCATCAGGCAATCCGTCTGCTCGTTTGCCGCCTATTATTATTAAAAACAAAAACGTGCAATATCAACTGTACAACTATTGGAAACATTACCAAACTCCGAATATTCGACATAATTTATTACGCAGAACCAAAATAGATCTGCGTGTACAATGTATATTACGACAAATAACTTTGTTACTCTCTGTACACCTTTATATTCCAAATAAAATGAGATTTTGCTAAGCAACCAGTTTTCCTGTGATATTATAGTATATTTTAATACTGTCATATGGCTACATTGCTATTATAAGAGCCCATTTGCCAGCGAAAAATATACATAATTATTTGGTTTCTTTTCAATTTATTTTCTGATATATTGGTTCTTCAGCGTATTTATGAACTGTCTCAAAGAAAATCAATTTGTACGGTTTGAGAGTACTGAAGGTAGATATGAAACATCTTGAATGTTATTTGAACTTAATCTATCGACTGCACGGTTGGCTTAGTGGTTTAAGCTGCCGTCTTACCTTGCCGAGTGTTGTAGGCCGTTTTATCTTGATACCGCGCCAAGTATTGTGGGTTCGATCTGCACACGTGACAACACGATCTGTACCTCCACCGAGGATTCCCGTGGCAGCGCTGTGGCGTGGCCATGTGAATAGTGGTCAGCATGCTTTACCGCAATCAAAATTGAAGACATTGAGACTAGTTAAAATTTCAATATTTGCACGTGAAACGTTACTAAAAGAAAAGCACATACCAAAAAGAAAATTTTCGCTTAATAAAACACCTTTGTTAACAAAAAACAAAGGTGGTTCAACAATTGAAAAATAAATGCCAGATAGAAAGAAAATACGAACGTTATTTTTCTGAGTAAACTGTTTGTAGTTATTCTTCAGATAACGTACTTTGCCTGGAGCGAGACTAATGTGTACACAGACGTGAACTGACGTGAAAAATATCGTATTATTATGTCAAACTTTACTAGTAAATACATTTGAAACGAATAAAAACAATAAACAGTGAAAAACGTAATGGTAATATAAAAAAAGCAGCGATAGCCGAGTGGAGATACCAACAGACTGCCATGCAGAGGGTATCGGGTTCGATTCCACGGCAATGACTTTTCGGAGTTATGTGCGTATTGAATTATTAATTATCGCTTGTCCCTTGCCTAGGAGAGCACGTTAAGCCGTCGGTCCCGGTTGTCATGAAGATCTTTGACAGTCATTACAGGGCGTCAGCACCTTCTTAATCAGCAGACACTGGTCTAAACCATGGAATATCGCTATCCCTTCGGGTTGCGGAGATCAAACAGGCAGTCGCTCTGTGGAAAAGCTAATATTCAGCCAAATCCGGTTAGACTAGTAAGCGGACCCCAGATTGAAATAAACGGGATAACGCTAAGAGGATGATGATGAACGTAATGGTAATATCAATGACCCCAAGCAAAGCCGGCACCATCCGATCAGTTTCAGGTCGTGGAGGCGGTACTGTTCCACGTGCAACTTCTAAGAGAGTGTGTCGGCGCTTGAGGACCGAATCCCGGCGAGGTTGTGCATGCTATGTCACACTGTGGTGGACTCTCTATTATGGGATGGAGGACACAGCGGTGGTTACTAATGCGTAGGCTGAAATTTCGGGAGTCGGACTTTCACTCTCCACCATGTAACTCAACGTTAGGTGGCGAGGAGAGACCAGCAGCTAGGGTTTACAAACCGTAAAAAAGCGTGCCCCAGTCTAGGCCATGGGCTAGCGCCGGACTTAAGCGTCAAGAAAAAAGACGCGGAGCCATACTAATTAGTCAAATATTAGAAGCAACATAATTGTGTACCATTTTCGAATAAAACTGAATTTTCAAATGATTTGCAGAATAGATTGAAGGAAATTGGTCAATTTATAGACAAGAAAAGTTGTTTTTAAAAGTAGATGACGACAAATATACTCAAATCAGTAAGTACCATTTAACCGAAAATATATAAATTTTCTGCGGAATTCGTTTGAAAACAATTCAAGTACAATTTTTATTTATTGTTTTTTGATTTAACATTTATTAGAATATCGATAGCCTAACTTATTAGAATTGGTTATTTAATAAATTCCTCTTAACGAGATGAGGTCCTAGGTAATAAATTTATCACGGTAATAGTAGGTGACAGGCCAATATTATTATAATTTTGGTCATTAACTGCATCCAAAATCTATATTTAACTTTAATTATGCATTCAGTTAAACGTAACGTAACGTATTAAAACAAGTTCACTCAAAAGTAGAAAAATAATGAAAAGCATGAGCTTTATATTTAAAAAATATCCTACAAAGTTAGGTAGGTACTCAATCTTCCATTTTGTTTATCCCGGCCATCTTATAAAAAGTTGACGGTCGATCATTTAAAAAAATCGTTCACCAGAATATAAATCAGCTATGGAAAATAGGTTCTTCTTTTTAAATTCCTGTTGCTGTTCGGATCACGCATAAAGCACGCTACTCTAGTATTCAAATGAGGCTGTCACCAAGACGATTTTTAAACGAGACTTACACAATTAATTATATCGTTCTGATTTTATTAATTAAGAGATGAATAAGATTCCACTTCTAGATTAGTCACGTTAACGTTCGCTTCATTATAAAGATTTATTATTCCCACTAATTCATTTAAGAATGATTATATTTATAGATTCATGATTGAAAGTCCTTTTGATAGTGTTTGTGATGAATTGAGTATTGTAATGAGTACTAATTAGAAAGAGAGTGACAGAAGGAGAAACAGACACATTGACACCCGGCTACCGATTACCATATCGTCTGTTTTCTAATACAAAGATTTGATTAAGTAATAATTATGGAATCAATAGCAACAATATTTTGTTAGATTGACATTACGGTTTGTAATGCAATACGGTGTGTTTAGCCTTATACATTGTCTTTTTTTTCATTAACTAAGTATAGGTAAGACGTAGCGCGCGCTACTAAGTTATTATTTTATATCGTACTTCCTTTTGTCCTTGTAATTGAAATTCTTCTTCTTCCTAAAACATGTTCGAACAAGAACAATAACAAAACAACATTATAATTCGTGCGATTCATTATGTACGTTGTGAAATAATTTAGTTCCTCAGTCTGGCAACATTGTTTAAAATTATAGCGTCCAATTTAATGTCGGCACCTGCAGATGGCATGCCAACTCGAGTTGACGTTTCTTACTCATTCGCCTAGAATTAATTCTGCCAGAATTAAATTTGGAGTACACCTTTACCACTTTATAGGTAACAGTTTGTTCTTATTACATACCCGCAATGGTTATACCACCGTCTCCGCCGAAATTAATCCAGCCTCTATTGTTGTGAACCTCTGCTTTTTCTTTAATTTGATATTTGAAAAGTTGAGCGTACTTGCTTTACTATTTCAGAATTAAATATATATATTAATTGTTAACGGTTTTCCGGTTTTAATACAATATTATACTGAACTAGGGATCTTTAGATATTTATTTTTGGCAAAATTAAAATTATACTTACTTGTACAATAGCTTTGCCTGGCAGTTTCAATCATCTCACTCCGTTGAACAGTCGTATCGTTCACTGTGCCGTTCTCGCAATAATTTTCTTTTTCAGTTCCTTAGAGCCATAGTCGAATGCCACATAACCGACATAGCCTTCCTCATGAATCATACACAAAATTATTTTCTGATCCGACTGCTTTATTATAATTAAGTGTATATTTAATTTTCAAATTAGTGTGATTATTCGTAAGTTAGTTCAGTTCAAAAGCATATCTACCAACTGGTTCTTAAAATCATACACGTATATGAAGCAATGATTTCCACGTTTTTTTAAACTAAAAATCATACCTTTTAAGCCAGCGAGTTGCCAATCCTTTAAAATAAAACAACTTTACAGTACAAACATTACACAATGCTACAAAATTGAACTTTTTTTGTTGTATGAGATTTTTTTCCTGTTGTTTATCAATTTAGGCTCGCTTATTTTAAATCTACACTCAGATTTTTTCTAGCAGCTCTGGTTTAGGAGATACAGGTACCCCCTTAAAATGCACTCTCCGTTTGAGTGTTGATATCGCTATCATCTACGTCTTACTAGGTTTAGATTCTTTTTTGCAATGATTTCATCTAGAAGGATCTGTGTAAACAATCCAAATAGACTTTGTTACATTTGTGTCAAATATACATTCAAACAATGTGAATGTGTCAGACTTCGTAAAAAATGCCTGCATGTAGTATTTTCAACGTCCATGGGAAACAAACAACAAGCCCTGGATACCGAATATAGTGTGTAAAACGTGTGTGGAATCTTTGCGGTTATGGAAAAATAACAAGAGGGATCTCTTGAACCTCATTAGCCCTATGATTTGGCGTGAACCGTGGAACCACGACGATTGTTATTTCTGCGTTGTAAACATAACTAAGGAATTAACTCCCAAAATCAGCCCAAATGGGTTTATTCTACTGTGCTGTCAGTTACTAAGACCTGTCCTGCCTTCAACTGATACATTAGAAACCCAACCAAGTACACCTCGGGTATGTCCGCACGAAATTGTTCAACGAATGGAGGAAAGTGACACAAGCTAAATTAAACAAAAATGATTTCATTATTGTTTTGGGAGGATGTCATGATCAAAATCCTTCATATCTGGAAATGAAATTACATAATTGGCTGTCATCTATTACAAACACCAATATTATTATAAGTGAGGTTCCTAGGAATAGATATCTGAATGAAACTAAACTTAATTATCTACTTAAATTCATTTGTACCAACTATAATAATGTAAGTTACATGGATATGGATTATTCTACATCCATACCTTACAAAATGAATTTATACTTAGCCAGATCGCTTCTTAGGGAAATACTGCATGCTGATTATCAACGCAAATCAAATCAGTACATGCGTTTACACAGCAATGCAAAACCTAACTTACTAATCGATAAGTCTGTACAAACTGATATGGAAACAGATAACTCCATGGTTATAGAAACTCAGGCAAGTAAGGTGAATGTTTCTGAAGGTAATACAGGTGACAGTGGTTACGTATCAGACACCTTTTTTCGTTACTAAGTACTTAACTGTTTTGCATCAAAATATTGCTGGTCTTATAAATAAATCCGATATGTTGTCAGTTTGTCTTAAGGAATTAACAGGGAAAAAGTTAACAGTAGACGTACTTTGTATCACTGAACATTTTATAAAATCAGGCTACGAAAACCACCTGTGCATCCCAAATTAAAATCTCGCAGCTTGTTTCAGTCGTAAAGATACCAGCCGTGGTGGTGTTTGTATTCTGGTTAGATCAGGTTATATGTATAAGGAAATACCAGCAGTCGCATTGTCTTCAATAAATGAAGTATTTGAATGTTGTGCAGTCGAATTAATAGATTATAAAATTGTGATAATATGCATGTATAGAACTCCAAAGAATTCAAATCTTAATGTCTTTTTTATAAAATTGGAAAAATTGTTAACGGAAATATGTAAAAAGAAATACGAAAACATTATACTGGCAGCAGATTTCAACATTGATGTCTTAAAAACTAATAACATCACAAAAGAATTGAAACCTTTAATTTGTCCCTTGCTATATCACAGCCCACTAGAATGCAAAGTAAAACGTGCATAGACAATATTGCTCACAACATTAAAAAAACATGTAAGACGGAAATGTTAGAATTCGCATTGTCTGATCACACTGCTCAATTATTGAAGTGCCCAGTGAATTACAATTATTCGATTAAGTATTGGCGTAGAACACAAAGAGATTATTCGAAAGAGAACATGGTAAAATTTCGTGATTGCCTAAAAAATATTTCATTTTCTGACGTATATCAAACAGATGATCCGAATGAAGCATACACGCTATTCATAAATGAATTTAAGCTGTTTTATAATCTATGTTTCCCGTCAAGACTCTTTACAATAACAGTTAAAAGAAAGCTGAAATGGGTAACATGTGGAATTAAACTATGTAGCATGAAGAAAAGGCAACTTCTCTGGAAGTACAGGTGTAAATCTACAACAGAGAATAAACTTAACTATGTTAAATACGCAAAACTGTTTAAAAAGATTATAAATTTGACTAAAAGGGCTCAGAATAATTATAATATAAAAAAATCGCAAAATAAGAGTAAACTTACGTGGCAAATAATTCAAAATTCAAAAACTAACTTACCAAACGAATCAATTTGTAAAATAAAAATTGCTAATAGGATTATAACTAACCAAGCAATAATAGTAAACTAATTTAATGATTATTTCGTAGATAAAATAGTACCCATAACGGCAACAGTTGACAAAGTTTCCTCAAATATAGATACTTGTAAAAACTCAATGTTTATGACTCCAAGCGTGCCAATAGATGTACTAAACATCATTAACAAACTTAAAAATACCAATAGTGTAGGCAGTGATGAAATCTCTACAAGGGTTATAAAATTTGTAGGAGATTTGATATGTGCTCATATTAGTTATATTTTAAACCTGTGCATAATGCATGGCGTGTTTCCTGACTTACTAAAATTATCCATTATCAAGCCAATATTTAAAAAAGACAATAAATAACTAATCGAAAACTACAGACCTATCGCCCTTATATCAATTATGTCAAAAATCTTTGAGAAGTTTATTTGTCACAACATATACTCGTATTTGGAAAAAATAATATTCTCTGCACTGAACAAAAAGGTTTTCGAAAGGGAGTAACAATAAATATGGCAATATATAATTTTCTTAGCACTATAATGACCAATATAGATAAAAGAACGCCCGTTTGTGCAGTTTTCTGCGACATGACGCAGGCTTTTGATTACGTCAACCATTCAATTTTGTTAACGAAAATCGAATCTTATGGTATTAGAGGAAACATCCTAAACATGATTAAATCCTATCTCTCAAATAGAAGACAACTAACTAAAATTACAAAACTTGATCTTAAAACTAAAGAAGAAAACAGCTATGTATCTAAAGAACGTGTGGTAAAATTTGGTGTCCCACAAGGTAGTATATTGGGTCCTTTGTTGTTCTCAATTTATATAAATGATCTACCAAAAGTAACTAAGTATCCTATGACACTCTTTGCAGATGACAGCACGCTTGCTATAGAAAGTAAAAGTAATATAAGCTATGAATCTGAAATTAACAATACGCTGTCATCTGTAATAAGATGGTTGGATAATAATAACTTAAAAATAAATTTATCGAAAACTAAGATTATGTATTTTAGACAGAGACAAACCCAGGCCTCTAAAATGAACATAGGGTATAAAAATAATAACATACAAGAGACTGAACATGCAAAATTTCTTGGATTGATTATTGATAATAAATTAAATTGGAAGGCCCATGTTGAACAGTTGTGTAAAAGGATCAGCAGTGCCTCATATGCACTATATAAACTGGCCCCAACAGTCAACACAGAAGCATTGCTTACAGCTTATCATGGTCTTGTTGCGTCTCTACTCAGGTGTGGAATAATATTTTGGGGCAATTCTACCGACAAAGACATAGTTTTTAAGATGCAAAAAAGATCCATTAGGTCAATGTTTGGGTTACAGGTGACAGACAGCTGTAGACCATATTTCACTACATATAAAATCCTAACACTACCGTCAATGTATATTTTAGAAACCATATTGTTCGTCAAAGCAAACCCCGAATTGTTTCTCCGACTTTCTGACAATGTTCAACGTAACAGACGTCATGGCAATAGACTATGCATTCGTAGTTCAAATATAGCCCTGATGTGGAAAAGTGTTTTCTGTTTAGCTCCTAAAATGTATAATAAAGTGCCCGATTCATACAAGGATTTAAATATAAATCTATTTAGAAAAGTATTAAAAGGTTTATTAATCTCGAAATGTTATTATGACATTAATGAATATTTAAATGATACACTATAATATTTACATTATTTCATTTCTTGAAATTTAATTATTGTTTTGTTCTTTTTTGACATTTTATCATACCTAAGTTGTTAATTGTTTTGTTAATAGAATTTGTTATTGAGTTATTGATATGTCTATTTGTAAACTATACAAAAATATAATGTTAGTATAAATTCTAATTTGATTTGCACGCCAGAAGAGGCAGAATATGATGTACTTTAAAATACTATGTTATTTAAGATCTTTGTGACCATATTCTAACAAATAAAGTTTATTATTATTATTATAAGCTGCAAAGATTGTTCCTAAAATTAAGAGCTAATAAGTTAAAAGCTGGAATTTTCAATGGATCACAAATCAGAAAATTAATAAACGATGTAAATTTTATCAAAAGTAGAAAAACCCCTGAAAAAAATGCCGAGAATGATTTTGTTTGGCTCGTAAAAATCTTTTTGGGAAATAAGAACCCTATCGACTTTCCTGACCACGTCAAGCAGTTACTATTACATTTTCAGCAACTTGGATGCAACATGAGCATTAAGATACATTTCCTTCATAGCTACCTCAATTGATTTCTTGGAAATCTTGAATATTTAAGCGTGGAGCAGAGAGAACGCTTTCATCAGGATATTCGCACTATGGAGGAGCGCTACTAGGGATATTGGAGTGAAGGTATGATGGCTGACTACTGTTGGATTATCCAGAATACAAGTAAAACTCCAACCCATTCAAGAAAGTCACATAAAAGAAAGTTTTGTTCTAATTAGATAGTTAAATAAATTGTTATATGACGGGAATTCATGATTTTTTTTCAAAACAAGCTACCCTACGTGGCTCAAAAAGTAGAGCTGCTGGCAAAGATCTGAGTACAGAATTGGAATCAGGGTAGAAAATGCAGTTAAATCCATAAAAAACATTCCATGCAACAAAAATGCTGTTGTGCAGTGTTATCATTCGAACTACAGTAATGCTAAATAACAGAATCCTCCCTTCCAACATTTGCAAAGTTTTCAGTTTACGTATTAATGTTTAGATAAAAGAGAAAAGTGTCAAACAAGATTTAAACTTGCATTAATGCCTTTCTACGTCAAGCCTTTTAAAAAGTAATTTATAACAGTACTATATTATTCAATCCTATTTACAACGAGTGATATTTTTGCATAAATAAACTACTTTTGTGGATTACTTTTTTCAAAGTGCACACCTTTTCTAAATAAATTCCAAATTCACTTACAATGTGGGTTTACAAGATTCCTATACATTCCACATTAACCCGTAGGCATTCAGGGCTGACAAAACGTCTTATTGATATAAATTTCATATAATGCAGCTTTCTTCGTCACATTATACCAAAGTGTCAAGAAAAAGTCCTATTCTAGCGTAGCGTCAGCACGATGATTATATTTTGGCGACCAAACTGATGAATCTGTGACCCACGCCCAAGAGCAACAGTATATAATTAAGATAAGAGATTAGGCTACGAATAAAAAAATACGCGTTATTAATAGCTTGAGAATCCATTTATTGCGGCAGTGTAGGCCACCATCAGTTTCAACCTCTACCTGGAAAATGTGCTAGGCAACGCTATTACAATAACCTAAAGGATAAAGCTCATATTGTAAAATCTCGTCAATTATCTATCGACAGGCCGAGTGTGTCAGAGTAGTATTACAACAAAACAACAAAAATTTGCAATTTGTTTATCTACTAAAATTAGATTACCTAATTTCAATAGTGAAGCCAGGCGTCCCTTCTTTCTTTTTCTATAGAGGAAATTTAGTTTGAGAGAAGACGGCTAAGATATCATCATCATCATCCTAGTGCTGTCCCAGTTGCGATCCAAACTCACAGTACTAGTCACAACTCGCTATTTGGAATAAGTTTTGTTGCTTACTTTGTGTAATGTTGATAGGTATATATTGCTCCAGTAACTACTACTTTGATGTATTAATTTTAATTAATTACTCTAACATAATATACACACCATAAATAATCAGTATCATTACTATATCATCATCATCCTCTTAGCGTTATCCCAGTTTCAATCTGGGGTCCGCTTACTAGTCTAACCGGTTTTGGCTGAATATTAGCTTTTCCACGGAGCGACTGCCTGTCTGACCTACGCAACCCAAAGGGATAGCGATATTTCATGGTTTAGACTAGTGTCAGTTTATTAGACGGTACTGACGCCCTGTAACGATTGTCAAAGATCTTCATGACAACCGGGACCGACGGCTTAACGTGCTCTCCAAGGCACGGGACAAGCGATAATGAACAATTCAATACGCACATAACTCCGAAAAGTCATTAGTGCGCGCCGTGGATTCGAACCCGATACCCTCTGCATGGCAGTCTGTTGGTATCTCCACTAGCCTTTTATTTGACAAGTGATTTTATTTGTAGTATCATCACTATATATTACAAATAATCATCACTCATAAATCACTTGTCCTGGCTGACATATATGATTTAGGAGTGATCCTAAACTAGTGAAGCCAGAAACATAAAGTTTTAACAGCGGGTAAAGTACCATAAAGGAATTTTATACAGAGTTATTTTATTCAAAAATTAACATTACTTGTGACGTCGTCCCTGAAGTCGTCCGCCCACTTCACTCGGCTGGCTGCTTCGCCCCCCCAACGGGCTATATATACCGTGGCGCGGAAGTGACCGGCCGTTTCGGGCCGCCGCAGCATTGCAAGCTAAGTCGTCTTATCTGCATATCTAGGAGAGCGTTTTACTTGGACTTCACGAACCTCCCCTCTGTTAATTTGTTTTAGAGTCAAAATTGTGTAAATCACTTCTCTTTTCCTCTTGCTAAAGGTTACCGATATATATCGATTTTTTATTTAACTACATAGCTTCTACCGGTGTCACAACGCGACATTGGCGACATTATTCTTTTCTTTCTTACTAAGAAAGTATACCTCTTTTTTACATCACGTGTAGGTACACGTGATGTAAAAAAGAGGTATACTTTCTATATGGTAGGTACCATAGTTGGACTGACTGAAATTAAACGTACCTACCTAAAGATGCCAGCGTGTTAGATACTAGGTATTTAGCTAGATTTCCGCGGTCATTTTTTAATCAAACGGACACGTGTCACACATAGGTTGCTCATTTAACAAGCGAACAAATTTGGTGACTTTGTTTATTTCGTATAAAAATACGATTAGTATTGTATAATTATTGGGTGTTGGGTACCGAGCCCGATCATTGGCACGGACCCAATTATTGGCACTCGAGCACTTAATTCAAAATAATAAGATGAATATTAATTATTAATATAAAATTTTGGTAGAAACTATGCATTTTTAGATGGCAACACTCAATCTGTCATTTTGATTTGCTTCATTTAGTAATCTGTGTTTGAATTTCGGCTGTTGACTAAAACCGGTTTACGTTATTTTTTTGCTAAGGTAATACAGTTGATAATACATTTATATTTATCGTTACTGATTATGAAACCCAGTTATTGTAATATGTATGTGTGGCATGACAATTTAAGCGTATGATGGCGTCGTTTTTCTACGATTAAAAGCATAATTTTATAATAATTACAGGGTGCCAATAAATGGATGCCGAATGGCACGTTGTCTTATTATTGGCATCGTATGCCAATAACTGGCTTCTTCTTTTTAATTACTAGAATATTCCTTTATTATTCCATTAGATAAAACCGTGTTTAAGAAACCTTTTCCTCACATGATATTTACTCATTTTCCAATAATTGGCATAGTGCCAATAAGCCTAAATCCAATTATTGACACTATGCCAATAATTGGATTACTGGTATCACAATAAATTGATGATTTCAGAAATAAAATGAAAACCAAGAAGAAGACTGAAAATGAAGGAAACCGTGGAGAAAGAAGAAAGAAATATAACCTGGAGAACTTAAAAAAGGCCCTACATGCAGTTAAAAGTGGAATGAGCAAGAAACAAGCACCTAAAGAGTATCAGGTACCTAGATCAACCATACAGTTTCGGCTTAATAACCCTGAGAAAATAAATCCTCGCCCTGGACCTACCACAGTATTAACAGATGACGAAGAAAATGTTCTCGTCAATTGGATAATACAAAGTTCGAAGAAAGGATTTCCTCGCCGAAAAGAAGACATTCAGTATAGTGTCTCTGAATTTTTAAAGAAGAGTAAGAGGCCTAATCCTTTTAAAAATGACCTTCCAGGTGATAAATGGCTTAAATTATTTTTAAAAAGACATCCTGAGGTTGCAGTTCGTACTCCCGAATCTGTCACAGCCGCAAGCTCCGTGGTATCGGAAAACGATATCAGAGCCTGGTTCGATGGCATTGAAAATTATTTAAAAGATAATGCAATGTTTGATATTCTATCAGATCCCAGTAGAGTTTTTAACGGCGACGAAACAAATTTCTTGCTGTGTCCTAAAACAGGTGTGGTGCTAGCATTAAAAGGTGACAGAAATGTTTACGAAATAGACAGAGGTCAAGCTAAATCTTCAATAACAGTAATGTTCACGTTTTGTGCCAACGGAGATTTAACCCCTCCAATGATTATTTTACTTTATAAGCGCCTTCCTGGAGATATTGCTAACAAAGTACCAGAAGAATGGGGTATCGGATTAAGTGATAATGGCTGGATGAAGGCGGCACTATTTTATGATTACATAAAAATTTTACTGCATCCATATCTTTTAAAAAAGGGTCAAATGTTTCCAATTATATTATTTGTTGACGGCCACAAAACTCATGTCACGCTGCAAGTCAGTGAACTTTGCACTAGTTTGCAAATTATACTAGTTGCTCTTTACCCTAATTGCACTCGAATTTTGCAACCTGCTGATGTAGCAGCATTTTTTCCCTTAAAGTGTGCTTGGAAGCAAAGTGCCCTTCGATGGAGGCCAGATCACCCAGCACAGGCTCTAACGAAAGCGGATTTTGTGCCTATTCTAAAAACTGCGATAGATGTGTCTTTGAAACCTGCTACTATTAAAAATGGTTTCAAAGCTTGCGGTATCTTACCATGGAATCCTAATGCTTTGGATTATACAATGTGCTTAGGCAATTCCAAGGTAAAAGAAACAAGTCTGTTTAGGTATGGATGCAAACGATAGAAATCGAATGACTGAAGAGAATTTTATTAATACTATATGAATGGAAAATATAAATAAAATAAACAAAAATGATATAGATTTGATACTGGACACACCTAAACTCCTCCGAAATCTTTGGGCTTTTTTTGAAAATTGCTTACCAGCATCAAAAGGGACAGATATTGAACCTCGTGCTATTTCTGATAACACAACTTCGGAAAGTCCATTGGTACAAGAACACTTGGATATTGAAAACATAAATGTAATATTCGCAGACAATGTAGAGGAAATTAATGAAAATTCTAGCATTCCCTATTCCAATGAAGTTGAAATACAAAATACTAGCCAACCTAACTTACTTGCCATCTCAGTGATTTCAGAAGAACATTTAACATTGCCGGCAAATAAGATATTATCTTCTTTACTCCCAAAAACTCCAATGAAACTTAATTTGACACCAGTACATCTTAATGACATTCTCAGCCTCCCCAAGACACCACAACGTAAAGGAACCAAAAATTCAGAGAAGACACCTTTCGTCTTAACATCTGAAGAATGGCAACGAATTAATACTGAAAAGAAAAAGGCCAAAGAGCTAAAAGAAGAAGGGATTAAGAGAAGGAAGTAAGAGCGAAAACAAAAAAGTAACAAAAGAATCAAACACAAGATAAAGGAAAGGGCAAAGGGAAGAAAACACGAGGCATCATACAGAATGTTAAGAAAAATTTAATGAGCAAGGAATTTTACTCATCCTCACCGCAAGATAACGATAAAGAGAACACTTCTCAAAATATACAAAATAGAGTTGGAGTTGAGTTGAATGACCGACCCTACGACCGGTCCTGTAATTTGAGGGAGAACCCACTTACTGTGATACAGTTTTCTAACTAGTACAGGAGTGGTGTTCTTTGTAATTTATTAATAAACCGCTTAGCTTTAAGTTTGATTTTATGTAAAAATAATATTTTAATGTATCTGTGTTTTTTGATAAATAAATTGAATTGAATGGAATTGCAGAGCAAGAAGATTACATTTTTCCTTCTACGAGTACTTCGAGAGAGATAATAAAAAAAATGGGCAAGTGCGAGTCGGACTCGCGCACAAAGGGTTCCGTACCATCATCTATAAAAGAAAATCACGTTCGTTGTATGTATACTTAAATACTTTATAAGTTTCTACCTGTTTATTAAGATCGAGTAACAAATTGCTTAAAAATTACGTTTGTTGTATGGGAGCCCCCCTTTATTATTTACTTTTTTTAAATTTAATTATTTATTTTGAAAGGTAATATACAACTACATATTCTGTAAAAAATTAAAGCGTCTACCTGTAACAGTTAGTAATTTTGAGCAAAATATACAAAAAAAAACACGTTTTTGTATGGGACCCCCCCCTTAATTTTTTATTTTTTTTTATTTTTAGTATTTGTTGTTATAGCGGCAACCGAAATACATAATTTGTGAAAATTTCAGCTATCTAGCTATCATGGTTTATGAGATACAGCCTGGTGACAGACAGACAGACAGACAGACAGACAGACGACGGAGGCTTAGTAATAGGGTTCCGTTTTTTACCTTTTAGGTACGGAACCCTAAAAAGGTTTTACAGCAAGTGAGATTTTCAAAATGCTAACAGATTCAGATGATGAAGATGATTAAACCAAATGATTGATTCGCTAAGACTGATTCGCTGACACATGAAAAAATATGTTCTGTTATGTTTTTTTAGTTTATGTTTTTATAAATTCCATTTTTAATGTAAACCTGGTGTTTTATTTTCAAAATAATGCCTAAAATCATATTAATCCATTAATAATATAGCCACCTTAAAGAGTGCCAATAATTAGTATCAACCCTGTCAATAATTAGAATTAAAGGTGCCAATAATTAGAATTAAAAAAAAAACAATGCTATTTCTTTATTTACTATCTAAAACCAGTGACTATAATTAACATAAAAATAAAAAAGCGATAATATGGCAAATATCAAACCTGACTAAATATCGACTTAGGTGCTGTAAATACTATATAAAATTAAATCCCTTCTGATATAGGTCTTAAAGTGCCAATAATTGGGTCTTTTACCTTATTTTTTTTGTTACCTGCTTTTTTTGGTCTTAGTTGTTTTTGGTCTTCGATTTTATCTTCTTGTTGAAACCTATCGGTATGTTATTTGCAAATGCATCTATTTATGCATTTACTGTTTCTCGTGAACTTAAACATTTAAAATTCCTGCGCAGTTATTTAATTTTATTTTTCATCTTTTGTGTTTTTTGTTTTGCTAGTGATTGTTTTTTTTTTCTATTAAAATATAGAAAACATTTGTAAGTAAATTAATGACAAAAGGAGAATGAGCAAAACTGGGCTATTTTGTGACACGTTTACTTGTAAACCATTCATATATGGAAAATCTTCTTTTATTTTATAATTTAATATATATAAATTTTATGTTAAAGCGTATTGGGGATTTTTAGTTCTAAAATAAAAGTATCTGCGTTGTTTCGGTCGTGACATCGCCATTTCATATTCAAAACTCATTATGCATATTTCGGCAAATGTTTACAGTTTCTTGCAAACTCCTTTTAATAGGGAAAAATGACATTCACAGTACAAACAGTGTGACATAGCAAAAGTTCTAATAAGCAAAACAAAAACATCTTATGATATTTGAAACTTGTATTGTGGTGAACTATTTTCTATTAATAATATGTTTATTCTTTTTGCACGAAATAATGTTTTGTACATGTTTTGTATTTATCGAAAATATGGGAACATATTTTTATTATATTGGCATCCATAATGTCTTACGTCAGTTATTTTGACATGAAAACAGTCGAATTGCTTTTTCACCTAAGCTAATATTATCTCTATAGTATTGCAAAAAATAAGTAATTTACTGTCCTTTACATTCACTTGAGCAATCCTTTGTGGGCCAAACAAGTTTATTTCGTGTTGTCAAGACTCATGGGTTGACTAAAGTATGAGAGTCTGTCGTCTGGTCGTAGAACATCTACCCGTGGTGAGGATTGCGGTTGTGTTAACTCTTCCTTTGCGGTACCTCGGCAACAACACGACCGTTCTTTGGACAAGTTATCTCATTCGGCGCTTAATATTTTGACATCATGGATAGCACCAGTCTGTGTAAGTGTTGTTTACTTCTCTTCTCAATTTTAACAATTCTCTCGTGTTCTCCTCACCGAATATTCAGACGGACTTTAATTCTTTGTATCAGGAATAGTATGGAGTCTTAAGTTTAGAATGCTACACATTAATTGAAGCTGTTGTAATTTCTGAGGTCATACCTGCACCACATTATGGTATACGATATACAAGCTCCTGCTTCATTTTTAGATGATTTATTTGAAGGAGATTTATTATAACAAATAAAATTAAAAGTAACATAATAACTGTTTTTCATTTACCTATTAAACATAAAACAATGTAGTTTTAATGCCAACTTTGTAATAATATCCAAAGGAATGAGCTTATCTTTTGCGAACTAGCCTCACTGAAAATCTCATTAATTGTACCACATGGTATTGAGAATTTTCAGTAAGAAATATGTCAGACTGAAAAAACACCAAAGTAATATAATGTACAAGAGTTTGCTTTGAAGCTCCAGTCGTTGTTACAACTATTGTCTATATACATATAATAAACATAGAGTTAGAACTTATAATAAATGCCGGTAATATGATTTAATCATATCATCATCGTCCTAGCGTTATGTCGATTGCATCTAACGTACCTACTCTCCATAGCACGGGCGTTAATTAACTAATTTACTACTACTAATATGATTAAATCATATGAGTATTACAAAACTTAACCTCAAAATATTTGGAATCTTAAATGTCCAATATCTAAGAACTGCCGCCGAATTTAGTATTTATTTTTTCTTGATTTAATTACGACTATATTTTCTACATATTACTGGTCAAACCATCAAGAAGCAAACTTAGCCAATTTCCATACAAAAATGGTCATTCACTTTTAAACCGCTGGAGGCCGTAAATATAATTATGGATATGTAACATATTCTTTTTTTACAAAGTGCTATACATCAGGTTTTACATAACCATTTAAAGTAGTGCTGGCTTATAGTATATTCTTGTATTTACGCAAATATTATATCAAATTCAATTATTCGAAACATTTAAATGCAGTTCAATTGAAACTAACTATGACAAAGTGACTATTTACACATAAATTAAATCAATAATTTCTATACTTGAATAACTAAAGTAAATTAATTGATGTACAAGTTTCAGAAAAACCCATTCATCGTCTATTTTAAACCTAAAAGCTGAATAAAATAATTCAATCTTATTTTATTACAGCAAAAATATGTTCAGAAACGATTGGGTAAAGTGTCATTAACACTAATGTAAGACGCATATGTATACAAACTTATAATTACCTACATATTTGTAAAGCCAATAATAGTCCTTTTGTTTCTGAGTTGGAGCTCATGACATGAGCCCATGACATAATACATTGTTAACGATTTATAGAAACATGCTAAAACAAGGATAAGTATTTCAGCAAAGATTGGTGCCGAATTATTAAATGTAAGATCAAGATCAAGTAGCAAGAAAGTCTCCTCTTGTTTATAAACTATCAAATATGTCTGGCAAGCCACTAGGTTATTTCCACATAAAAGATCTTAAATAAACGCTAGTGCGTTAATTTAAGATCTTTTATGTGGTAAAAAGGTTAAAAATAAAATAATCAATGCTTATCACTAATGATCTAATCACAAAAATAACTTCATATCTTTTTTAACAAATGTTATAAAAATCTTTAACTTCAAATTACAGCTTAAATATGAACCCAAAATCTTGTTACATATAACTTTAGTAATGACTAATCGTAATCTAAAAAAATTTTTTCCCTCATGTCTCAGTGGTTAAAAACCTGTTGTCTGATCGGTCTACTGGTTCGATTCTCAACTTTTTTTTAACTTGTATGAACTACGAGTATGTCATCGATTGTCTCCTTCGGTGATATATTATTCACTACAACCTATCCCGAATTGTGTATTTGCCTCTAATGGCTATTGTATCATGTTTGTGATTATGTGTCGTCCTTGAGTCGCGGCATTGGAATCGGCGGCGCCGTTATCTTTTATGCTTAATTTTAATGACCATTTTATTGCTTTTACAATTCGCATCGAGCGTTATAATGAGTAATTTGCTTGTGATATTACCAACTGGTCGTAATGTTATTAGTTTTTGATATATATATATTTTTTTACTTTGCACTTATCGAACCCGTGTTGAACGAACAGGTGGTGCCTAACAACCTAGGTTTGGTAGCTATTTTCTCAAACTTCACGTATAATACCTCTTGGCGCGTTTTGTATTTATTTAGAACACGGCTCGCATCGGGAATGAATGCTGGCTTGTTCACACGTATGGCTGTGTGTGGGCTTTTTGAATGTGATGAATGTCAGGTAATAGGAACGTTCAATGCTTGGTGATGTATGAATGGTCGAAGGTTATAATTGGTTTTTTCTTTCAGGGTTAGTAGTTACCTTGTACTTAACCTACTGACACCACTACTCTATCTGTTTCAGGGTTCCGGATTGCAGTTGCTGCCTACCAGCCACAGACTTTTCCCTCCGGGAAAATTCTGGTCTAATAGGGGAGTGTGTGACGTCGTCGCTGACATCGTCTGCCCACTTCACTCGGCTGGCTGCTTGTCTCCCCCCAACTGGCTATATATGCCGTGGCGCGGAAGTGACAGGCCTTTCTGGCCGCCGCAGCATCGCAAGCTAAGTCGTCTTATCTGCATATCCAGGAGTGCGTTTTACTTGGACTACACGAACCCCCCCTCTGTTAATTTGTTTTAGTGTCAAAATTGTGTAAATCAGTTTTCTTTTCCTCTTGCTAAAGTTCTTATAGATTCCTTTAACTGAAATATACATATTGTTACCGATATATATCGATTTTTAATTTAACTAAATAACGTGGACCCACGCACAACACACAAACAACTATACATTAATCCCTCTACTTAAATAACTAATAAATATAGCAAAACATAAAATGAGGAAAAAATTGGTATATTAATTAACATTAAATAATGAATTTTCATTCTTTATTTTGTGTTAAGCATACAACCAATTGCAAACACAAAAGGAAAGCACTCTTACGAAAACAGTACGCGATACGCATTTCATAACGTAACTTGATGTACGCAGAAAACAGGAACATTTTATGGCTCAGAAAACAATCAGCAAATAGCAAATTCAGTTGACTCATCAACCATTCACTGATGGATGACGTTGATTCGTTTCTTTGTTGTCCAATCGAGGTGGCAAATTGCAATTACTGCTTGACGCAGGTCTGACGGCGTGCGAGCAAACCTATAATATAAACATAGAAGATGCCCGCTACTATGAGCATAGTTGCGGGCATCCTCTAGTGCTTATATTTTATTTTTATTTAATCGATTCTTCCCGATTCCGTGGGCATTTCAGGAAATCCTAAAATAAACTTTGATAACATACGATACATTTTATAATTACCAATAATAGTAGACATACATACGCATTGTACCTATATTTCGACTATTTGTGAAAATGTCATGACTTTATATCCACGCATACAACCAATAGACTGTAAAGATGATGGATAATAAAATCTTCTACGAACATCTTTACTGGTGTAAATCCCAAAGACACACCCTATTATTACCATGTTGCGAATACCGAATCGTATACATCAGGGCAATCCCTTCAACTCTTTGCTAGATTACAGGCGAGACTGCAGTAATGTGTTATTGTCCAATCGACGCTAGATCATAATCACGGACTGACGCAGTTCCGACAACAACTAAGGCTCTACTCATACAGAATGAGCAGCGTCCGTCAGCGTAGTTCTGGACAGTTTGAAGCAAACATTTTTAACCTTATCTTCATGAACAAAGTTCATAATATCGCATGGCGCACAAAATTAAACATACGTGCGTAAATCTTGCCGTACCGCTGCGTGTAATCGCACACACCATATTACGCCCTATAGCGTCAAAAATAAGGTTAAAACTTTCGCGATTTGTATACAGCATCCAATTTTATTAAAACGGGTCTTATTCGCGATATTCATTTAATTTAAGATATAATTGTCCGTGTGGTGACGGATTAAGAATACGGAATGTCACCACCCCATATCATCCCATGGGTGTCGTAAGAGCCGACAGAGGGAGCATATTATGCAGAGAACAGCACTGTAAGAGAAGGAAAACTTGGTACAAACCCTATACCAACCCGTTTGGCCAGCGTGGTATAGTAGGCCAATTCCTCCTTTCAAAGGAGAGGCCTAGTCCAGAAGTGGACTGTTAAAGGCTGATGATGATGAAGATATAAACATCTATGTTTTACCGACGTTTCGGCCGTTTTACAACAACCGTGGTCGCGGCAGGACTGATGTCATCTCAGCGTCGTCCTTCTGAAGCGCGGGTTTCGGCAGCTACACTCACTTGTTTTTTATTTTTATCCGAACTGTCGGTACAAAAAAACATAGGTATTTATACCTTAAATTAATTAAATATCGCGAATAAGACCCGTTTTAATAAAATTGTGTGAGGTTACAAAATTGTTTGACAATAAATCTAATCGCTACTGCACTGCTAGCCACTGTTCTTTCCGTGTGAATTGATCCTAACTTACACATGCCATTCACGATTCTACGGAAATAGATATAACTTTCTGTATTATCTCAGAAACTATGTGAAGTTGAACAGCAGTTGTATGTGAAAGTTATAGGTAATCCTTAGTACCTAATTGTTTAATGAGTGAACTAGGTTTTGTCATTGCCTTAAAACACGTGATTTGGAGTAGGTGGACTTGGGCCCCGGATTCATTGAATACATGTATTTAAGTGTAACAACTGTTCATATGCTGAGAATAAAATTATGAATTGAACTCCTTTTACTATGTTTCATTAATACTGTCGCATGCATATAGCTTTGTCATATAATTATGTACCTCAGTTTTTTTGTCATCAATGGTTGCTTCTACTTGAGTTAAACTGTAATAAAAGTATTAGTCAATGCCCTTCCGAGCCATAAAACTTAAACATGCACCTTCACCTTGACTTACTAAAGATATAAGTTTACTCATACAGAATAAAGCAGCTGCCAAATCAAAGTATAAATCAAAGCCCACTGACGTTAATAAAGAAATGTATATCAAGGTTAGAAACCATTGCAATAGGGTGTGTAGGGATGCACAACGCCGGCATATCCATAATTCTGTTCAAAACGGAGATCCAGCTAAAGTCTGGAAATTCGAGAAGCAAAGTCAGAAAACAAAATCTTTCAATATTGATATCAATTTGCTTAACCAGCACTTCTCTGCTTCATCCAATTTTGATAGGACAATAAAAAGTAACACATTAAATTACCTTTCGTCGCTTTCAACCCCTGCTCACCCGCCTTTTGTCTTTAGTCAGTTTACTGCATGTTATGTTAAGACGAGCATTTTATCCATTACATTCAACGCAGTTGGCAGCGTTGGTATCACCCGTAATATGTTGCTATCCTTGATGATATCCTTCCTATTATGTCCCACCTACTTAATTACTCAACGTCAAGTGGCATTTTTCCAACATCTTGGAAAGATGCCCACTTAGTTCCTCTACCTAAGAAATCTAATCCTGAATCATTTAATGAATATCGTCCTATATCCATTTTACCCTTTCTTTCCAAAGTCTTTGAACGTCTTGTCTATAACCAGCTTAACTCTTTCCTTTCCCGAAATGACATTCTCAAGGAACAGGACATGGAAGGGTCCAATCAGGTTTTCGTACAGGTCATAGTACCAATACTGCGCTTATCAATATAACGTATGAAATCAGGTCAGGTATGGAGGATGGCAAGCTCACAATTCTCTGTTTGCTAGACTTAAGCAATGTGTTCAATACTGTCAACTTTGATGTTCTTCTCGCCATTTTAAGCTCTCTTAACATATCTCCATCAGCAATCGACTGGTTCGATAGTTACCTGTTTGGCCACCGGCAGCGTGTTCATCTGGATGAAACTTATTCTTCCTGGTGCGAAAATTCTGCTGGTGTTCCACAGGGTGGGGTCTTATCTCCTCTACTCTCTCATTTTTTATTAATTCTATATCCAATCATATTTCTTCTTCCAACCACCTTTATGCTGATGATATGTAAATTTACACTCAAGCTAAATATGAAAATTTGTCGTCAGCTATCTCCACGGTTAATAGTGATCTGGCCAAAATATCAGACTGGACCAATAGGTACGGACTTACGATAAATTCTACGAAAACCTCTGGGTTTTCGTTGGATTTATCTGCCGATAATATTGTGATCTGTCACAATTATCGGCAGTTCTAGACTGATGTCAAAGATTCCTTGGTCTTTGCTTCCCCACATATCTTTTGTTGGCGTTTCAATTCCTGAGAGTAAAGAATTGAGGAATCTGGAGATTACCTTTGACAAAACTTTATCCTGGTCTGTGCAGTTACAAAATATTAGTCGACGCCTTTTTGCTCCCGCTGCGTCACTGACAAGATTACGCAACTTCCTTCCCATACCTAATTAAATTGCACTTGTGCAATGTATTCTTCTTCCCATTCTTGACTATGCCGATACCAGCTATATAAATTTCAATGAGGACCAGCTATATAAACTTATATATATATATAGTTTGATATTTAGTTACATATTTTTTATATTGTATGGTGGTTCGGCGTTGCGCCGAAATATGTACTAGGCGATTTCATGATATGGAAAATTATTTTTAATTGTGGACTGTATAAAGAATGGCTGGTAAATCCCGTAGAAGATGGGTGAACGGGCGATCTTATGATTATTGGAAATTGATAGGAGGCACGCCTTACCTTACAAAATGGCGGCCACCTGCGTCTTCGAGAGTCGGGCCACAAGCTAATCACTCTACTTCGATCCAGCCCGAAGCTGCACAGATCACTCCACTGCACTCGCGGGCGGTTTAGTTCTCGTTTATAATATGAAAAGCGGTAAATATTGCGGTATTGCACACGTTCGGCGCGGCGCGGGGCTGCGTAAGCACGCGACCGATCAGCGTGACCATTGATCTTCGACTCCATCGCAGCGTCATTGAATTCCGTGACCAATTAGAGCTAGGCGTGCCTTTTGGAAGGAAAGGGATAAAAGATCGCTCGTTTTGACACTGCGGTATGCAAAAAAATGTATTAGCTAGGTGTTGACATAATTAATTAGCAATGGAAAAGATAGATGGCGATTAAAATAAAAATTGAACTTAGCTATGTTGGATGTACTACCGCATAATCCATTAATAGGAGTATGGGAGCACACCTTACCTTGCACATCAGTCTTCTTCTTCACAAATAGCGGCCTCCTGGTGTCTTCGGGAATCCTGAAGCTGCACTAATCACTTCACTCGACGGCGGTTTTGTTGCGTTTATAGTATAAAGCGGTAGAATATGGCGGTGTTTGGTACACGTGTTCGGCGCGACACGGATGATTCTAGACCCCTTCGTAGCGTCGTTGAATTCTTGCGACCAATCCGCGAGGCGTGCGTGAGGGAAGGAATAAAAGGATCGCTCGTATTGGACGAGCAAGCGAGGAACGATTGACGTTGATGTAATTAATTATCAATAGAAAGGTAGATGGCGCTACCATATCCCCCCGGCCCTAAAGGGTTGCCTTTAAAAAAAATAAAATTGAACTTAGCTATGTTGGATGTACTACCGTATAACCCATGAATAGGCTAACACAGCGATATGATATTAAAATTAATCTAAATTAACTTTAGCGAAACAATCATGACGAAAACTACAAACTCAATACTTAAACTAAGAGGTAGATCTAACTTCAGGCTAGATCTCACTGAGTTGGAAGCGGACAGAGACGTACAAAAGGGCGCACGTAGCTCCCCTTCGCGGTTTTCACGGTAACAACGCGGGTTGTACCGTCTTTGGAAGTATGCAGTTTCTCCACGATGGCTAACGGCCATGAAAACCGCGGAGCATTATCATGTACTATGAAAACCAACGTACCCTCCTGTATAGGGGATGCAGGACTATTCCATTTGGATCTAGCCTGAAGCTAGTGGAGATATTCCGCACGCCAGCGCCGCCAGAACGACTGCACGAGTTTATCCAGCAGAGTATGTCTCTGGAGCAAGCTTGAAGAGTCTGCTTCAGGAGCCGGAAATGACGATAATGGCACTGTGTTCAGAAAATGTGCAGCGCTTAACGCGGATGGTTCTGCAGGGTCACTACTCAATGCCGTGAGCGGACGCGAGTTGATCAGCGCCTCGACTTGTGCAAGGACAGATTTTCGTAAGAGAGGATCTGTTGACCTATAACTTTAAAGAGATGCGTTTTAATTACTTTGACCATGCTTTCCCAACATCCACCGAAATGTGGTGATGCTGGCGGAATAAACTTCCAGTCAATATAATTTATGGAAAGTTCTTCCTGAAAACGAGTACGATATTCTTCCCTGAGAAACTTATAAAGGTCGCGTAAATAAGAGCTTGCGCCCACGAAACAAGTGCCGTTATCCGTGTACAAACACTGTATAGGGCCGCGTCGTGAAAGAATTCGTTTAAGGGCTGCCAGGAATGACACCGTGCTTAAATCCGTCGCAACTTAAATGTGCGTAGCGCGCGTCGTTAAGCATGTAAAAATACATAGCCAAGCTTTACGGCCTTTAACACCTCGATCACGCACTGGCATATACTGCAGTGGTCCTGCGTAATTACAACCGGTATGTGTAAACGCTTTATCAACCTGATTGACGCGCTGGCTAGGAAGATCTGCCATGGGAGGGAAAATCGGACGCGGACGAAATTTGAAACAGACGTTACATTTATGTATTCTGTGACGAATTATTCGTCGAGCAGCTAAAACCCAATATTTATGCCTAAGTAAGGACATAAGCAACTCTGGACCAGCATGGAGATGCTTCTTGTGATAAAAATCAACATGAAGGTCGACAACATGATCATGACGCGGTAGAATGCAAGGATGCTTGTAGTTATAAGGTTCATCCGAATTTGACAGACGACCACCAACGCATAGACGCCGTGCTCATCGAGAAACGGCTTGAGCCTAAGAATAGCGGGAGAACAAGGTACATTATTTTTCAAATTTTGAATGTCGTTACTAAAATGAACAGTCTGTACAGCTCGTAGTAACTTATATTCTGCAAACTCAAGGTCAGTACTTGAAACAAAAGTCCTATTAGGTAGGTGCCTAAGAAACCTACAGACATAAACGATGGCGCGGAGTAACTTAGACCACGATGACATGCGTAGTGCGAGTGCATAGATCGGAGATTCAGCAACCTCAACAATCACGGGATGAGAAACAGACTTCCGTTCGGGTACATCCTCGTCCTCTGCACCGTGGTCAAAGGGTTGCATGGGCCACTCTGACGGATCATGGGAAATCCAAGAAGGTCCACGATGCCACAATGGATGATGCAGAAGATTAAGTGGAGTAACACCACGAGACAGGCAATCAGCGGGGTTCTCGATACCCGCGACGTGATTGAAACAAGTAGCAGGAACAAGTTCAATTAATTTACTAACGCGGTTGGCGACAAATTCTGCCAGCGGTGAGGAGAAGAATAAATCCAAGAGAGCACTATTTTGGAGTCAGAAAACGCGTATATTTTATTGATATGGTAGTGGGGCAAAACTGTGTCTTGAACCTTGCGGAGCAACTGAGACAGCAGAAGGGCCGCGCACAACTCTAGTCTCGCAACCGAAATGGTTTTAATTGGCGAGACCTTGGACTTGGCACAAACTAACTGCACCGAGTAGTTAGAACCAATGCGGACTTGCAGATATACGACTCCCCCGTAAGCACGCTCGCTGGCATCAGCGAAACCTATTAAGTTGATGGTACATCCGTCTACCAACCCAAGATGACGCGGTATAGTAATTTGATTGAGCGCGGTAAGCTCAATACAAAACTGGCTCCAAGCGGCGACAATATGGTCAGGGGGTGTTTCATCCCACTCACACTTTGATAACCAAAGTTCTTTGATCAAGAGCTTGGCGTACAAAATTGTGGGAGCCACAAAACCCATTATGTCCCATAGTCGAGCCACTGTGGACAGCATAGTGCGTTTGGTGCACTTATCATCTGGCGGTGAGACGTCAAACCGAAAACTATCACAGGATTTGTCCCAGCGTAAACCGAGAACTTTATGCGGTACAGACTTCTCAAACTCAATGTCTGGAGAAGCTTTATGAGAATCAGGTATGCGTGCGAAAACCTCCTTAGAATTGCTTGTCCATTTGACAAGATCAAACTGGCCTCGCTTTAAAAGCTGAATAAGCTCTTCACAAAGCGAAATTGCTAGCGGAACGGATATGACACTACAAGCAATGTCATCCATGTACAAAGCGGCAGTAGCAACAGCTGCTGCGGCGGGAAAGTGGTCGCCTTCATCAGCAATCAACTGGCGAATAACTCGTAACGCGTGATATGGTCTAGACTTGTGTCCAAAACAAACACGATTGAACTGATACACGGATAAAGGTTCCTTATTATCAAAACGATAAAAAATCCGTTGAAATCTACGGTCAGATACACGAATGCCGATACTGAGAGACATTTGGCGGCAATCAGCTGACAGAGCGATTTGGAAAGGACGAAACCTTATTATGATGTTAAATAAATCATCCTGTAGATTAGGGCCGGCATGCATAATGTCATTAATCGACTGACCCGATGTAGTCCTACAACTAGCATCTAAAACCACACGAAGTTAAGTAGAGGTTTTATCTTCGCGAACTACGCCGTGATGCGGGATATAATATGAGGGAAGAGAATTGCCCTCGTTGTTAACAACTACACTCAAAAAATCTTTATTTAGGTAGTCACGAATGACATCATTATAGGCGCCGCGTAACTTAAGTGATGCATCAAGTTTACGTTCTAAACAATGAAAACGTCTAAGCGCAGCAGCGTACGAGTCGCCTAACGAATAAGGGTCACCATAGAATGGCAACGCCACAAGGTATCTGCCACTGTCGTCACGAACAGTGGTAGCGCGGAAATGTTGTTCACACTCGAGATCCTTACGGCTCATCGAGGGCGGTGCGGTAATCTCTTCAAGCTCCCAGAATCGCTTGAGAAGAGTCAATATTAGTTTAAGAGAGAGCTGAAGAATCAATATTATTTTCTTGAAGAACAGAACAACAAGAAGACGTAATATAATGAGAAGTATGTAACGTAGGTACGGTACCCATAATCACATACCCAAATACCGTCTCAATAGCGGTCGGTAAATTATGTTGCTCACTACGTACAACTTTAGGTAGTAACAAGTGCGGAAATATTGAAGCTCCGATCAAAACATCAATTTCTGCCGGATTCGCAAATTCCGCGTCTGCTAGCGGCAATGTCTCGAGATGTGTGAGTAGCGATACGTCCACATTAGCGTTCGGCAATGTGTGCGTAATACGCTCCACGATAAGCGAAGAAATGTTAAAATTAATATCCCTATCAAAACGCGAATGTATTTTAATATCTACGGAACCCTTGCAATGTTTTTCTGACGCTCCGATCCCCTTGACTACTAAGTTAGTATTTTTAAAGTTATCCCACAGTCCGAGGCATTTGAAACAATCAGAAGTAATAAAGTTACTCTGTGATGCGCTATCGAGTAAACAACGAACTATGTGTGGTGCGTTATTAATATCATGAACGATAACTTGCGCTGTTGCTAATAGAACAGTTTTGGACGCCGTACACTGCGGTTTAGCATCGCGCTGAGCATGAAAAGCGCGCGAGGGTTGTCCGCGTGTGTGTGCTGCCAGCGCAATGGACGTCGCACACATCGATACTTCGCACTGAGACGCGGAGGGGGAAGCCACCGTGGCGGCCTGCACCTGCAACGTAAGTGGGCTAGAAATTGGGTCTAGGTTACCGGATTGGCCCGACAACGGATAACTTTTATCAAAATGTAATAATGAGTGATGTCGTTGATTACATGAACGACACTTTGTCTTACTAGAGCAATCACTCGTTTTATGTTTTATACTTGAACAATTACCGCAAGCTTTGTTTTCTTTTACACATTTGAAACGAGCAGTTGGATTTAAATTATTAAAAGCGGGGCATTTATAGAAATAATCGTGTACTATATTTTTGCACAGACACTTCTGTGAATTATTATTATTAAATTTCGAGCATGCTACGTAAGATTGCGGATTAGGGACCGAGTTATTATTGCTATTTCGCGATTTATTCGACTTTTGTTTGCTATTGTAATTATTAGACGAGCTAGATGAACTAGACTGCGTATTATGAAATATTCGATACTGATCTTTGATGAAAGAAATAAAACTATCTAGTGTAGGTATTTTATGATTACGTTCCGTCATCTCGAAAGCACGAATTGTTTCAGTGTCAAACTTTTTTAAGGCGAGTTGAAGAAACATAACGTCGTAAAGATCTTTTAATTTTAAGTTTTTAAGGGAAATAACTGCGGTAACTAAGTTGTCTATAAACAGCTGGAAATTCGAAGCAGACGCGGCACCGGACGATTTAAGATTTAAAGCTTGATCAAAGTAAGTAGACGCTAGAACACGAGTATCTTGATACCTATCAAGTAGTGACTGGAATATGACCTGATAGTTCTCAGCACTGGGTGTGACACCTACGAATACGGACTGGGCCTTCGGTGACAGCTTACCTATATAGTACAACCTGTCAGCATCTGTCAGAGAACCATTATCGTGCACTGTAGACTTAAAACTCGCATAGAATAACGGCCAATTTCGTATATGTCCATCAAATGACATAAGCTCAACTAGCGGTAATCTCGGCGCCCAAACCGCCGGCGAGGCAGAAACGGGCTGCGCGGAACACCTACCCTCTAATAGTGATTGTATGCGCTTGATGATACAATAAAGATCTTCGAATGACGTGAGTGTACGCCTGATAATTCGGCTGTGCATCAGGGTTAATAGAAAGCAATCTTGCGTTATAATCGTCTAACAACTTATGAAAATCTGTTCGAATACTATCTACTGTCATACAATAACTAAGAAATGATTCCCTATTAATACCGGAAGTAGCGGCAGTTTTTGAGCGCTCGTAAATATTTTGAATACGCTCAAATAAAATATTACGTTTAGCTTCCAGGATTGTCAGCTCTTTTTCTTCCGACATACATGGTTTCTTTTGTTGCGCCATGTCTAAGTAGGTATAAGCTAATGAGACCGAATCAAAATAAGAATACCGAAAGTACCTATTATTTTACATAAGTAGGTGTTTATGCGGTAGTTATTCGTAAGTATTCAACAACTTTAAGGCGGTGGAATTAAAAGGTGCTTGAAATATGGAATTTACAAGACAACTATGATAGTTCCAGTATTAATAATTGGGAAGATATATTAGATTAGTAGGTAGCTACATAAAAGTATATTACCTACGGAAGCGTGCGGAAGTAACCACGTAATGGGTATGTAAATGGACAAGGAGTATAGCTAGGTGCTATAACTATCTACGTAGGTACTTCTAGAAGATACCTAAGCGAGATAAACGAGAGGTTACGTATAAACGCAAATGAATCCGGCTCAAAGGACCAAAAAATGGTTCGGCGTTGCACCGAAATATGTACTAGGTGATTTCGTGATATGGAAAATTATTTTTAATTGTGGACTGTACAAAGGATGGCTGGTAAATCGCCTAGAAGATGGGTGAACGGGCGATCTTATGATTATTGGAAATTGATAGGAGGCACGCCTTACCTTACAAAATGGCGCCCGCCTGCGTCTTCGACAGTCGGGCCACAAGCTGATCACTCCACTTGGATCCAGCCCGAAGCTGCACAGATCACTCCACTGCACCCGTGGGTGGTTTAGTTCTCGTTTATAGTTCCTATGAAAAGTGGTAAATATTGCGGTATTGCATACGTTCGGCGCGGCGCGAGGCTGCTTAAGACCGATCAGCGTGACGATTGATCTTCGACTCCATCGCAGCGTCATTGAATTCCGCGACCAATTAGAGCTAGGCGTGCCTTTTGGAAGGAAGGGGATAAAAGATCGCTCGTTTTGACACTGCGGTATGCAAAGGAATTTATTAGCTAGGTGTTGACATAATTAATTAGCAATGGAAAAGATAGATGGCGCTACCATATGGTATTATACTTATTATTTTGTAATGTACTCGCATGTAAAATATATACGTACTCTTGGTTTTATACTCATATATAATTGTATTGACATAGTATTATGTCCAATTCTTTTATGTACCCATTACGACACTGTTCCACTAGGTACACCGTTACCCACACAATTGTACTTTTATTATATACCTTTTCCAAACTAGGTTGTCTGGAAGATATCGCATTTTGCGATAAGACCGCCCTGTTGTGCAACTAGTTTTAAGTTAATTATACCATTGTAATTCTGTATGTATATAACTGGTGTACAATAAAATGTTAATCTATCTATCTATCAATATCTAAAATCTTAATATTTACACAACATAAAACTTACAGAACGGTACAATACTCTTATAATTATGTTCATCATTATCTGCCATATATGGAAATTGTCCCACTGCTGGCCATGGACCTCTTCTTACTACCCGAAGAGTCAGTCCACGCTAGCCATAGGCAGGTTGGCAAATTGGCAGACTACACATACCACCGCAAATAGGTTGCGGCAGTGGATTCGGTTGCGCTGTCGCTTCCGACATTCGTACAAGACGGTCCGGAACACAAGCACCTGGAAAGCCACCGTTTAGTTTTGCACGGCAGTTAAGCTGAGAAAGGAGAAATGAGACAGCACAGCGAGAGATGGATCGTCGTCGCCCTCTCTCCAACCGCAGATCTGGGCGTCTGTATAATCTGTGGATTGGCCAACGGGACGTCTCACCGTTCTACCAGTACCAGACCGTAAAGGCGGTGAAGGCGCAAGTGCGCCTACCGGGGGAGAATATTTTGGATGGGGTCCGTTTATGAGGTTTGAATCCCGGCGGGGTTGCTTCTCGTAATTTAACCACAGTATGATAAACCACACCGTCGCGTGGTAGATTCGCGTGATCTTGCCTTAAAGGGAGGCACCACCTCGGTATTGTTTGTGTGTAGTCTGAATCATTCGTGCATTGCACTCTCCACTGGGCTCAGAATTTAATTTATTTGATTTGAAGAGGGACCCGCAAACAGAGTTCTTTCACCACGACACCAAGAGAAAAACTTGAAATGTGTTTGGTTTCCTTACGATGTTTCCTCTGACCGTTGACAGTGAAAGGAAACATCATGTAGAAACCAAGCGATAATAATTAATAATTTAATATACACTTAGCTTCGGGAAGTTAGAGGCACTTGCTGTGCAGCTGTTTGTTAGTCTTGCCACTGGGCTTTCGCTCCCCTCATATTAATAGATATCTTTCGCATAGCAATAAATTCAACCCTCTTTACTCTTTCTCTCTTTATTCTTTATTGTACACACCAAAAAAAAAGACAAATACATGAAAAGACTAAAAAATAAACATAAATTATATGTACAAAGGCGAGCTTAACTCAACACTGAGTTTTCTACCAGCAAACTTACTAATTATATTCTAGGAATAAATCGATCTTTGTTCTCTTCTAAGGAATGTAAGCCAGCAAATAATAGTAACATTTTTTGATTAAAGCATGGTAATAGTACAATGAACCCTCACATAAAGAGAGGACCAACATTTTATGCGACGGCTAAGTATAGGGGAAATGCTGAGTTTGCTCTAACCCTTTAAGTTGCCTTATGTGAGAACGAGATTTCCGAAGTAAATCTTGGGGATTAGAAAAATATAGAAAACTGAGTAAAGGAAAGAGTCAACGTTCCTAAACAAGCTGTATCAAAGTATTTGTACTGCGCCGATTGTTTCAGCGGAATGTTTTCCATTTGTCTAATTAACGATGCCGAAGTTCTGACCTTAATAAGCTCTTGAACCACAATCTATCAAGTTCGAGTAATGAAATTGAGTATAAGAACATTGATACGACCTTCGAACATCAAATAAGAACTTTTGCTTCTGTTCGATTAGGTAGCATCTATATTATGGAGTTGTCCGTGTGGTGACGGATTAAGAATACGAATTGTCACCTACCCATATCATCCCATGGGTGTCGTAAGAGCCGACAGAGGGAGCATGTTATGCATAGAACAGCACTGTAAGAGAAGGAAAACTTGACACAAACCTTATACCAACCCGTTCGGCCAGCGTGGTATAGTAGGCCAATTCCTCCTTTTAAAGGAGAGGCCTAGTCCAGTAGTGGACTGTTAAAGGCTGATGATGATGATGATGATATTATGGAGTAGCCATTTATGGGGTTCCATTAGGGAAATATAGGGAACTCGTAGTTTACAATGATCTGGGTGTTCATTGTGTCCGTTGATTGTATGTTGGTAAAGTCCCTCACGATTCAGGATTTATTCCTAAAACGGGAGAAGTGTTAGTAAAAAAATAAAATCTACCACCCGCCTCTTCGTAGTTTAAGTAACTAACGACTGCAGCGTAAAAATTTTCAAATGGGTGTGCATATAAATTTAAACAGTTTCTTATCGGTAAAAGTCTATTGTGTCGTACGCTAGTTATTTTAGCCATTAGAGGATTGCTTAAACAATTTTTTATTTATTAGTGCGTTTTCGGAATGTATGTAATATCATCATCAATCAGGACCTGCCTTCACCTTCCACGAGGATAAGCGATGGTGTTTTAGAGGGATTTCAATTGTTCTTAGTAGTCACACATGTAGGGAAAAACGTCTTAGGTTAAACTACGAAGGCTTAACTGGTTAACGAGTAGTAGTGAAATAACTCTTATAAATCTAATATTTGGTGGGCGATAAAACTATGACTATGCTTGTCCTCAGTGGCGGGATCAAAATTTTAGGTTAGTGGTTATTTTGTAAAGGGTCTTGATCCCGAAGAAGCAACCTATTTAAAAGTAATTTGTGCATGATGCCAGCCTCAAATGATTTGGAGAGGCGAGTGGGTCTTGAGCTAGTCAGTATCAGAAAAGCTCCCTACAGTGTAGAGACAGTTTTGATAAATAAAAGAGACACCTATCAAATCATACTTTCATTTATTCAGTTTGGCACAAGGATATATCTTTAGATTACGTCGTGATTCTACATTTACATTTAGAGCCCAGTTCGGAAAGCAAAGACATAGAACCAAGAGAAAGAACGGGCAATAAAACTCTTGGTCATTCTTTTCAATAATGAACAAACAGTGGTACAGCCAATCTATATCAAATATCAATGTTGTGGGTAGTTTTATATTACTAGAAAGTTCAGTCTTACAACAGAACATAATAAGCATTATTTAGCATCAATAAAAATTACTAAATGTATACCACAGGTATATAATGAATCTCATTGAAACAACTTGATCCACAGTATATTATTCTATCCTATATTACAATCTTTAGTATCTCACAAACGATCAAACTACCCACAATCAATGTCAATAAGACAATGATTACATCATCTTACATTATTTCCTAGATGATTAAACAAAAGAACAAGCAACACAATATTGAAACACAGTGGCAGTTAAATAGTTAGAACCATATCGTACCTGAGCAGTCGTCGAAGGAGAATAGGACGAACTAGCCGAGCCTGTCGACTTATATAGGTACACCTTATTAACACGTTTGACAGTTTAACTATCAAACGTCATGTCAGTGTCATTTAACTGCCACTATCCTTTTACATATTATGTATAAATACTTGGATATCAGTATATTCAGCCCACAGCCTAGATATGATTACATATCTCTCACGGCCAGACTGACAATTACTTCGTCCTCGAAGTACAATAAATAACACTTTACTAAACAATCGCCCGACTGGCGCCCTGTATTATGTAACAATTAATTCTTACCATACTGATTAAAACCATCTAAAAACTATAGTATCGTTACGTCCGCTACGGCTATACTGACTTACGTCGTCATCTAAGTAAGTTCAATTATACGAATAGTATCACAACAAAAATCCATTTGTACGAAACAATTACACAAAAATAAACTGGACTCATATTTACAGTAATTACGGTTTCATTTTGTGAATCTAGAAATAATTTTTTCTGTATCAGCTGCTTTGATACCATTGTTACAAATTGTATTTACTATTCTATGAAGGGATCATTAACATTCACAATACACATGTTACATAGAAGTACAGCTTTCATTTTAGAATATTACACCACTGCATTATCCATCCACAGAATGACAAAAATAATTTAGTACAAAAGGAGCCCTCTCGAAGCATCATAAAAATTGAAGTAACGTTTTTAAGAATAAAGAATTAAAAATTCTTAGGTATTTCTGCTTATGGCTGATAAATAATTTAAATAAAGTAAATAATTGAAATTCACAACTGACGTATGTGACGTCGCTGTGACGTCGCTGTGACGTCGTGATGGCACCGTCCGCCCTGCCGCCTGCATCTTCGCCCCCCACCGCACCTCGAGCTGCTATAAATGCTGAGGCGCTGGCTGCACCCGTTCTCTTTTCTGGCGGCTGCGAGACAGACGAGCTAAGTGACCAGCTTTCCCTGACGACCACCGGGCAGGCGGACCCTCAACAAGTCCCTTACCATCGCCGAATCACGTGACCCTGTTTATATCTTTTCGAATAACATTTTTTTAGTATGTTTTTCGCTAGTGAAACGCTTGCTAAAAGATGTTTAGATTAACTTGAAGAATTAAATCAATTTTTATTGTAACATCCAACTCACGTTTCCATTTAACCTCACCCCAAGGTAGTCCAACGTTACAGTGGACACCTGGAAGTTCTCCTTCGTTACAGTGGCGCCCACGGGAATATATAGGTAGGGTTTTGTTGAGAATCCGCTGCCCGGTGAGTCCGTTTTTTAATTTTTTAACTGTGTATGTGTGAAATTGTTCCAAAGCAGTGTGTGATTATTTTAGTGGCATATGTTGTTTCTTTTTGCTTGTTCTATTGTGCTCGGGAAGTCAGTGGTGTTGTGCCGATCACAATAGACATTTTCTCTTTTTGTTCTGCTGTGCTCGGAAGGTCGGTCGTGTTGAGCCGGTCACAACAGACAAATTTTTGCTTACTACGCATGGTAAGCTTTTTTATATTATAACTATTTCTATTGCCGCGTGTGATAATTAATTTTGTATCAACCGCATAAGTAACAAGTTATAATCGTTTTGCTTGCGAACACGTGTCAACTAAATGACGCGCTGTGGTCACATTCATTGATCGCATTCTTTGTATTGTGATTTATGGCCTCGCGTCCTCTAACGACGCACTAAGGTCACCTTCGTTGATCGTATGCTTCGCGATTAGCTTTTTTAAATGCCCACTATGGTAATTAATTGCTGCTGGTAATTATTGCTAATAATTACTACTTTGGCTGACTTATGGAACGAATTCACACCCTTCTCTTTTTCATTTCTTCTCATTTTTCTACTCTAACCTTCTGCTAGTGACTTTGTGCGGCGATATATTTCTATATAGTAGATATTATTAAATACTGTTACCGCCTACTACGGCGATTATCTTTCGAAGTTAATTTTTTTTTCCTTCCTACTAAGAAAGTTGCATCCTTATTATACGACGTCTACTTATTACAGTTGGACTGGCTGAAAATGAACGTACCTAAAGATGCTATCGTATTATATACTAGGTATTTAGCTAGAATTCCGCGTTCATTTATTAATGAAATGTACACGTGTCACATGCAGGTTGCTCACTAACAATAATTAACGAATTTAATACTTGTCTATTTGGTATAGAAATACGAATATTATCGTAGAATTATTGGTTGTTCGTTTTGTCAAATGTTTATTTTGCTACAATCGTTGTTTTTGGTCTTCGATTTTATCTCCTTGCTACCGCCTATCGGTATGTTATTTGCAAATGCATCTATTTATGCATTTACTGTTCATTGTGAACTCAAACATAAAATTCCTGCGTCGCAATTATTGAATTATATTTTTTTTGTAATGTTTTGTGTCGCTAGGATTGTTCTTTCAATGTCTGGTTTCTATTGAAATATATAAAACTTATAATGATAAATAAATGATAAAATGAAACCGCTGACAGCCGTAAAAATACTTAATTATCAATATGTAACTTGTTTCCTTTATACAAAATGCTATGCATCTGGTTTTACCAAACCATCTTAAATAGTGCTGGTTATAATGTGTTCTTGTGTTTACGCAAATGTTATTATATGAAACTGAATTTATCAAACTTAATTGAACTAAACTAACTTTAACTAAAGTGGGTATTTGCACATAAATTAAATCAATAACTTCTATTCTTGAATAACTAAGTGGCTATTTACATATAAATCAAATAAATAATTTTTAAACCTCATTAAATCACTAAAGTGGTTGTGTAATCCCCTTTTGTATTTCACAATCAACTAGTTTAAACCTAAAAGCTGAATAAAATAATTGAATCTTATTCTATTACAGCATAAATGTGTTTATAATCGATTGGGTACAGTTTCATTAACTACAATGTAAGACGCATATCTATTCAAAGTTATTATTACCTACATAATTATTTGTGAAGGCCAACAATTATAGTGCTATTGTTTTCGAGTTGGAGCTCACAAGTCACAAGATAACGCATTGTTGTGTTAACGATTTATGTAAACATGCTAACATAAAATGAATAAATATTTCAGTTATAAATTGTCGCAGAAGTTTATTGTATGTAATATTGTTGCACAAATTTGTTACTTATCTAACTAAATATCTAACTATCAGTTATGGTTTGCCAAACAAATACCTCTTGGTGATTTCCATATAAAAGATCGTAAATTAACTCACTACAAAGTTTAAGAATCTAATGATTATTGCTCATCACTAATGATCTTATCACTAAAATAACTTAACACTTTGTTACAAATAGAATATAAAATCTTTAATTCCCGATTACAGCTAAATCATTTACCCAATTATCTTGTTACATATAGCTTTAGTAATGACTGATCGAAATATCCAATCAATATGACCGGTCGCGGCGGTGGCGTAGGTTTCTACATAAAACGCGGCATTAACGCGCGGTCATGGACGGGTACTAACGATCCTAGGTTCGATTCCGTGGAGCAGATGTGGCTCACACTCACGCTGCACGGAAAGAAGATTGCCATTGGCACGGCTTATCGTCCTCCATGGCTGAATTTGGATGTATTCCTAGATTCAATTAGCCTTACGTTAAGTGCTTTGGGACATTGCGATCATTTTGTTTTGCTGGGAGACCTGAACGTTAATATCCAAAATAATAATGATACTAAAACGAAAAAACTTAATGATTTCTTTGGCTGCGTGGGTCTTACTCAACTAGTGTCGTCTCCTACCCATTTTACCGAGGATAGTGAGAGTTTAATTGATTTGATTTATACAGACTTGAGTGCGAGGTGTGTCAATGTCGAGCCATATAAATTAATTAATAGCCATTCGTTTGTAAGCTGTGAACTCTGTATCAAGAAGCAGAAATTGTTACCACAATTTTTTACGAGACGATCGTTTAAAAACATATGCACTGAAACTATGCGCGACGATATAGAAAAAATACGCTGGGATCTTATATCAGACCTGACTGACGTGAACGACATGGTGAGCGCATTGAATAAATGGTTGACCTTGTTGTTTGATATTCATGCTCCTGTTAGAGTTTGCATAGTTAGGAGTAATTCTTATCCTTGGATAACTGATACGATTAGACTCATGATGAGGCACAGGGACGATGCGTTGGTTAGGTTTCGACGACTAAAGACGGAAACTAGTAAAATATATTATAAGCAACTAAAGTCCACAGTATCTACCGCGTTGTACCGAGAAAAAGTAGCATATTATAAACACAATATTAATAATAAAATAAAAAATCCTAAAGTCCTGTGGAAAAACTTGAAAACGACCATTTTACCGCCAACACAGGGGTCTATATTCCTTCACATCTCAACGACCCCGACACCATAAATTCTTTCTTTTTGACTGTGCCTGGTAATTCAAAAACTAGTATTTCTCATCTCACATTTCATGAATACCATAGGTTTAGTGACGCCACGTTTGGCTTAGTAACTGTGGACCAAGATTTCGTTTATCGCATTATACAGGGTCTTAAGTCAAACGTCGAGGGATATGATAAAATTAATTTAATTATGATTAAAATGACTTTGACACGCACACTACGAACTATAACAGACATAATAAATCGGTCTATAGTAACGTCTACGGTACCCGATATATGGAAGGTAGCTAGTGTAAGACCACTACCTAAAACACCGAATCCTACCGGCATTCAGGACTTACGGCCAATAAGCATCTTGCCCTGTCTGTCTAAAGTCTTGGAGAAGGTTGTGAGTCGCCAGCTTACGGATTTTTTGGAAAAGCACGAGATTTTACCTAGTCTACAATCCGGATTTAGACGATTTCGGGGAACCACTACGGCACTCTTAGATGTCACTGATAACATCTTGTCTGCCCAGGATAAGGGTATGTGCACGATACTGGTTCTATTGGACAACTCCCGCGCGTTTGACGCCATAAATTTAAATTTACTGTTATCCAAAATGCGCTATTATGGATTTGACAACAAGGCAGTAATGTGGTTCCATAGCTACCTAACTAATCGATTACAATTTGTGGAGTTGAATACAACGAACGGGACCACACTGACCTCGAGACCTGCTTCTTTGACGAGAGGAGTGCCACAGGGCTCGATCTTAGGACCTATACTTTTTAATCTTTACTGTGCGGATATCAAGGAATCCATAAAAAAATGTAAATATCATATTTACGCGGATGATGTCCAGATCTACATGTCATTTAAGGTTACGGATTATGAAAAAGCTATAAAAGACTTGAATGACGATCTTGAACGATTAGTCGCGTGGTCTGAGAATAACTGCTTGTTGTTAAATCCAACTAAGACGAAATACATCATATTTGGTACCAAAAACAATTTGCGATTGTTGCATTCGGCATCTAAAGTTCATCTTAGAGGGAGTCCATTGGAGCGAGTATATGAGGCCAGAAACCTGGGACTGATAATGGATTCTGAGCTACGATTTGAGAAGCATATTAGTAATGCTGTACAGAACTGTTTTTACAGGTTGAGAGTGCTGTATAAAATGCGTCCTTACCTATCTGAAGAATTACGTGTTCAGCTGGTTGATTCACTGATATTAAGCAAATTAAATTATGCCGATGCCGTGTATGGCCCTAGACTCTTGGCACGTACAGACAGGCAAATACAAAGGGTGCAGAATGCATGCGCTCGATTTTGTTTTTCAGTACCATTCAGAGGCCATGTAACGCCATTCTTCAATAAAAAATTTATTTTGAAAATGAAATCTCGGAGGAAATTACATTTGGCTTGTTTGTTATTTGGTGTCATAAAATTGCAACAACCACAATATCTATATGACAAACTAACATGGGTCACAAATGGCAGCGAGCGGCTAAGCAGAAGGTGCTCGAAGCAACTGTCTATCACATTGCATCGCACAGAGGCTTTTAGAGGTAGCTTTCGCTATGCTGCTTCAAAGTGCTGGAACAACATCCCTCCTCCACTGCGGAATCTTACGTCACTACACACTTTTAGACGAAACTTGAAAAAATTCCTCATAGACGAGCAGCAAAAAATAAGTGACATTAATTTCAATGCCTCTCTGATCTAAATTTCCATTTCATTACCTAAATAAAAACTTTATATTATTTAATTAAAATTAATAATAATTTGGGACAACGAAACAATAATCTGATACGGACTTGACGAGTTCGTGTCATTTTAATCAATTTCTATTACTTAGAGTTAGACATTAATTTCATACAATAATTCCGACGTGAAATTGGTTTATGTGCCTAATGATAGTGACATTATAGTTCATTAACTTATACTGACATTTTAATACATTATAATTAATTCATCATATATATTTTTTTTTGTTACAGATATATTATTTATTTGACATACTAAATATTTATATTTTTATTTTTTTGTTTGTTTCAGACATATTATTTATTTGACATACTAATTATTTTTCAAATAATAACTATCATTTGCAATGCAATTTCTTTACTGTAACCCATTTTGTTAATGAATTATGACATTTTATGCACGGTTGCCGTATTTACTATACTTGTCAATACGTTTTTGAATAAAAGCTCTCGAGTTGCTTGCGTCCTTAATAGTTGATATTTTCGGAGACATGTATGTCGATCGCGCAGTGTCTTGGTCTGTATTGTCAATGCACGCTGGGTGAGAAACCTGTAATAAAAGAACATAACAAACATCATAACCTTTTAATGCTTCAAGGTACCTAATCGATACCTTTACAAAAAATATAGATTAAGCATTACCTCACCTTTAGGATCTGCTACTCGCGCTTGTGTGAGCTAGGTATATACCTACAACGCCTTCCAAGGTATTCTACTACCTTGATCGACAGCCGATAAGTCTACGTCTGACACCTGATACCCAATTGCTATGGCATCCTGCGTTAATCTGTAACTGAACACAAATACGTATAGTATCGCTATGATGTACTGCAATGCACTTTGCTAGTTTACGAATTTGTTAAGCTGAACTTACCACAGTTGTCTTGGTCAGTATCTTGAACATAAAGCAATGTTTTATCCTTAGTTATTTTATATATGTATGTGTTAACTTGTATATATATCAAGCAACTGAACGCTTGAATTGCGCGTGCTCGTGATACATTTTAGATGCGTGTGGATACGGCGGCTGTTGTGCGGCCACTGGACTGGCGTCCTGCAAAACACAGTCACGGTAGTATAATCTAACAGTATTGTAACTCGGCCGTCTTCGTGAGTTATATACCTACCAGACGCGCCGCATGCGAGCTGCGGCACGATCGCGGCTGTGGGTACTTCAGGCACAGTCCGCACAGTCTAATGGGTACTTTGCTCGAGGCGCGTAGGTATAACTCGAGTTTCGTGCGTTTGTATGGAGTTACAATACTGTTAGATATTATTACCGTGACACAGTGGAAGGCACGCCTTCACGCGCCACTCTGGCGCCATAAACATTATTTAGCTATTAGTAGATGTAGCCAGCACACTAAACTTACCGTTCGCATCGTTCAATGTAGGTACACATATTGTTAGTATATATATTATGTCCATATTATTATATAACTTTATTGCTATTTACATGTATTTTGCTTTAGTTAAATATTTATTCACGTATGTTTATTGCTAGATATTAATACATTATTTATTTATATATAAATAATTATCTATACCTATGTTTTCTGATATCTCTTCCGTGAGTCACTAGAGGGCCCAGTTGAAAATCGGAGCCAGGTATGGGCCTGGCACATGCCGAATTGGGTCCTGTTTTGACTGCACCCGACCATCTTTTTTATTATTTTTATTATTATTTATCTTTTCTCTTTACTCTTAGTCTTTTATTATGTTTTTTTTCTTTGTGCTTATGATTGTTCTTATAATATATTCTTTTTTTTTTAATTTTACTTACCTATATGTAACTTGTGTTGTGTGGAGTCAAAATAAATATTATTTCATTTCATTTCATTTCAAATATAATAAAATATTTTTTTCCCTTATGGCTCAGTGGTTAAAAGGTTGTTGTCGGATCGGTCTGTAGTTCGATTCTCGCTTGTATTTTTTTGTGTTTTTTAACTATGGTAGTGTATACTATGTCATCGACCGTCTCCTTCGATGATGTATTGTACATAACATCGTGCTCCGAATATTTTTTTGTGTTTTTAGCTATGGTAGTGTGTACTATATCATCGACGTTCTCCTTCGATGGTGTATTATTCATTATATCTTGCTGAGAATTGTGCATTTGTCTTTGATTGATTTGCATCGTGTTCAGAATCTAGATAATGACTCTCGTCAATGGAATGCGGTCAGCGCCAAGCGCGCAGTGATGACTCACGTGTTCACCGGCTCAAACTTTCGATCGCAGTAATAATTGTTATTCCATCTTAAATGAATACAATTTGTCCTTGCAATATTGCATCGACCTTGTTATTGAGCAATTTGTTTGTGATACTGCCGACTGATCGTATATTGTTAGTATCATAATATAGTAAAATCGTAATATTAGTTTACGACTTATACACTTTCAATTTAATTTCACTTATCGAGCCCGGGTTGTCAGGTGGTGCCTACCAACATAGACTGGGTGGCTATTTGCTCTAAAACTCACGTATAATACCTCTTCGCGCGTCGTGTATTATAATGAATACGACTAGCATCGGGAATGAATGCTGGCTTATTCATACGTATGATTGTGTGTGGGCCTTTTGAATGTGATATATGTCAGGTAATAGGAACGTTCAATGCTTGGTGACGTATTAATGGTCGAGGGTTATACTTGTTTTTTTTTATCTTTCAGGGTTAGTAGTTGCCTTGTATTTAACCTACTGACACCACCACCACTCATCTGTTTCAGGGTCCCGGAATGCAGTGGCCGCCTAGCAGCCACAGAATTTTCCCAGAGGGAAAATTCTGTGGCTGGTAGGCCACTGCACTGGCCTAATGGGGGGAGTGTGTGACGTCGCTGTGACGTCGTGATGGCACCGTCCGCCCGGCCGCCTGCATCTTCGCCCCGCACCGCACCTCGAGCTGCTATAAATGCTGAGGCGCTGGCTGCGCCCGTTCTCTTTTCTGGCGGCTGCGAGACAGACGAGCTAAGTGACCAGCTTACCCTGACAATCACCGGGCAGGCGGACCCTCAACAAATCCCTTACCATCGCCGAATCACGCGACCCTGTGTATATCTTTTCGAATAACATTTTTTTAGTAATTTTTTCGCTAGTGAAACGCTTGCTTAATGATGTTTAGATTTACTTGAAGAATTAAATCAATTTTTATTGTAACATCCAACTCACGTATTTCATTTAACCACACCCCAAGGTAGTCCAACGTTACAGTGGACACCTGGAAGGTCTCCTTCATTACACGTAAATAATTAAAATTGTTTTCACTAGTTAACAAGTATACAGGTACTTGTATGATAACAGTAGTGTAATACTAGGACAATATTTTATTCTAGTACACTGTCATTGCCATTGCCCTTCCTTTCACATTAAATAGACATGTAACAACGGTCAATCTCCTTGATACTATCTAGCCCCACACCTGCTGCACATGAGTCCAGGCTAGAACAAGGCGAAAGACTTCAGCAGTTCGTAGGCAATATGATCAATATCATCAACATCAAAATGATTATCAATATCATCAACATCATAATCATTATAAAAATCATTATCAAAATCATTATTAAAATCATTATCAAAATCATTATCAAAATCATCATCAAAATCATTATCAAAAGCATTATCATCAACATGGTCATCATTGCCAGCATTATCATCAACTTCTTAACCATCGTTAAGTTAATCATCAATAATAATTCAATCATCGTCAACTATTTAATCATCAATGAATAAATCGATGTTATCACATTATTATAGATATTTACATATACCTTTATATCATCACTGCTACCTACATTATCGATCCTTGTTTAGAAGAAGTGTATATGTAATGCTGTGTATGGTTATCAGAACCTCTTACCTATAGTAAGACCACCCTTTTATTTTCTTTGTATATGTATTTTAAAATTTAACTTAAATACTTTAGTAAGAAAACAAAAAAAATGTTATCTGTAAAAGCTACTATGTCATCAAAGAATATCTAAACGTTATTAATCTATAAATCGTAGCTATCTAAAAGTACAAAGTTCTTTATTATATTCCACAAAAATTAACTGTAGGAAAAACTATAAATGTAACTTATCATAATCAAAATTGATATCTATCGTAATTATACACTAAAATGTTATCAATTTAGAATAATAAATGCAGCAGACCCTATTAAAGCATGTTACTATAATACATCTTTTAACTATAATATATCAAATGCACCTAGGTATAATATATAGACTATTATAGTATATTACTAAACTGCTCCTCTCTCCTAAAAGTGCTCCATAATAATTGTTTCCTAATTGTAAGTCTACCACCCGTAAATGTACAGTATGGAATGCTATAAACTGAATTGACCTGAATGTATTGCAGGTACAAACAGTACAAAAGAATAAATAACTAATAATCAAGAATGAACCAATGTAGTTAATAGTTTATTTATGTTACCAATAGTCAGTGAACTGCCTAAAGTTAAACTAGACGCCAATGCCAGTAAAAGTACTCTTGGTAAGAAACGGTATAATAAATAGTCGTGTAGAAAGTCAAACCAGACACTAGTTAAAATAAGTTTAAATTCAGACCAGTCGGTTAATATTCCAATATCTATAAGTCAAATATACATACCTAGATTTATTAATTTAGGTCGCAAAACTTAAAAACATCAATGTACTTATACAAATACTTATTCTTCTTATTTAATTTCATAAATTTCAGTTTAATTTATCAATTGTATCATGCGATTGTGGCTATTTTCATTCCATTTACACAATCAGAACACTGACATCATTTTTAATTCGTTTTTTTTTTACGTATTTTACGTTAGGTATCTGGTTCATTCAGTTTCATTATAATTAAGATTTGACGATTCGTAAGAGGTTTGGTATAAAAATAGGAAGCTTACATGTAATTATTGTTTAAAATAAATAAACAAAACCCTTCAAGCACCTAGAATGATTAAATACCATTTTAATCATTATTGCCATGGTCTCCTACAATTGAACCCCACAAAGTACATATACACATATATCTTTGCATAAAAAATATCTCTACATAGCTTATCTATCTCAGTGTTTATACCAGAGATACTAAATTGATAAGATAGTTCATTACCGAGAGCTAATCCTAAGATTGATTATTACTATATGGTCTAAATAGGTTTACAGTTTAACACTTAGTTTAGCACTTCATAATAAAAATACATAATTTCAATGAATAAAAGCAGATAAAAAAAACCGTCTCATATTTTATTAATTTATTGAATTTATTTGTATTATTTCCGAGAATGGAAAAATAAACTATGAGAATGTTTTCGAAAAAAAATCAGTGATGTAATTTGGAACTATTTTCAAATTGAATCAATTTAGTTGAATAGCTTATTTCAGATCCATTTAATTAGACAATTATGTCTGCATTTATTACACATTTCATTTTAACTATTTTATCTGCTATTATCGTTATAAATAACTAGAAATTATCAACCAAAATAACACTACTTGAAAATATTGGATACTCTGCCATCTAATAGTGCCAGACATAAGCAAAATGATGTCACTTTCTTTAACAAGTCAATTTAATCCTATGTAATATAAAAACATTCTTCAATAACTACTTTTTAATAAAAATACCTTGAGCTATATATTTAGACGTAGCATATATGACCCTTCAGGCCTCAGGAGGATGAGGTATGTTAAAAAAAATAAAAGGAAATAGTTACTAAACGAAACTATCATTTTATCGATATGATCTAACTAGACACAGACCCGCTTGATATAATATAGAATATTTCTGTACCTACACACAAAAGTTCGCTTGTAGTAATAGTTATACAAAACTCATAGGTTATCTTTACAACATGTCATTCAAATGTGGTGCCTCTGAGACAAATGGAAGCTATTTGGTTTTGTTCTTCCAATAGAAATCAAAGTGACAAAATCATAAGTATGTCTATTGCAAGTAAACTGGTGGAAATTATCTGGGTACATGACAATTACTCACTACACAATTATAGAAAGTGCATTATTTGTAATTCTATACACAAATTTTTGTGCCATAAACAAATATTAACCAGTTAAAAATACGAGTATCTATATTTCAAAGATATGTTGAAGATAAATATACAGTTTAGTATTCTTATCTCCAGGGCAACACATTCAAGAGCTTAACATTAAAATATTCTTTTTTTTTCTGTCGTTATAGTTTGGATCCGATTTAATAAAACTATATAGCATGAACTGATTAATTTGGTAATTGTGGCGAAAATTTAACTACAGCTTATGGAACAGAGCTAAGGCACATTTCTACACCGCAATTTTGGTCTGTATGTAATGAATACACAGCCAACAAAATTAATGAAGAAATCTCTGAAATGTATTCTACCTACCATCATTTCATATTCGACTTGTAATAAAAAGATTCGTCAGAGCACTTCATTCTTGGAATTCAAATATGCAGGATGATTACCTACGCTAATCAGTACTTACACTAGAAAGAGTTATCAACAAAGTACAAGACAGCCAATGCTCATAACGAGTCTCTGTCAATCACTATAAATATTGCCTATTTAAATTCCAACAGATTAGAACAATATCGGCTACTGTAAAAATCAATTATAAATTTTCTGTAACTTTTTCGCTATTACCTACATAGTTTTATACTCAGATACATTTTTGATGAACATGTTAAAATAACCTGGTACCACATAAACACAATAGTCATATTTTTCGACCATTCATGGCTATAATCTTGGTGGAAGTACATTACCAGCGTTTGCAGTTGGTTGTTGCTGTTGGCTTCAGCATACTGTTGCAGATCGTTAAGACATGTAGTCGGTACTCATCCACCGGCTTGCTCTCGGCAACGTTGCTACTGGATCGTAGGGCAATCGTTCTCCGTCGTCAGCTGAACGGTGCAGTGACGGGCTTAGGCAGAATCATGGCATCAAGATGAGGAGACTCTGGAACTTGCAATTGGATGTTACTGCGTTCCATCGCGGCGGGCCGCCGCCGGCTAGTGAGGACCGGTTCTTCGGCCGACCCCGCCTGCGCGCCGCACTCCACTCACTCGTCGTACATCGCACCGCACACACGCCACGGCCATATATGTATTATTGTACTTGCGACCTATGCAATACAGTCTTTTTACCAGATATCGAAGCCTTTTCATAAGCCTAGACCACCAGCATCACATCTGGAGCTAGGCACTTATACAGATGGTCCTTCGCATGCAAGAATCGCCGTCTTAAAGCTGTGTGTCTTCAAGCTAATTTTTTCCTGTGGACTTCGGATTGTCGTTGGCCGCTTGCGCAACGAACACGTTGGAGGTCACTTGGAGGACAATCTACCCGAGGAATAAAAATTTTCTGAGTGAGTCCGTTCCATATCCTTTCTTTACCTTGTTTTCTCCTTTATTCCAGGAATTTAAAATAGTGCTATTGCGGATCAGGCATGTTGATCTCTTCATAATAGCCTATTCTTACAGCTATAAATCATTTTCATAATTACTTACATTTCTTTTTAATAACAATCATACAAATATTGCCAAAATATTAAAATACGTTCATCAAGTATTCGCATTATTAATTCATTTATGCAAAACAAATAGTTTTATGCTTAATGATTTTATCGCACTTCGTCGCTTACCTACGATCTATTGTGTCGACCGGTTTTATGACCCATCTATTGTTCTCGCAACAGCTGTGAATCACCGTTAGCTTTGTGTAAATAACTCATTGAGTTATTTAAATTCATTATTACATTATTTTATGCTGCCGATTTTTCCATTAATACCTACCTACCTACCTTTCGCTTTTTTTGCACTTTGCACATTTAGTTAAAACTTCTTAATATGTCTGATGCTAAACTTAAGGATCTTGTAAGGAAGCGTGGCAGTTATAAAGCAAAGCTTACGTCTTTTATAACCTTTCTTAAATTCTTACCAAGTACCGACTTAGATGCTTTTCAATCATCCGAGCTTCAATGCCGGCTTGAGCAAATGGAGATACTATATAAGGAATTCGACACGTTACAGATGGAATTGGAGATGTTGTCCGATAATGCGGGCGACCAGTACATCGAGCGTGAACAGTTTGAGGGTCTGTACTACGCGCAGTTGGGCCGCGCAAAGGCAATGCTTGCGCCTTCGTGCTCCTCTGCGCCAGCGTCAGCCAACGGTGCAGACGATACCATCCAACACCATCCGATTTCGTCAGGCTACCCAAGATAGACTTGCCTCACTTCAACGGGGACTATCAGCACTGGCTTGAATTCCGAGATACGTATATTGCCTTAATACATAACAATAACAGTATACAACCAATTAATAAATTTCATTATCTACGTGCTGCTTTGAAAGGCAGCGCGTCTTTAGTAATCAAAAGTATCGATTTTAAATCTGACAACTATGCCATCGCTTGGCAGTTGTTATTAGAACGTTACAATAACGAAAGGTTGCTTATAAATAATCACTTACATTCATTATTTAATTTTAACTCTATTCAAAAAGAATCTTGCAGTTCTTTACGTAGCATGGTTGACACCGTTAATAAAAACTTAAGGGCACTTGACACTCTGGGCCAGCCCACAGAACATTGGGACACTTTAATTATATACATGATGTCTAAGAAATTAAATTCTGTCACTAGCCGAGAGTGGGAAGAACATAAAAACGTTATAGATATATTTCCAAATTTAAAACATTTTACAAAATTCTTATGTAACAGAGCAGACTTACTCGAAACCCTATATGACCATAAAAACTTAAAATCTATTTACAACACAAACACTAAACAAAACTACGATACAAAAGCAAATTACCTTACAAATACAAAACCTATTTACACAAAAACTGACAAGGTAACATGTCCTATATGTTCTCAAAGCCACTTTTTGTTCAATTGTCAATCTTTTAAAAATCTTGATGTCGACTCAAGAGTCAAAAAAGCTACAGAATGTAATGTTTGTATGAATTGTCTACGTCCTGGTCATACAGAAAACCGTTGTAAACTATCACATTGCAAATTCAGACATAATACCCTTTTACACAAGGATACAGCATCAAACAATGACCAAAATATTGCTTTATCTACCAACACAGAACCACAAACTAATCAGGCATTCGTACTATTATCCACAGCTTTGGCAAAGGTGGCAGACGTCAATGGGAGGCTCCATACAGCCCGACTTCTACTGGACAACGGCAGTTCTTCCAATTTTGTCACTGAAAGCCTCTGTGATAAGCTTGGCGTGGTAAAACGAAGCACTAGCTCAACCATCTCAGGTATTAACGGTCTTATTTCTAGTACCTCCGAGAGTTGTAGTCTTACTGTGCAATCTTTTTATTGTGGTTATCGGGCGAGCATAAACTGTCTTATTTTACCGATGATTACGCAAAAGCTACCTGGCTCTTATGTAGATAAAAATATTATATCTATCCCGCCAGGCCTTCAGCTAGCAGACCCAACATTCAACATACCCTCAGCAATTGACATTCTTGTTGGTGCCGAGGTCTTCTGGGACGTCTTAGGTTCCGATTCAATAAATTTAGGGAAACATAAACCTAAATTACATTCATCAAAGTTAGGTTGGCTTATTTCGGGCTGTGTATATCAGTCTCGCCTTCATCAACCTGCCTTATGTAATTTCTTAACGGACAAGGAGTCTGAGCAATTTACTCGCTTTTGGGAGCTTGAATCTGTGTCCAGTAAGAACTGTTTCTCTACAGAAGAGCAAGCTACACAACGAGACGACACAACGTAATCAGCTTGGTCAATTCGTCGTCACCATCCCATTGAGGGAATCGCCTGAGTGCTTAGGTGACTCTTATGCGATGGCCAAGCGTCGATTTATATCCTTAGAGCGAAGATTTGATCGTGACCCTGTCTTTAAAAACAGATATTTACAATTTATCAAAGAATACATTGATTTTAATCACATGACACAAAATTCATCATTAAAACATTCTAAATTTAATTATTTCATGCCTCATCATGGTGTTGTGCGAGAGTCCAGTACAACTACAAAACTTCGAGTAGTTTACGACGCATCGGCATCCAGCACCTCAGGCAAATCCTTTAACGATATACAGATGGTAGGTCCCACTGTTCAAGAGGATTTATTATCTATACTCTTAAGGTACAGACAGCATCAATTTGTTGTAACAGGTGACATTGAAAAAATGTACAGAGCTATCTTAATCCATCCTTCGCAGCGCTCGTTGCAGCAAATTGTCTTTAGGTTTGATTCCTCAGAGCCTTTACGGACATATACTTTGAATACAGTGACGTACGGTACGGCATCAGCACCGTACTTAGCTACCAAATGCTTAGTATCTCTTGCAGACCAATGTTCAGATCCTAAAGTAAGTGAATCCATCAAGCGAGACTTTTACGTCGACGATTATTTAGGCGGGGGAGATTCAATTCAGTCTGTCATAGAATTATGCCAAGGTGTCATTACTACTCTCAAATCAGCTAAGTTTCATCTCCGCAAATGGCAATCAAATAGCCCAGAAATCTTAGAGGCTATCGCCAACACTGCCACAAAGAATTCAAACAAAACATTGAATTTAAATGACGAATCTCCTTGTAAAACGCTTGGTCTTTATTGGGACTGTAAATCAGACCATTTATTATTTTCAGTTAACTTAGAATATTCAAAAATTAAAATTACTAAACTTAACATATTATCTTTAATCAGTCAAGTTTTTGATCCACTTGGTCTCGTCGGGCCATGTATAGTTAAAGCCAAATTATTATTACAGCAATTATGGATTCTTAAATGTAATTGGGATGAAGACATACCTTTAAGTATACAGTCACAATTTCTTGAATTTATACAATCCCTTTCATGTCTTAACTCTCTTCGTATTCCTCGTTGGATTTCCTGTAGCAATGCATCTGTAGTCGAGCTTCATACCTTCACGGACGCTTCCGAACGTTGTTACGCCGCCTGTGTCTATGTGAGGACAGTGACAGTAGACGGGGCAGTTTGTGTTCGCCTTTTAGCTTCTAAAAGCAAGATTGCTCCTATAAAGCCCTTAAGCATTCCACGTAAAGAGCTATGTGGTTGTTTGATTGGTTCACGACTTTTCATGAAAGTACGTGAATCGGTTACATTACAAATTCATAAATGCTTCTTTTGGTGTGACTCGACAATAGTTCTCGGCTGGCTCTCTATGCAAGAACCAACCCGACTTGAACAATTCGTTCGAAACAGAATATTCGAAATACAGGAGACTACAACTGGCCATAAATGGAGTTATGTACCTTCCAAGAGTAATCCCGCTGATCTCGCAACTCGGGGCGTGAAGGCTGATTCCATCAGCGCATCCGCTCTCTGGTGGTCAGGTCCAGAATTCCTTCACCAGGTCGATATACAATTTCCTATAATACCTAACACACAACTTAATTTATTACCCGAGACATCTTTACATACAAAAGTGGATAATAGGTTGAATAAAAATAATAATATAATCGTAAATTTAATACACAATACATCATCATTTACAAAATTAATCAGAATCGTCGCTTATATACACCGATTTATTCATAATTGCAAGAAACAGAACACAAAAATACTATCACACCTTACATACATAGAATTACAAACATCACAGAACTTAATATTACAATTTTCTCAGCAGGAAATGTTCCCTGAGGAATACACAATTCTCAAAAACAAACAGACCTTAGTAAAGAAAAATAGACTTATTAGTTTATCACCATTTATTGATTCTGAAAATCTTATACGTGTCGGTGGGCGTCTTAAAAACTCTTATTACAGTTTTAGCGTCAAACACCCCATCTTACTGTGTAGCAAACACCACTTAACAAGAATAATATTTCAAAAAGAACACAAATCACTTTTTCATGCTGGGCCTCAATTACTTCTAGCACATATTAGGCTTACTTACTGGCCTTTAGCTGGGAGAAACCTGGCTAAGCAAACTGTGCGTAACTGTGTACGTTGTACTCGCTTCAAAGCGGAACCTGTCCAGGTCATAATGGGTAACCTGCCTGGTGACAGGACGCACTTAGAGTTTCCCTTCTTAAACACAGGTCTTGACTACGCCGGGCCAGTGCTGATAGCCGACCGCAAAGGTAGAGGTTGTAGGCTACTAAAATCATATATTTGCGTGTACAAACACGCAAATATATGATTTAAGCACACACACAGCTTTGACTGCGAAACATACAAATGTTTCGCAGTCAAAGCTGTTCACCTCGAACTGGTTTCCGACCTTACAAAGGAGGCGTTTCTTGCAGCCTTCAGTCGGTTCATAAGCCGTCGTGGTAAACCTCAGCGCGTATACTCCGACAACGGCACCACGTTCGTAGGCGCTTTCAACGAGCTCTCACGCTTCCTTCAAGAGTCTCGTCATTCAGTCGAATCAGACATTGCCAACCAGGGTATCGAATTTAAATTTATTCCAGCTTACTCCCCGCATTTCGGTGGCATCTGGGAGGCAGCAGTCAAATCAACGAAATATCTATTACGTAGAGTCATGAGCTTAACTCACTTAACGTATGAAGAGCTTTCAACATGCCTGGTCCAAATAGAGGCTGTTTTAAATTCCAGGCCTTTAACACCCCTTTCCACAGATCCTTCCGATTTATCTTATCTTTCTCCTTCTAATTTCCTTATTGGGCGGACTCTCACGTCGTTTCCCCGGCCTCAAATAGATGACCGCAATATGCAGCGGCTACAACGTTTTGACCGCATCGAGAAGCTACGCCAACATTTTTGGCAACGTTATTCAAATGAATACATTTCTACACTTCAGCAGCGAACAAAATGGCAGACCTCAAGGCAAGATCTTAAGCCAGGCATGATGGTTTTGGTGAAGGACGCCAATCTGCCACCTCTTCTTTGGCTGCTGGGCAGAGTCATCGCCGTCTATGCAGGATCTGACGGACATAGTAGAGTCGCCGACATCCGCACGAAAAAGGGCATCATAACTCGGGCCTTTAATAATATATGCCCTCTTCCAGTGTCCTGATGACATCATTTTGAAGTCCTCCACACTTCAACCGGGGGAATCTGTTACTGCGTTCCATCGCGGCGGGCCGCCGCCGGCTAGTGAGGACCGGTTCTTCGGCCGACCCCGCCTGCGCGCCGCACTCCACTCACTCGTCGTACATCGCAGCGCACACACGCTACGGCCATATATAATAATATTGTACTTGCGACCTATGCAATACAGTCTTTCTACCAAATATCGAAGCCTTTTCATTAGCCTAGACCACCAGCATCACATCACTGGAGCTAGGCACTCATACATGGATGTATTAGTATTGTGGGCGCAAATTTATCCCACTTCTGATGTCAGAATCAGAAAAGCTCCCTACGGTGTAGAGACAGTTTTGATAAATAAAAGAGACAACTATCAAATCATTCTTTCATTTATTCAATTTGGCACAAAGATATATCTTTAGATTACGTCGTGATTCTACATTTACATTTAGAGCCCAGTTCGCAAAGCAAAGACATAGAACCAAGAGAAAGAACGGGCAATAAAACTCTTGGTCATTCTTTTCAATAATGAACAAACAGTGGTACAGCCAATCTATATCAAATATCAATTTTGTGGGTAGTTTTAATTACTAGGAAGGTCAGTCTTACAACAGAACATAATAAGCATTATTTAGCATCAATACAAATTACTAAATGTATACCACAGGTATATAATGAATCTCATTGAAACAACTTGATCCACAGTATATTATTCTATCCTATATTACAATCTTTAGTATCTCACAAACGATCAAACTACCCACAATCAATATCAATAAGATAATGATTACATCATCATACATTATTTCCTAGATGATTAAACAAAAGAACAAGCAACACAATATTGAAACATAGTGGCAGTTAAATAGTTAGAACCATATCGTACCTGAGCAGTCGTCGAAGGAGAATAGGACGAACTAGCCGAGCCTGTCGACTTATATAGGTACACCTTATTAACACGTTTGACAGTTTAACTGTCAAACGTCATGTCAGTGTCATTTAACTGCCACTATCCTTTTACATATTATGTATAAATACGTGGATATCAGTAATTTCAGCCCACAGCCTAGATATTATTACATATCTCTCAAGCTCTTTAGACTCTCCTCTGTAAATAAAGATGAAAAAAAAAGACTTCTCTGCGTCCGCATAAAGGGAACTACAGAGCCGGCAATGTTAGTGGCCCGACACTGTCTGTACTAAAATTTTAATATTCGGAATTGCATTATAACTTACAATATCAAATTAATGAACGAATAATGATTCATGTTAATTTTATTTTTCGCTATCGGGAGCCGCAATATTGAAATATGAAATTTTAAGATTTTAATATAAAATTAACAGTAAACTGTTGGCATATTATTCGGAACACTGGTTCATTTTTATACGCATAATGGCATACGCAATCAATATTGGGAGCGCGTTCATATTAAATACGTATGTAATTTATACCAATAATTTAAGAAATATTCATTCCGGTCAGTAATTTTCACAGTAAAAGTAATTAATGGCAACAAGATATTTAAAGTGGATTTACAAGAGGTAATACTGAGAAGCAAGTCGCAATCCATCTCTGTTTTATCCTTTTGTAAGATAAAGAGAGCACTACTAAACTTGCTTAAATAAACTATTCCCGGAATAGGCTTTAAGACATGTCCTCAAAAGTTCTATCAAACCTTCAAAGGCGTGAAGTGTGAACGCTAGTCTAAATAATTCAACAAACAGCAATATACTGTTTGTCTAAACGGCTCTTGAAATAACTGTTGACATGGTCTACATTGACAGTTTCAAAGAAGGCTTCCCTTCGTCTCTTGTATATACCGATGCTTTTGTGTAAAGCGTTCTTCGGAATAAAGGATATTGTTATTTCACGTACGTTTAGTGCCTACCTTTGTAGTGTTTACCGTGTTTCTAAGCGAACAGTTTTCTTACGAAGCAAAGTGTTTGTTCAACGGATCCTATCTATATAGGTCAATGGAAAATTCGGGTACGAATTAAGATTGTAATTCTTCTGGCTAGGCTATTTGAGTCATAATATTTTTAGTTTGTTATGTCAACCTAAATCGATTACCAGAGCAAAATTTGTGTAGGAATATTCTTATAAATGCTAAATGTACGCAATCAACTAAATTATGGCTTGGAAACATAAAATTATTACTAACTTAAGCTATTTGTATACCTAACCTAATTTATTGAACTGCCCATATCGCATCAATTAAATAATTTCGTCAGGGAATTAGCACAACTATATTTATAATATAACCGTTTCTGCCCGATGCTGTGAAATTTCGGGAAATCCCTTCTTAGTGCACTTCGGTCCCCAAGGAACAAACATGCCTCAGCTTCTTATGGCACTGATACACCTGAGCATTCACTTGTAACAGAACAGCGAGCATTCACCGTTTTCTGTTTTGTCGAACCGAACATTTTCACGATTATTCTAGAGAACATTCGAAATTCAAATAGTAAGTAGAATATAGAAAATATATAGAAATCGCACTACAACAGCAGTTTTACCCAATTTGTTTACTTCAGTGTCACTTATGAATTATTTCTAGAGTAACAGTAAGATACATAAACAAATGACGTTTCCAAATAATAAAATGCAGATTTAAATTTGAACAGGTTTAATAAATCACACAAGTGTTTGTTCCTACGTTCGAATTTATTTATCGATATCGAGATTTTATCAACATTCTATTGAAATTCATTCTTAGTTAACCAAATCTTAGGATCTATTGCAAACATTATCGATATTTTATCGATATTAATTCTTAGTAAGCCCATCAGTAGTCATGTTAAAATTAGTGACAAACGACGAAGATTCTTCCCTAGATTAAAATCATAAGTCAAAGTTAAGTAAATATATTGGGTTTAACCGCCATTGAAGCGCGACTTCTACGTATTATCTATAGTCTAAGGCTCGCCCAAATGTTCGTGATAATGCTCGCTAAATTACACTCATTTTTTTTTGTAACATTCGCGAGAATGCTCATTACAGGTGAATGCTGAAGTGTATCAGCGCCATTACACTCAATAATTTTGACTGTGCGTTGTCAGTCACTAAGTCTGTAACGCAAGGATTACATATAATACTCGTACACAGACAGATTGTTGATGTGAAATGTAGGACTTTGTTTTTCGACAGATGAAAATATCTTTAGAGTTTGTTTAAGTAAGACAAACTCTGCAAGACGGCCGTAGTTACTTAGAAAAACATCAGGCTATTACATGTTGAAAAATATATGTAATGGAAGTTGAAGTAAAATTTAATGTAATTTTCTTTAACATAATATATAACTTAGCATAAAAAGTAGCGTAAGCCTAGCAGCGCGGCGTGATCAATAGACTGTTACGCAGAGGCTCTCGGGCTAAAATCTGTAGCGCAAACCAATGACTTCTCGATGATATGTGCTTATGCAATTGTTAATTATCGCTTCATTCATGCCTCGGCGAGTGTTTAGAAATCAGTCCTGGCTGTCATGAAGATCTTTGACAGATGTTGAGGGAGGTCAATACCCTTGATTATACTGACACTCCTCTAAGCCACAGAATTGGTATCCCTTTTGATTGTGGAGGTCAGATGGTAGTCGCTGCATGACAAAGCTAATATTCTTGAAGATGTCTGGTTCCATCACGAAAAGTTTCGGGTAAAAGTGAAGATGATGTTTGCTTTCTAAAATTTATTATATTTTTTGTATCTTCACGCCTGTATCCCCGAAGGGGTAAGCAGAGGTGTAATATTACACAGACATTTCGCATTATAATTTTTTAATTTTCCCACGCTATTGGGGCTGAGCTCATTTTCGTTGCCGTTCGGGCGGACACGTTACTGAGAAATCGGCAAAACTCAGTAATACTTTTGCCTCAACCGGGAATCGAACCGAATCGAGGCATACGCTACCCACTGGACCACGAAGGCAGTCTTATAATTATTATTTATAGGTCGATATTATAAAACAACAAAGTAGAACTAGCCGATATGGTACAGTAAATTCAAATATAACTAGCCCATATGATACAATCTATCACGGTGAGTGCTCCGAAGAGCTCTTTCAACTAATCCCACCCTCTCCTTTCCTATCCCGAACGACACGTGCTGAGTTGAGGTGCCACTCTTACACGGTAGAACAGATACCGTTACGCACCAAACGGTTCGGCGCCTCTTATCTCTGCCGTACCATTATGATGTGGAACTCTTTACCAGTCCACGTGTTTCCCTCCACTTATGATCCCGGGTCCTTTAAGCGGGGCGTGAAAAAGCTTTACTCAAGGCCGTCAAGGTGAGGGCCATCATGCCATAATGCCATGCTGGCTGCTGGGATGATGGCCATCACTGTGGGACTTCACTGACTGCTTAACATTAGGCAGCATGGAGTCAATTTATTCGGCAGAAATAGAAAAAAAAGAAATGAATTATTCATCATACTTATTCCTTTGTATCTAGAGTAAATAAGAACATTCTGATAAAAATATGTGCCTACCCAAGAACATGGATCTTAATAACATTCATGTCAGCTAAGAGATTGTTTGATACGTTTATTTAACAGGTAGTAGACAGGTACAATTTTGGCACAGTTTTCGTTTTATTTTCTCCGTGCAAATGGTCTGACTTTGATATACATAAATCTCTCGAGTTTCTAGGCTAAAATCTCACAAAGTAAAGATAAAAGAGCTATTGCTTACATTACTAAAGTGATTGTTTTATAGTGAGCGGATTTTTAAACATATTATCAATCCCTATTTGAACTCATAGGCGTCCCCATGTATTATTCCTATGAACAAAGGAAATCCCTTCTTAGTGCACAGCTACGCTCCTTAAGGAACATTCATGCCAAATATCAGTTTCTTGCGGCCGGTAGATTCACCTGTACGTTGTCTGTCAGTCAATCAGTACCTAACGCAAGAATCTATATATATTAAAAAAAGTCGTGTTAGTTACACAATTTATAACTCAAGTACGTCTGAACCGATTTGGCTGAAAATTGGTGGGGAGGTAGCTCAGAACCAGGAAAAACACATAGGATACAATTAGTTGCAAAAAATAATCTGGGAGGGATTTTAGAGAGGGTCGGAGTTTGTAGGGACAAACCTACTACCTATTGACAGTAAGAACGCATGCGCTATAATAATTGAGTGCTACGCATGTGCTATCTGTCAGTTCTGTCACATTATACTTTTTCATATGGTGCGCTGTCATTACTTCATTCGCTTACTTATATAAACTAATAATTATTGTAACAACCTTGGCTGATCCCTACTAATATTAGGTATAAATGTGAAAATGTGTATATATGTATATAATTATGTACCGTTTTCATGCTAAACCGGCTGAACCAATATTCTCTACGCAAAAATGCGAAATTGTGTATAGAGACAATCGGACCATGGCTGGCTTTGACATTTGACTGTATGCAAAGTGATGCTGTTGAGCAAATTTCGGTAGATAATGTCATGAATACTGACCGAGTTACTTCGTACTCTATAGAGTTTCTGAAAATCCTTACAATTATCAGGAGTACCTTCACGCAACTTGGGACTGAACGTTGGTGATCCAGTCCTGTTAATGCGGAATCTTAATGCACCAAAGCTTTGTAATGACAAACGGCTACAAGTAACACCTAGGACGAAACATTTTAAAAGCTATTCGCTATTGCGAGTCGGACTCGCTCATGAAGCGTTCCGTAGTGGAGGTATCCACTTACCACAGCCCTTATCTTCGACTACCTATTCATATATTTGTATAAACGACAAAGCTTTATTTGCGGTTTTTAAGATGAGCTTTATTTCAAAAACTGCTGACTACATATCGTTCAAACCAATTTTCTTTGGAAGTTTTTATAACGATCTACAGCATATATTTTTTAGATTTGTCACTCTCTTAATGTAAAAGTTAGAGGGACACACACACCCATTTTACCACTTTTTGAACTGTATATCTTTCAAACGACTGTATATCTTTGACTTTGAGAAACAATAGTTTTAGGAACCTCAAAGTAATTTTAACGACCCATTTACCACATCAGTTCCATGTATGAAGAGAGAGCCCCTCTTAGTATTCAATATTTTTTATTTTCTATAACATCGTAAAACGGTTCACGAAATACATATACCTACATACATACATAGACTCACGCCTGTTTCCCGGAGGGGTAGGCAGAGACTACGGAACGCCATTTGCAACGATCCTGACATATACCTACCAAGTTTTAAATGTGTAAACTGAATAGTTTCGGCATAAAGTGGCTGTGACATACGGATAGACTGTCAAACATAGCGCGTCTATAAGGATTCCATGTTTAGCCATTTTTGACTACGGAACTTTAAAAATACTGTTTACAGAGATGTTTTAAATACTTCTTGCTGTTATATTTCTTATTAGTCCCTATGAACAGAATTAAAACGAAAATTACTATTAAACGATGAAGGAGTTTTGTGTTACCCCGAATTTAACGTGAGTGAAGCCGCGGGCAAAAGCTAGTTTTATATAAAATAATAATATCATAATATCTAACAATAAATTAAGATCCAATTCAGGGAAAGCAATTAATTGTACACTCGTACTGATATTATGAGGAACGTTACATCGCGCAATACTCATATAATTCATTAATGATTTAAATCAGGCCCCGAACAAACTCGATACTGTTCGATAATTTCGCTGAATCGACTCCTCCGAGACCCACTCAAACCTCAAAGCAGCTATTGAATAATATTCAAATGCTTTTAATTACAAGTTTCACTGATAAATGTTTGAGTACGTTGTATTCTATAAATTATGTGGTATCTATGAAGGGGAATATCGGATTTACTATTTGAATTATGAGCACTGTTACTTACATGTAAGGTTTACATTATTTAGATATCGATTACGTATTTAAAATAGATGCCTACTGTGTAATGTGGTCCGCAAAGGTACTGTCAGTTACAATAGTGTTCTAAGGATTCAAGCCTCGACCTCGACGGCTTGTGTTCAGCTTTACATACAATTTTCTGGCTTTTCTACACTCATCGGCAGTTTAAAATACATTTTAAACTGCCGATGAGTGTAGAAAAGCCAGAAAATTGCTAAACATCCTAATTCTTAAGGATTTCTTTGCAATTTAAGAAGTAATTCTATCGACCTTTAAAATATACTGCAAATTGCGCAAAACATTATAAAAAAGCTCGTAGGCAGTTCGATTTTAGTACTCATTACACCCAGTCTACTGCCTGATGTGATGCCTAAAAAGTGAGAGCTTCCAGATTTTAGACGGCACTAGTAAGGCCTCCAGACTGGTGACGTAATAGCTGTACTTATTTGAAGATACCGGGGTATTTACTTGTATTGGGGCACCGGAGGCAACGTTGTGGCGTGAATGGGCTCTTTTATTAATCTATCGGGGCTCTTCGGTAGTATAAACAATGTCGGCTATTGTTACGTTTATGTTAAAAGCAAGTTATTTATGTGATGAAAATGAGAGCGAAATGTGCCCTGTTGGCCGAACAGATTTGTGATCTACGGCCACCGAGGAGATTGGACGTATTGTGAGGTTGTAATCGTGTTCACTAGGAGATCTTTGTTGTGATAAACTATTGTGTGTAACGAAGAGAGAAGATTGTCTTGGGTATATGTAGAGTTAAATTGTTACTTGTATAACTTCAATTCAGTTTAGTTACTCATTTTGAAGAAGGCCTAAGTGTGTTCTCACGTATGATTCTTGAAATTATTATTCGGAACAAATATGAAGAGCTCATTAATTAGCTTCACTCATCTATTGGCATGGAGCTCATAATAAGCATCTTATGTATAGATAAAGACCTACTAACTAAAGTTCAAAATTAGATATTTTACGTTTCACAAAAGGGACAAATTTCATACAAGTTCTATTGACAAGTCAAGTGGTCTTTTGATATAGCTCTCCAATATGGCTCATAATAAAGCCATTGAATCATAATTATATTAAATAATTGTAGCACGGACCGAAAAAATATTGCATCATCATTAATTATTATATTAATTTTGTTTCGGAACTGTTATTAAATTCGGTTAGTGAAATGAATATCCATTTACACGCCATCATTGGAAAGCTTGTTACTACATTGGTTGCCAGCGTTGATGGGATATATATGAATTTGGTGTAGGGTGCTTGTGTTTCGAAGTTTTTAGTCATGTCACAGACTCTGGTTCAGTCCAGCCAGGTCGTATATTATTTCTAATCTAAAGAAGACTAAAATCTCTAATTAACTATCATGCACATTTTTATTTCTTAATCATATTTTAAGATTACCTTTATACATGACTTACTTGACCTAAGGTCCTATGTCCCCTAGATGGGGAAGAGGGCATCCACAGTGCTCCGCAATTCCTTTCGGTCTTGAGCTCGCTTTATTTGGCTCCAGGTCTGTTTAGGGCGGCCACGTTTTCGCTTTCCTTGGGGATTCCAGTCTAAGGCTTGTCTTGGTATATGTTCAGGATCTTTTCGGAGCGTGTGGCCGATCCACTTCCACTTGCGGCGTTTTATCTGATGGTCGATCGAAGTCTCACCGCAGCGTTCCCACAGCTCTACGTTAGACATTTTGTCGGGCCAGTAAACACCGAGAATACGGCGAAGGCAGCGGTTGACGACAACCTGAAGACGACGCGACATATCTTTTGTGACCTTCCACGTCTCGCATCCGTACAGCAACACGGTTTTCACGTTGGACCGGAATATCTTGAGCTTAACTCTCCTAGTCAAATCCCGCGATTGCCATACAGGACGGAGCCGCGCAAAGGTTGCTCTCGCATTGGCGATTGGAGCCACCTTTATACATAGTCTTTGAGATATATTTTTTCTTTTATAGCTGATCTCTTGTTGGTGCAGCCTCTCCCATGAAGCTTTATCTTCAACCAGCGCTTTGACATCTTGAGATAAAGTTTATAACGTTATTATTACACAATTACATTTTATTGAGCTGAATTTATAGTGATAAGACTTGATTCAATTAAATAATGATAAATTATTTGCAATTAAACCTTACGAAACTTACATAAAATTATTATAATGCTTATTTTTTTTTCTTTCCATTTAAATTCTAGGGAATATTTTATACATTGGTGAAGATTTATATAATTGCAGTTGAGTAACTTTAATAAAAGATATAGTTAAAAGGCTTCATACCTCTCAATTTTATCTTACAGATTTGAACAAATTATAAACAGTGGTGTAATTAATTGTAAGGCTCGTAATTACACTCCTTTGTGCTAAAATTATAATTAGGAGACTCAGCGTTTAGTTCTTGCACCGAGTTGTATTTGCATCTCTCCAAGTTTGAGAACAATACACCCTTTTGTCCGTATGTCTGATATACTACAGTTCTCCTGGGAACCAGTTGAAGAGCAATGTGAATACAAATGTCGCAATAACTGAGACAATTTAATAAGCCCACGTATGTGTGCGTATATTAAAAGTATATTTCGATGTACATATGTGTGCATTTGTGTGCTATAAATTTGTCGTGTGCTTGTGTGCGCGCCTCCTGTATCATTTACGTATTGTTCCCAGAAGTGTAAGGTGTGTTAACAAATTGGATGTGTTTAATAGACGCTATGTTTCCTGTTTGAATTTTTCTGTACTGGCTTGTTAGAAAATGTTTTGTTGAGTTGGCTGTGTTAACATATGCGCCGCTTGTTGTCATCGTAAAAGGTATTGGTATTCATTTTTATCTGTTTGACTGACACTGACTGACTGACAATGTACAAGCAAAACTACTGACCGCAGGAAGCTGAAATTTGGTATGTATGTTACAACCAAAGTAATAAATGTAGAGACACACAGTGCCCGGCGGCACGAGCCGCCGGCTTTTGTCGCGCGGCTCGTGCCGCCGGCTTTTGGCGGGCGTCTGTGCCGCCGGCATAGCCGCAGAAAGCCGCGCATCATTCCAGTTGTGACAGTCGTGTAGAACGCTAGTGAGGTGACACTTTGTGATTGGTTATCAATTACGATGAATAAGGAAGTCGTCAACATTGCCATAGCAGCTGTAGCTTTCATATTAATATGTTAAAAAATTAAAAGCAGAAGTACAAAGAAACATACAAAGAACAAACAAAAATACAATTAACAGACACAAAATTCACACCAATTTCTGTTTCGTGTGGGGATCGTATCCATAACACTCGGCGCAATGTCAGGCGGTCGCTAAAGCCACTATGCCAACCATACAGTGGAAATATAAAGAATCTCTCCTACATTAATTGCAAATCAAACAAAATTACTGTAAATGCCTTTCTTTGGTGGTTGATTCTGTTAAATGCAACTTGCAATCGATTTGATCTGGAGGATGGTCATCTCTTATTTTCCGCACAACAATTGATTTATTTTATGGCAGAATTTAATGCAAGTTTCTTTTGTACGTTATGTTTCTGTTTGGAACTAATAAGTAAAATTTTGTTTATTAAACTTGAAACTAAAAAGGATTGTTTACTTGTACTTGATACGATACCGAATCGATCCACTGGATCGTATTAAATGTAGCGGATCGATACTTGGGATATCTTCCATCTTGGGATAGATCGTAACACAATGTATCGATACATTGTGTTACGATCTATTGCGATCCAAAATATCGATACAAAGCACGTGGATCGAGCATCCATAAGTCGCAACCCGCGCGGCCCGCCCAGCTACCCGGGCGGCCAAGCCGGCGGCTCTTTCGTGCGGCCAGGCCGGGGCCTCCGCATGCCGCCGGGTGCACGCAGCTTGCCGCGCCATGCCGCCGGCACTGTGTGAAGCCTTAATCCGTCAGACTTTTTACCTGGTCAGAAATGAGAAAAATTTACCCTTTGTTTTTTTTACAGTAATAGGCGGCAAACGAGCAGACGAATCGCCTGATTGTAAGCAATTACCGCCGCCCATGGACACAACCAACACCACAGGAGGCACAAGTGCGTTGCCGCCCCTTGGAGTTGGGAAAAGAGATAGGATGAGGAGTGGCATGAGGGAGAAGAATAGGGCCTCCGAAACTCTCACTCACCGAACGAAACGCAACAGTTTAGGTATTGTTACTTTACGTCGATTTTCTGTGAGAGCTACCCTCTCTTACTCTCCCCGGTCGAGCCGGCCCATTCTTGCTGAAATCAGTAAGGCTCTACTACTTGTTTATCTATACTTAATATAATAAAGAGGAAAGATTTGTATTTTTGTGTGTGTTTGTAACGAATAAACTAAAAAAGTACTAGACCGTGTTTAAAAACTCTTGCACCATTATAATGCGACATTATCCCTGAGTGACAGAGGCAATATTTATTTCTAGAAAATATTAGGGATCACTCGTGTGAAGCCAGGACGTGCCGATTGTGTATTATAAACTAGGTAAAGCAGAGCTTTTATGAGTAAAAATTATCTACTGCGCTTCGAGTTGATTTCGTTTCGTTCTCGTTTTTGTTAAAATAAATAATTATTTGAACAGAATAGATGGTTAGAAAGGTCCCTTTTATGAACTTAATGTTATCATATCTTTTTGTCTTATAAATACAAAACTGTGTTTGTTTGTTCTTCCTTATTTTTCGCTGCAACGGAGTTTATGGTAAGAATTTTGTGTGTGGAGATGGTCAGGAGGCTGGAGATTGATATAAGCTACTTTTTACTGCAATAACTTAATCCCATGCGAGTCGAGCCGCGGGTGTGAAGTCTAGTCATCATATAATGTGCGTTTGTAAAGTCACCGTGATTATTAAAATGTATCAACCGCTCCAACTTTAAACAAAGTACACTGCCGGTTAGTAAATCTTTTAATATCACTATATATAAACCAATTAAAGCTATTCCTAGAAACAAAGTGTAAAATTTCTAGAATACTGAACTGACTGAATTTTCGCTTTGACTTCACGGAGCCGGTGTCTGTAAACAAACAATTTAGTGAAAGTTCTAAATAATACAGGCTGCTCCTAAAACTGTTTGTTCAGAAGACAGCCTGTAGAAAATATTGTGAGGGGCTAGTCGTATAGTACGGCCGCAGGTGTTTAAGATGAAACGACCTTAATTTGATATGAAATAATAGTTATAAAAATTGCCTTACCTTACTGAAGAAATATTGTACCTCCTTGTATTAAAAGGAGAAAATGCCTGAACGAATAGTTGCCGTCAGATACAGTATTCAAAATAGTTTTTGTTTTGCCTCTAAAGGAATAAAGAAACATCAATCATAGAGATTTGACGAAAGTCATAATTTATACCATTGATCTGTATAACAACTGGATTAGCAAAGAGCGCGTAGATTTGTTGCCATGTGTTATAGGTTCGTGGACCTTTTACTATCACATTTTCATTAAGTGTCAAACTTGTCGACACGAAGAGACAACGATCGTAAAAAACGCAGTGAAATATTATAGGACGTATTCCTTGTTTCCTACTAAGACTTTTTCCTCATAATATAATACGAAGCAGTAAATTATTATTTTAATATTTTTTTCTTCCCGTTTTTCTTATAGATTTAATTCCTTTATTTTTAAAGAGAAATCGACGAGATACAATCAACAACAAAATGCCTTAAAATATTTTTATTTAGAACATTTATTTTGTTCATTTGAATTCCTACATAATTCGGTACCACTTTTTACAAAACTGCTCAAAAAAGGTGAGTTATATTTTTAGGATTCATTTATTTAACAATGTATGTATGGGTGCTCTTTTTCCGTTCTGTTTTCGGGGAAAACATTTTTACAACTGGAGAAGACCGCATTTCACGATTGACGTTCAGTGTTGTCTCATTCAAATTCACGTTTTGGAACGTCATTTTTGAGTAAGTGAAAGAGATGAATATAGGTTTTTTCTAAGGTGCATATTGGTTTTAAAGCTACGTCGTCTATCTCGGCTGGTTGCCACGCTATTTTGAACGTCAATTGTTGTTACTTTAGTAGTTATGTTATCGCAATGATTTATACAATACAATAATATTAGTTTTATTTTTTATAATACACTCATAATTATCTTAACTCGACAGGGATGCATGGCGGTCCAAGGGAGAAGCCTTTGCCCAGCAGTGGGACTCATAAAGCAGCTTCTAAAAAACCTCTCATATCCAATTAGTACGAGCATAATCGTTGTACATGTTTTTGTGCCTTAAATAATTCAATGCCAAAATTGTTTATTCATGCTGGTCACATAATATACTACGGCTTAAACTCTATTGAGACATCACAGTAATGAAATATGGAGGCGATAATACATTTTTTTAGCCTTTTGAGACTGCCATGCAGAATTTATCGGGTTCGAATACACGCTTATTGAAATGTTAATTATCGCTTGCCTCGTTCCTCGAAAAGCACGTTTAGTCGTTGGTCGGCCCCGGCTGTCATGAAAATATTGACTGTCGTTATAGGGAGTTAATACCTCTGAACCAACTGACGCTAGTTTAAACCATGGACCATATGCAACCGGGATAACGCTAGGAAGAGGATGATGTAGAAGGTACCATTTTTAAAAGCTATATTTGGCAGGGGTTTTCAGCCTGAAAATTAACCAATTGAGCCCTAACTTTATAGATAGCATAATTATAGTGATATCTGCGAGCACTATATTAATATTGGTAAAAGTTTCGAAATACGTCGCCGTTTTTAGGGGTTGTGAGTGATTGGAGAGGAGGAGGGGAGGTCTCGGAACCTCTCCTCATCATTTTCACTTGCCGGAAATACTTGGTTTCCTCTGAAAAAAAATATCTCCAAAAATCGGTGTGTATGGCACTGCCAACTTCCACATTCTTCACACTAGTTTAATAAACTAAGCTTGACGGAGCCCTGCTTCGCAGGGCTCCGTCAAGCTTTTTCAACCTCCATTAATTTATATCTTTTTAGCATCAAAGAGAACGTTGATGTATTCGATTGCCCTCTATTGAGTAAGGTGTGCATTCATTTTATTTTTTATGAATATAACGCCTATTTTCGGGTTAAGGGTCAAAAGAGAACCTAACATAACCTATTTATTTAGTTACTTATTACAGTTGCACCTAACTCTAGGCACTCGAAAGCAATGACGCACAAATTTGACATTAGCTGTCAATATCATAATTCCAAGATGGCGGGTTTGCATTTCGTTTCACGTTTTTCACATAAAACCTAAAAATGACATTTGTAAAACTGTACTAAAGTATAAAAATTACGTTGCGTTTTGATTAATTGCCGAAGTATTTAAGAATTTTTGGAAGTTGTTTAAAAATATTTAGACGCAACTCCGGCAGCCAAAATTACTTTTAGGGGATTAAAACTAACTCCCTTAAGCCCCCTACACCTCCAATACCCTCAAATTTAGGCGACTCGTTTCGAAACCTAACCCATTATATCTAATTATTATATCACGATTATTTTATTTGATTGGATTTAGTTGTAAGACATATATATTATCGTTCTATCTTTTGTTCCGTTTAGGCATCAAAGTGCAAAAACTGATAGTCTGTTACCATACTTAATAAACAAACTATCAACTATCAAACTATCGTAACATAACAAGTTTTTGTACCGTTTGGTCTAGCCGGAGGTTAACGCGATCAAACAAAAACAAACTCTTGAGCCTTATAAAACTAGATAAGAAGTACTTCCAACTTCAAAACATGTCTCAACAAAACATTTATTACCTTAAGAAAACGTAAATTTTCAAGGTTATACCAAATATTTTTCTTTTTATAAAAAGCTAGCAAGACATAAACATGTACTCTAGAACGAACGCTGGTGATGTGGACCACTAGTCTGCTGGGAGCTATAAACAACGAGATACGTTTCACGACGACAGACTGTGTTATCGAAATTTTACATTCGTAATAAAATACCGATAGATTTTAAGTTTCACCTTTTACAAAACAACACTGCTGAGGATTGTAGTGAGAATAAAATATGTTGAATAAACTCCGTAGAATAATATTTATAACGTACAATATTTTTAAACAAAGCCTATTTGTTCTTCAGGGATAAGGTGAAGCCTTATCCCTGAAGAACAAATAGGGGACCACGAAATTTTATAAATAATTTAGATGTTAAAACGTTTTAGCTGGCAATTCAGTAGTTAATATATTGGTCTTATGATCTAAACTAGCAGTGGTATTTGCATCTATTTCGCTATGTCATGAACCCACTCAAAACACGAGCCTAATTAGCAAGCAAATAAAAGGGCTTTTTTCAGGGCTTTTAAGACTGGATGATGTGATCAGTGTTTTTACTGTAAAAAAGGAAGCGTGAATGAAAAAGTGCAGATGAATGAAGAAGCCTTACATTTTTTACTTCTCTTTTCGATGGCATGCTAGTAGTTGGTATCCTATGTATGCTAGTATTTGGTTTCTAACGTTGTTAGATAGGCCAGCATAACCTAATTATATAAGCTAAAATGCGAAATATCCTCTGCGTAATAAATGGCTACAATCTTTTTATAACAATCCACATATCTGATTACTCTAGCCACCTTTTCTATTACTTCATACAGAAATGCAAGTAAAATATTACTTACATATAACATGGGGTTCATGAATCCTAATATTTTACTCAGCTAAGATTGTTCAATTTCTAGATTAGACTTTCATTTAGCGACCATTTTTCTCAGGGGCATTCATGATTTCTGTAGTAGGCTTACACGTTACACGTACGTACATCTATTTTTCACACTTTCCTGGTGAACTACTTTATCTTTTATAAAGTAAATTTCTTACTGTGGCCGAAAAGTTTCATTCCTTTGAAGTAAGTGGTCTATGTTTATGCTTTGTTTTGACGTGAAAAAATAATAAAAAAACAAATATACATCCATGTATATAACATTAATATGCATAATAATAATTAAAAACATTTTTATGGTGTTTCACTTGTTAACCGAAAACCTTTGAATATAAATATTGAAGCTATTGATAAAACCAACCAAAAGGAATTTAATATTCAATATAGTTGTAATAAGTAAGAACCACTTTATCAGTCGTTTATAATGAGGGCGCATATAGTTCCTTAAATTCACTTCATTTACTGGAAGTTTAATTACGTGTTAATTAATTGGGTAGTTATTTGAGCTTATTTTCGGTTAAAGTATGTTAATAGCAATTAATTATAACTAGATGATACTCAGAGCTACACCCGCATATTATATTTTTTTAATTTAACCATTACTGCTCGTTCCCGTGGGATTTTCAGAAAATGCCTACATAGTGCACCCATTTGCTCCCCAAGGAATATACAGACTATAGTTCAGAATTTTGTGCCGAGTTATTTTGTCTATGCGATGCCCATAAAATAGAGACTAACTTGTCTATCAGTCAGTAAGCATCGGTAGAGTCATATACTAATACTAGAGACTCTATTTTATATAATATAGAGATTTCTAATATTATTCGAGTGAAAAAAATTACCATCAAAATATTAGAGGATAATGATGATACAAGATGTTTTCCTCGGCTTGATCCGCGGTAAGATTTCAATTCATATTCTACCTATTTAGGAGAAATTTTGAAAATATCTCTTTTTAGTGGAAATCAAACGTAATGTTTCTATAGTCAGTAATAAAGACAACAATAAAGTTACGTCAATCAGGACAAGAAGCGATTTTGAAATTGTATTGTAATATTATTACTAAGTAGCATCAATAATATTTATATGCTATTATTGACAAATTTGTGTAGTCCTTGTATAATACTTTTGTGTAAAAAGATTTACATTAGGAGCCACTCGTTTTTAATTTTTAAAAGACTATTATTTCTTTTAAAGCTGATATATAGCTGCCTCACAGGGAAAGCACCACACAGTTTGATGATTTGTTGTTAAGAAATCTATAGAGCTTTGATTACATTACTATTACTGAATAGTTACATATTTTTTACTAAAACAATAACTATATTGTTTTTATAAAACAGATGTAATTATTCAATAAAAAACAAACACTTTAGTTCCTATTTTAGTGAGGAAAATGAAAAGCAGGCAAATCGAGCTACATGGCAACACTCCTTGTATTCAGTACCGATCGGCGTACAAAGTTAATGTATTAGACGATATTTCAGCTGTAACTAGAAACAGATGGATGTATGAGGACATTAGCAAAGCCTCCGGGAAACATCATCAATTTATGGAAGCATAAATATATCGTAGAAAGACCGATGAATGTGTGCACAAAGCACTATTTGAACGCTATTGGTGCACATCTAGTGACATTGATGTGTGGATGCTGGAAATGTATTGTATCTTTGGCATCTTACACATTTTATGGGTACGATTTGGAGTTACTGTTGAAATAGGTTGCTTTATATAATAGAAACTACTGATCTTCTTTCCTATTCGACAAAGTATACTTTAATCAATTTTAAACTTTCGCGATTTGTATACATCATACAAAATAAATTAACGGGTCTTTATACCTTAAATAATTTATTTTGGAAAAAGTATACTTTTTCGGTTCTTGTTTTCAGACGAACAAAGAAGTTGAATTGTTCGTTGGTTTGAAAGCGCTGATATCGAGGACTGCAAGTCGCATTTGAAAGACAATTTTTGTAGCCAACAGCCTAAAATTTTAAACTTTATGGTTATGTAACATCGCATATCCATCCATCAACAAAATATTCGACTATGGCTAACAGTGTTTTGGTCCGTGTGGTGACGGATTAAGAATACGGAATGTCACCACCCCATATCATCCCATGGGTGTCGTAAGAGCCGACAGAGGGAGCATATTATGCAGATAACAGCACTGTAAGAGAAGGAAAACTTGATACAAACCCTATACCAACCCGTTTGGCTAGCGTGGTATAGTAGGCCAATTCCTCCTTTCAAAGGAGAGGCCTAGTCCAGCAGTGGACTGTTAAAGGCTGATGATGAGATGAACAGTGTTTTATAAATATGTTTTTAAGTAGTTGCTTAGAACCTGTAGCTTTTTACCTGGCACATTGCCAAACTATGTACTGTGGCTAAATACTCGTACATAAATGTTTTGTTGAAAGTTCGGTATAAGCTTTTTTATTTTTTCAAGATCATAGCTAACTTTTATTACAACTTATGCCCCATGGGAAATAAAATACACGTACCACGTGAGTTTGATACAAAACAAATTATCGGTCTCTTCACTGATGTATTGTTTAAGTGGGTATCACCAATTCCAGAGAATTGTCTGGAAAAAATATCTGTCAATGTATAAATATGGGTCAATTAAGTTAAATTTTAAACTGTAATTTAATCGAATACATACATACATACATTCAGTCAAAAATGTATCGGGAATGGATCATTTCGTTATGGTTCCAACTGTTTTCCATTTTGGCTTGGAGTTTGAGTTGCATCTGTTATTTGTATTATTTACAGTGATTTTTTAGTTAGGATATCATATCTAGTGTGTACTGCGAATTTCATAATGGACAAAAACATCGAACAAACAGTTTGTCTTAAATTTGCATCGCCAATGGAATTTCGTGTTCGGAGTCAATGAAAATATTATAGAAGGCTTACGGTGAATTGACTTTATCAAAAACTCGTGCTTATGAGTGGTACAAAGCGTTCAAAAGCGGTTGAGATGTAATGGAAGATTTGCCTCGCTCTGGTAGGCCATCAACGTCTGCAACTGAAGTTAGCATCGCAAAAGTGAAGGAAATAGTGACAGAAAATCCTTATTCAACTTTGAGGGAGATAGCCGCCAAACTTTCTGTATCTCACGAATCAATCCGTACCATTTAACTTATCATTTGGGTATGAAACATGTTGGCGTTCGCCTTGTCCCTATAGACTTAAATTTTCTCCAAAAACTCAATCGCATGAGAGTCGCTGAGGACATGCTAGAACGAGTCAATTCCGACCCAACATTCATGAAAAGCATTGTTACTGGTGACGACACGTGGGTCCTTATTTCGTCAGTTGGAAGGCGCCACTTCGAAGCTTGTTGACTAGTTTGCATGTCAAACTAGTCACAAGCTTCGGAGTGGCGCCTTCCAACTGAACCGAAACCGAAAAACCACGCCAAACTTGTCCAAAAGTCATAGTCATGTTGAGTGTTTTCTTTGACTATCGCAGTGTTGTGCAGTCGGAATTCTTGCCGGGAGGTTAAAAGGTAAATAAGGAATATTATTTGTGCGTTATGCGGCGTTTAAGACAGCAAATTCGACAAAAAAGGCTAGATTTGTGGTAAGAAAATTCTTGGATTTTGCACCACTATAATGCGCCTTGGCACAAGGCCGTCATTGTGAACGAATTTTTGACCAAACACTCTACAAATACCATCGAGCAACCACCATATTTACCAGATATGGTTCCAGCCGACTTCTTTCTTTTTTTTACATTCAAATTACCACTTCGTGGCACCCGTTTTCAATCCCTAGAAGACATAAAGACGAATTCGCGGCGTGAAGTGAATTCAATTCGGGAAACAGCGTTTAAAAATTGTTTTGATAATTGGATTATTCGTTGGCGTAAGTAAATCGTTTCTGAAGGAGCATACTTTGAAGTTGATAAAATAAATTTGGATGGTGTGTGTACTACAAACAGTTTGTGTACTATTGATCTTTTCCCGGTACTTACTTGACGGAGTAGTATCTTACTATTCACATCTTATATTCCATCGAGTTAGGCAGAGAGAGACACCGAAACGCTACTTGTTTCTATCCAAATTTCATCGAATAGAGCATATAAAGGTGAACAAACTATAAAGCTTTTAGAGTAAAAAACGGCATACAGGTAGAACGATTATAACCAAACTTACCTACATTACTTCCAAAGTTATAAACTGAGAAACACGCCATCAAATATTAAAATAATGTATGTTATTGCCTAGAAAGTGCAACAAGTTTTCACGGCTGCATGCATTCGTATCCAGCCATAAAGCTAATAAATTGTTGTGCTCCGTAAGATAACTTGTTGTTTACGCTACACTAGAAACTCAGACTTAGTTATATAAATTTGAATAACTCCATTGTTTTCAAGGTAGGTGAACTGACCTGTAAAGTTTATAGAGTTATGTAGCCCGTTGTAAACAAGGAGTGCCTTTTGGGAGCTACTGTAATACGAGGATAGTTGTGTTTTGTGTAGATTGCATCTCTTGCTATTATTGTCTATGGATAACTAGCCAGCGGCTCTTTTGTTCTTAAAGCGGTAACGAGCGCTACCGTTAGTCAGTGATCAAATAGTTTATAAAACTGATAAGATATATATTTGGCTGCAACGGCCAGGTAACCACAGACATTGCCAAAGTGACTAGTTCCATTTTCTAGTCTAACCAGATTTGAGAGAAGATTATTTGTTTCACCGAAGATAACTATATTGTAAATTATAGACCAGTATTACGATATTTGCGAGCATTGACTCTCAGTGAAGACTTCAAGATCTTTGTGACAGGAGGGGCGAGCTTGCACGGAGAAAGCGACGATTAACAATTTAATACACACACACTCTTGTGACTCGTTCTTAGTTTAACATGCGCAATATAGCATTTTAAAACTTAATTTCCGTTTCAACGGGTTCCGTTTTAGAAACACACATAACATTACTCTAAGTTTGTGTTGCTTTTAAAGTAGTTCGGCATCTGCGGTGTACGAGGTATTTTGAAATTTTGCCGTGATGTCATGAGAACGTGGCTTTGACGTGTTCATCACACAAACAAGGCGACAAAGGAATAGTTAACGAATATTTACCGTGCCCGCCTACTGCGTTTGAGCCAACAAATTCAGGGTGCTTTCTAACGTCACTGAGCTCATAGATGCTTACAGTTGCTAGTTGTTGAGATGTATAGGTGTTCCGCAGAATGTCATCGGCAGATAATGTCGATGTGGTAAGATTAATTACTAAGGATAGGATTGTATAGTGCATTGGCGACAGGGCTTTCGTATTGTGTGATGCAGTCTAATATTTCAGTTGACAATGCTTCTTCACTGCTATAATATGAATTTGATATTTTTTATGTAATACCTGAAATGTGTTCTTACTGAGTATTTATTAGTTGTTAAATATTTAAACGTGAAGTGCAGATTTTGAATAGGAAAAAATGTATATCGTAGTATTGCGCCATCGAAAAATTTAAACATTACATTTTTTATAGCAACACCTTGACATAGCATATGGAGATGCTTTTTGTAGGCACTTCAAGATAAGCACAAGCACTGTCAACAATATATCGACGATCTGTCAAATCCAAATCTGGACAGAACAATATAGCATTTGGTAAAAAAACCCAGCTTGTCAACGGATATAAGGCAACATGGTCCGTGTGTTGCTTAGTTTCTTTTTGCCTTATTGGTTGAAAGCTATAAGAAATAAATCAATAATCTAATGTAAAGTTCGTCTGCGTTATAGATAATATGGGCACATTAATATTACCGAACTATACGACTTTTCAACACCCAATTCTATCCAACATCACACGAATTTAACGCGGCATAAAATCTCACGAAATCCCAACAGTAGTGAAGTAACTGAGTACATTGAATAAGTTCCCAAGTATCTGTTTTGTTCCGTGTTCCAGTATTTGCAACGTGAGTTTATAAATTCCGTACGCGTCTTTGTACTACATCCTTTAGACTGCACATAGTGACTTCCCTACGTAACGGTTCACAGATTTGTTTTCTCGCTATATTGTCACGTACGATACTCGTAGTGGATTACCTTGTTTGTCCTGGATCTCTATAAGGAGTATGGAAAGCTTTATTTAGGGTCGTGTTCCATTGTTAGTAATCCTTCCTCTAGAGATGTGCTTTCGATTGTTGTGAGCCCGTTTCGATTCCCTTTGTGTATGATTCAATAGATATGTTCAAGCGTATTATAGAACCTTTCTGATAATGTTTTATACAAAATGTGCTTAGAATTATTAAAACAATATGTTTATATATAAAATAAACTAACCCAAAATGACAAGCAATACTTCTAAACTATGTACTATGAAAGTAGATTATAATGTTCTATGTTGATGTATTATCAGTATTTAGACCGATTGCAAGCAACAAATTAAAGAAATAAATATAAATGGAATTGTGTTCATATTTGTCCGTTCTCATAGAAGATTAAGCTCCCATATGTTTGTTAAGCAATTTCTATCTTTATCTATAAGATAAGATCAACATTTTCATTTTCTACGTGTCTAATATTAGCATAATTTTTTTGTGCATTATTTATACATACACACTGTTAGGTAACTGTTTAGAAAGGCATTTTTACTAATACATATTTGTGGCAATGGCCATCATTCTAACAACAGAGCGCGGTAGCTCTTGACCAACATTCTAACAAAGACATTACTCAAAATATTGATACCCAAGAAACAAAAGGCTCAAAGCGTCCACTTTAAGTACCTACGTCCAAAACAGAATTGTGTATCAATCGGCTTAACTGGACAGAGAGGCCTTCTACCAGATGGAAACTTTATCCATCACAAAGAGACATTTCAGAGCCTCTATTCGTAAAGGTTAGCTGTGTACTCTGTTGGCTGACACCTAAAACGTCCTTTGGTTAACAACTCAAAGCGTACCTGAGAGATTTAGATATTTTGATAAACAACAACAAGGCACGGCTTTCATCAAATATGGCTATTTATCAAGGTAGTAAATATCAAGGAAACGACGATAATTTATCTTTTTGGCTTGAGCTTGCACTGCTGTTCTTCAAATAGCTAATAATAAGCCCATAGTTGATCGCAAGAAAATCAGGAGAATATTATCAAACTCTTTATTAATAAGACCATGCAATGTGACTGACTATTCTACTATAAACACTAAGTAATAAAACATTAATAAAATTTACCTCTTATGAAAGGATAAATAAGCCAAAGACTAACATAGCACTGACTACACAGATGTAAAACTTGATATAGCTGTAAATACACAAAAAAACACAACGAAAACCTTCGTGATGTGTTTTATTATGATGACATACAGGGATGACGAGCTTTATGACCTTATTTCAATACGAAATAACTGTTTGTGAATAAAACAAAGTATTATATAAAATCGGCGCAGTGTAGGTCTAATTATCACACAATTCTTAGAATTTATATATCCCTGCCGCGTAGCAGCGGCATAGCAGGCATTTTATTATAAAAACTACAACAAATCTCCAATATAAAATTCATATATTCTGAAACATGTTATTATTCTCACATCTCAGTTCAATGTAGAAACACGTGTGACAATTTACACGCCTCGATAAGTAGGTCAGTACTGTTTCTTCCTAGGTGTCCTACATGCTCATATCTAAGGTTTATGTAGTGTGTGCTACGTTTGTATGAGATATCACATGCTATACTAACTGTGAATTTTTGAACGCGAGAAGTTATTCGCATGTATTTGGCAGGTTTTACGATTTCGTAGAAGGCTACAAAGAACTATTATAGGGTCACCATGTTCGTTTTTCCATCCACAATTGAAATTAAACATTAAATATCTAAAATTTGAACACGCCTTCAAAGAAATGATGTAAAGTTTAATAATGGTTGGTTTTTGGCCATCATCCCCTAGAAATTGCGTGGTAACAAATTTAACAGAAATCGAATGCGGTTTGCAGTTTCTATAATAACAATCGATAACCTTATTGAACTCGGTGCACAGCAAAGTTACAATACCATTATATGTATAATTGATCATCCAAAGAAAATAACTGAATGTTTTACTTCCCTTGAGATCTATTTTTTATTAGATGCAGAATAAACATCTTACTACCAAGTGATATAAAAACTATCCCAGTGACCTATAAAATACAGTCGAATATTTTTAAAGGACTGTAATAATCTGCCAAAGTCGGACTCAGACTGGATTAGATCAGACAGAACTAAAAGTTTAAAGACTGCCTCTCCACCGGAATGCAGCGGAGAAATGCTGTATTGCGAACAAATAATTATTTACTGTGCTTGTCTACCAACACGGAGATAGGCAGCGGTGTGTGGAAACGGAGAAAAGTATTGAGAGAGAATCGGCGACACGCGTTCTAATACAAATCAGTAACTATTTCCGTTCTAACCCCCTTTAATTGTTCTGTGGATGAAATAAAGAACCCTCTTTAGTATTGAAGCGCCTAGTGTTTAAATTACAACACATTCAATAAAGGTCATTTTAGTGTATTTTCATTAAGAAAATCAAGTAGAAATCGTTTATCGAAAGATTTACAGCTACAATTTGCGTTTTGCGCACAGCACCGAAATGTGTAAAAATTTCCTACGATCCCAAATATAAATAAACGAAAAAGTGACGTAAAAAACAGTGTAAACTGTTTATTGCTTTCACAAGTCGTAAAAGTAGACTGGGAAAAGGGTTCAGTTGCAATATGAAGTTAATCTTTCACGGCCAAACAGACCGTAAATTGCGTTTCGGCAGACATTCGTCACAGAGCCGAAGTAAATATTGCCGAAAGTCTATTATAAATGTATGGAGATGATGTGTGGTCGATAAACATGCGCTGCGAATAAAAACAACTACAAAAAGCAATTTTTATAACTGCAGAAATGTATTTAAATTTAATTGTTCTTAAATAGATCAAGGTACTATTTTTATAAGTTGTTAAGTACCTTTTAATGTTATGGATATGGTCCGGTAAAGCTGCAAGCTGCTTTTTCATACGGTGAAGTAAATTGCATCGAGCGCATGTTAGATAATTGCACAATAATTACTACTAATATGTTCAGTCTTCTCGATCAAATATTTGGTGTTTATACACTGAATTAAGCTTTAAACACCGTGAAAGTGTGAAGGAATAAGAAATAAAAGCACAGAGCTTATAACATCATTATAGTTATACTGAGCACTAAGATAAGCTACGTTGTAGTCGTAGTTTAAAAGATTGTCGTTTGACCGCTTACCTATTATACCTCTGAAATGAGTTCTTTTAGCGGAGACCTGAATAGATTTTCGTGACCTAAAATGTTAGATACTTTTTATTTCGCCAAATTTTTGGTTTATTTTTTAAGAGCATACTTTACTTTACATTATATTCGCGAAAAGGTGATTTAAAGTAATCTGCTACTTACTATGATTATGTCGATGAACTTTTCTTGCTAGCCGTTGTCTGTATTACCATAGTGCTTGACAAATTCTAAATCTGCGTATTTGCAAACAAAATATCGATCCCTTTTTTATTCTCTTAGGTTTCTACGTCAAAAAAAAGAACCCACCGTCCAAATTCCTTATATCTATCTTGAATAGTTGCGATGCGAATGTTTGAACAGGATTTTTTTATTTGGACAAACTTGCTTATTTTTAATTATTTTATTGGGCAAGTCCACGAGCGATTCTCATGGCGCTGATACACGTGAGCATTCACTTGTAACAGAACAGCGAGCATTCGCAGTTTTCTGTTTTGTGGAACCGAACATTTTCACGATCATTAATCACTAAATTAAAATAGTCTGTAGAATATAGAAAAATATAGAAATCGCACTACAACAGCAGTTTTACCCAATATGTTTACTTCAGTTTCACTTATGAATTATTTCTAGAGTAAGATTAAGATACATAAACAAATTACGTTTCTAAATAAAAAAATGCAGATTTTGAATTTGAACAGGTTTAATAAATCACACAAATGTCTGTTCCTACGTTCAAATTTATTTATCGATATCGAGAGATTATCAACATTCTATTGAAATTAATTCTGAGTAATAATCTAAGGATCTATTCTAAACATTATCGATATTTTATCGATATTTATTCTGAGTAAGCCCATCACTAGTCATGTTAAAATTAGTGACAAACTACGAAGATTCTTCCCTAGATTAAATTTATAAGTCAAATTGAAGTAAATATATTGGGTTTAACCGCCATTGTAGTGCGAATTTTATGTATTATCTATATTCTAAGGCTCGCCCGAATGTTCGTGAGAATGCTCGCTAAAACACAGTCATTTGTTTTGTAACATTCGCGAGAATGCTCATTACAGGTGAATTCTCAAGTGTATCAGCGCCTTTAGAAAGCTACGATACTCTGGACATAATTTAAAATTATTTAGCAATAATATATTGTCTTACGAGTTAAACCTCATTAGTAATATAGCAATAAAGTCAGTGTTAATATGAATAATTTAATTTTCTTTCGAAAATAATGCACATGTTGACTGTTTCAAAGCAAATTTTTATTAAGGGAGAGAAACGACCCATAATGACACAAATGAGAACTGCTTTATGGTTCTTTTCTTAATAGAGTTTCTTTCACGCTAGCAAAGTATTTTTTGTAATGTAACATGTGTGTTTACTATGGCATGCTTTTAAAATTTGTCCTTTGCTTCGGTTGGTCTAATTAATAGTACCAAAATACATTTATTGCATATGGCAAGGATGAAAGGGACAAGTGTGAGAATGTGACATCGCTGGACTCTGGCAAACTGAGTAGTAAGAGTTGCTGGTTTGACTTTGTAAGAGCTGAGTATGCTTGCCAATCAATTTACTACTAAGGGTACCAAAGACCGGACGAAGTGGAGACGACACTAAGTTAGTGAGGATGAGGTAATGCCTGGATAAACCAGCTAATATCATGGCGTAGCGAATAAAGATGGCGAGACTTTAAGTTACTCGCGAAAAATTATTCTCAGTGCAGGAGCTATCATTTAAAATATAACCACTGTGGCATATATATCATATTTTAGTATCTTAAAATATACCTCAAAAATTATATACGTGAAAAAAAATCGAGTTGTGGTAGTACCTACTGTTGCAATAGACTTGTACGCCGGTGTCGTGATACGCCGGGACAAAGGAATAGCTAACGAATGTTAGCAATTCTGTACTGTCAACGGAAGCTATCGACCTATATTCTAAGAATGGCACTAACAAGAAAATAAAAAAAAGTTTTGTATTGTTTTTTCCAATAAATAGTAACCGCTTGCTCGCTAACGACCATCGCTTTAATGTTTCTTTCCATTGTTGGTTTATTTTGTTTAATTACTGAGGAATGAGGTATGAAAGAACTTTGAATTGTCTAAGTTATTTGTTTAGTACGAGCTTGTCCGCAACTTCTTTTTCTTTTATAAGGAAACTACGTCACTTCCTAGCTATCTTAAATTTCGAATTATATCAAATTCTGTTTCAGTTTTGTCCAATTACGACAAAGCCGAAGCAAAGGGCTATGTTTTGGTAATTTTTTATTTATTTATTTATTAAAGCTTTATATACACAACGTATACAGGCGGACTTAATGCCATGGGCATTATCTCCCAGTCTACCTTAGAGTGGTGCAGAGAGAAAAGAAGTAGGTGTTATATAAAGAAAATGAAGTTGAAATAACACAAATAGGTAATAAAAACTAAAGATACATTCACATTAAAACATATATAGGTACATAATTTACATATATTATAAACATACATAGTATAGATGTATTATAGAACTACATACATTCATACACATATAAGAATATATAAATATATATACATACATATGGTATATATTATATACATATTAAACCAATATGAAATTTAAACGACTTATGATACATTCGCTGACTCAGCCAGTAGAAGTTCCTTCACCTTGAACTTGAAAGTATTCTTAGTCTTGGCCATCCTGATTTCAAGAGGGAGGGCATTCCAAAGAAGAATAGATTGGACAGTAAAAGAGGAATGAAGAAAATTAGAGTTATGAGAGGGTACAGTGAGGAGAAGATTATTAGATGAACGGAGGTTTCGTTCATGGTTAGAACATAAGTATTGAAAGGAGGAAGATAAATACTGGGGAGAAGTTGAAGATGTAAGAATAGTATAGAGGGTAGTGAGAGCACGCAAACTACGGCGCTGACGTATGGGAAGCCACTTTAATTGGGAACGATAAGTAGACACATGGTCATACTTGCGAAGATTGAAAATGAATCGAATGCAGTTATTTAGAAGACGGTCGAGTTTATCAAGGAGATCTGCATTCAGGTCAATTTTGAGATGTATGTTTATTTTTATGTGTTCCACGAATCGAACGTAATTCTATTTCGGGTGACGTAGGTTTACGGTGATCAACTCCTACAGTTTAATTGTTTTATACCTGTAATATGTCCTAATATATAACCGCATTAACGTTGACACTATGGTTATTATTTTTCAGATATATTTGGTAGCGCCATCTATCTTTTCCATTGATAGTTAATTATGTCAACACCTAGCTAATTAATTCCTTTGCATACCACAGTGTCAAAACGAGCTATCTTTTATCCCTTTCCCTCCCAAAGGCACGCCTCGCTCTAATTGGTCGCGGAATTCAATGACGCTGCGATCAAGTCAAAGATCAATCGTCACGCTGATCGGGCGCGTGCTTACGCAGTCCCGCGCCGCGCCGAACGTCTGCAATACCGCAATATTTACCGCTTTTATACTATAAACGAGAACTAAACTGCCCGCGGGTGTAGTGGAGTGATCTGTGCAGCTTCAAGCTAGATCAAAAAGGAGTGATCTGTTTTGTGGTCCGACTCTGGAAGACGCCGGCGGCCGCCATTTTGTAAAGAAGAAGACTGACTTACAAGGTAAGGCGTGCTCCCATACCTCCGCCTCCTATTCCTCCCGTATACCCTTCTTCTAGGCGATTTACCAGCCATTCTTTATACAGTCCACAATATTAATATTTTTCCATATCACGAAATCGCCTAGTACATACGGTTCGGTGCAACGCCGAACCAATATTGTATATCAAAGGTGACTACACTGAATCTCGTGATTATTATAAAGATCTACTATTATATATATTTGAATATATTTACTAATACTACTAGATATACGATACAAGACTAATAGTTTATTTAATGTTGGATTTAGTTATGAGAAGGGAACGTATATTTTTGTTTGTTATTGGGATGTTGTTATTGGGATATTTTCGTGATAAAAGGAACAACCGCGCATAGCGGTTAGATTTTACAAAACAATCACATTATGATCTGTTAAACATATTTTGCTGCCGGTGTATTAATACACACAACAAAAAAGTCTAAGCAACACATACACATTTCAATTTTACAATGTGTTTTCGCATTAAATCCTTAGTATTTTCTTATTTATATTATTTTTTATGCTTCTATATATTATACAACAATATTTTTTTTTATAATCTTAATTAACAATAATTACGAGTAAGTACTGTATTTACGTAGTACAAAGTAAGGTGCCGGTGAATCAACTAAACTTAAACTAAAATTAAATGGTTGTACAAAAATTGCATAATTTAATACAAAGTGTTCTCCTCTGTTATTGAGAACTTGCTGGCACCGATTATTCACAGAATCGATGAGATTGTTAATGTTATCCTGCGGCTATCGCTCCTAATGAAATTTTAGTAAGTCCATCAGTTGTTGGGTTGTTATCACTCCATCCAAGTCCTTTAAAACACGTCTCTGGAGCATGTCCCATGCATGCTCGATGGGGTTGAGGTCTGTCGATTGTGCAGGCCAAGGCAATACCAGGGTGTTTTCCCTTGCCAAGTACTCCCGTGTGTGCAAAGCTGTATGCGAACGCGTATTAATACATAAGGCCTTAGAATATCCTCAACGTAATTTACAGCTTTCATGTTACCATTTACAAAAACGAGCTCAGTTCGTCTGTTCTTCATAATTCCCGCCCATACCATAACTGTTGAGCCGTTGTATAGATGCACTTCCTGAACACACCTCAGTCTTTTAGTATTTCCAGGACGACGGTACACGCTTACCCTTCTAGTATCAGGCTTGATACTAGAAGAGATTATTATACTAGAGAGATTGAACCCAAATCGAGACTCATCGCAAAATAAAATTGTATCCCATTGTTCCCGGTACCATGTAATGTGTTCCCTACACCATTCATTTCGACGAGCGCGATTCCCGTGACGTATCGGTGGGCACCTAATTGGCAGTCGCGCTCGTAGGCCATACTCATGCAGTCGATTTCGCACAGTTTGGCAGCTATTAACAACACCACTTGAATTTTGTAGCCTTAAACCTATCTCTCGGGCGGTTAACATCGGCTGGCGTCTTGCAGTCAGTTGTATGTATCGCTCTTGCCGTGTGGTTGTACACCTACCTCGACCTGGGTGCTGCTCAGCAGGATCTAACGTGTTAGTGTAACGCTGATGAAGACGGCAAATAACGCTTCTGTTGATACCAAAATACCTGAGATTGACTTCTTCCCGCTTGCAACATTCCTACAGCTCTTTGCATTTCATCTGCGTTCAAATGACGTCGCTCCATGACGTAAAAAATGTCTCAAAATCCAAATTTGTTCAAAACTGTTTTAAATTATTGTTTATATATATATAGAATACTAAATTTTAATAAGCAAAGAAAACGCTATAAAATTTGAACGAATGCATTCGCTTTTGAATTTGTGAAAAAAAAACAAATATGATACTCGAATTATTTTTACAACCAGCCAGTATGTCCTCTAGATCAAAAAAGTTTACATAGGTATTACCTACTTGGTAAGAATTTAGATAACAATTGATTAATAATTTGAAATAGAATGTGTTGCTTAGACTTTTTTGATGTGTGTATATTAAAAAGCTCATAGTGCGATATTGTTTTGTTTCAAGTAATGTTAACAGTACAAGAGTAAATATGCTTTATTTAAACCAGACACAATTGGTACATTGTTTGAATGGTAGATATTGTTAAAACTATGTTGTAAATCAAGTATATTTTTCATACAAACAAATACAATTTCGAACTACCATGCAAGGTCTGGTTCAATATTATCTGAAAGACAGGTAGTTTGCCAATTACAGTTACACGGTATGTAGAAATCGCAGTTAATTGGCAATTTAGCTATCGAGTGATCTATTTAAGTCTGCTTTGTTAAGTAATACTATGGATTAGTGCATTATTCGATACTAATTTGAAATGTATACATTTGATATCTCAGATGGATATTTGCGATGAATTGAATAACGCGCAGGTAATAATAATGATTATTTTGAAAGAAATGCACGTATAGAAGTGTGTAGTAGTGTTTTCAGTAGTTTTACTGTGCCGAGTGGGTTCAAATCCAGGCAGCAAAACTATGGGTAATCCATAAATTGCTTTTTTCGAGTCTAGTCTCCCACGATTCGTTGACTCGATGATCGGTTGTCTGTGGCAGTTCAAAGAGGATACTCAGCTATATTTCTGTATCAGTCAATGGCAAGGGAAAACAGTAATTAATGTCGTAACGATAACGAAAAATATTGAAAGGCATTTCAACTTTCTTAAATAGTTTATGACCCGTTATATAGTTTTAAGCCTGTATACGTATTGCAAAGAGTGCAAGTATAAAGTACATGCATGGATGCTTACTCATCAATTGTACTGCAACTATAAACACCGAATTCAAACCATCCAATCACAACAATGATGTATCTAGTGATTACTACCGGCCCACTCTCTCGGTCCGAGGTAGTAAATCACGAATTATCGCGCTAGATTGTTGTGTTCTACGCTCACTCTATTGACTATAGGTATTTAAATCTAGGATCAAACATGTTTTATTCAATCATTAAATTACGTGATGTAAACATATCAATTAACTATCTATTAATGACAGACAACACACAGCCGAGACTACAGGAAGCAAAAAGAATTTTGCGTTAATGTTATGTTTTTCTTTGAGTGAGAGAGTGTAAGGATGCACATATGAGGGATTTAAAGAAAATCCGACGGCATCGGCAAAATTTTCCGTCTTACATCCGAAATGGAGACCAAACCTCTAAGCAGAACTTGTATAATGGGCACTGAATATTTTTAATAGAGTTCCTGAAATAAATTGTTGGTGAACCTAACTTTGTTTACAACGGTTTGATTACTTATTGATTACTTAAAAGGACTAATGAATAAACTTCTGCAGTCAACCCTTTGACTAAAATAAACTGAAAGGCCAGAGAGTCAGAATACAAAAGTTCAAAACAATATTCAGAACCTGAGTAACAATTATTTAGGTCTAACTATGCCCGTTGGTATCATTGAACCATTAAGGCACTTGGTATTACTATAAAACATTTTATTTTCAAACGTTTAGGAAACTAAATGTTTCACATTAAAATTTAACTCCTTTTAAGTACTCGTAGTACAGTTTGGGCCACGAGTAGGTGCAGCAAGGTAATCCCTTCGTTATTCAAAACTAAAGGTAATTGTTGTTACTAAGTATTATAATCCAATAATCCCTACGAATATCTATAATATATATGTCGTATTCATAACCCATTTTCACGTTAAAACGATAGAACCCAAAATGATACATTTTTACTAAAATGAAATCTTGAAAACGTTGAAATAATTATGTGTGAAAGTAAACAATTATTTTTAATTTGGTTTTTTAAAACTTGGTGGTTGATAATGTAGTATGACCTACCTCGTATTTTTGTACGGAGCCAAGGACAAAAGCTACTGCAATGAATTACAAGAGATTTCCTGGTTTTATCAGAGATAGATGGTTAAACCGAGGAAGTTGGTACTACCCTCCCGTAATATATCGACGTAACGTAGCAACATGCGTCCAATGCGTTTCGGTCTAATAAACAATACCGTGACTTCAGTTTACATATTGTAATGAACCTGGCAAAAACAATAGAATATTTAATTATTTTGTTATTCATTTTCACTAAATTGTCTTATTTGTTTGGCTCAGACAGTTTTATGGTTTTTTAGATAGATCTTCAGCTAAAGTAGTCTAATTGTCTGGAAATATACTTAAAAGACTGTAAAAGACTCGCTTGCTATTATTTGAAATTAGAAAGAAATAAGGAAACTTACGAGTAAAAGAGTGTCCAAGACGTATATTTTATATTGCCCATTACCCCTGCGGTTGGCGGGGTATGACCGTTCTCTCGCTGCTAATGCTGAGCCTGTATATGGGTTTTCTCCTGGCTCAGCATTACTATACTTTAGTAGAAGACGTTGGCGTTTGTATCCAAATTTAAGCTTCTCGTGTAGTTTTGGCTGTGTCTGGCAGTCTGTCAGAAACGCAAGAACTTTATATATTATACAGATTATATTATTATTAGATAGTATGAGTTTGTTTCTCATTGTGGTATCATTTATTAATCCTACATGCTTGAAAAAATTAATGCCTAATAGATTTTCCAAACATTCAAGTCCGATAACGCGATCTTCAAAGCATAAAGTGTAATGTGCACAAGTTTAATTCTGTAGATAAAACCTAGTTCGTATATCACCCAGAAAGTTTATCGTGAAGTTAAGGAAATGTTTTAAAGGACTCTGAGCCTCTGTTCAATAGTTAGAAGTTCTCTGTCGACAACTTAACAGTTAAATGCTAAACACATTTAGAAATGCAGTCCTAACAGGACTTGCCAAACTCGGAACTTTGTTTTAACGACTGTCGCTTGAATAAGGACGATGAGGGCAATGAGACCGAAACAAATCATTTTCATCACCATTCGTTTAATTAGTATTACGTATTATAAATATAATATTGTTCATCAGCTTTAAATACTGGTAGGATTATGGAGGTACAGAAAATAATATCGAATATCATTTGCTATGCCGGCATACTATCCGCGTAGGCGGACGTTTGTCATGACAAACTGACAGCCTGGAACACGGCTGGCGTCCGCTGTAATTATCTATGTAATACCTTCGACTTACACTTGTACATGGTATTAAATCGTTACCATATTTGTTGTCTTACTTGTCTCAGCTTTTGTTGGCTTAGTATATACAATTGTGACAAGACTTGCACGTAAACGTTAGCTATGTTTTGAGATGTTTGGTTGAATTTTGGTCGATATTTGTATATGGTGAAGTGTTGATACTGCATATGAAACAGCATATCTTACATTAGAATATTGCATGATTGTGTCTAATTAATTGCTTTATCTGTACATTCCATATTTAACTTGTTTTGTTTAAGGTTAATGTTGATCAGTCTAACGTTCGCCAAACCACGCTAATTCAAATAAGTTCAGTTAAATATTAAAAATAATTTAAATCTTTATCGTTGTGATACAAAGCAACTCCGAAAACATTGCTTTAAGACATTGTTTAACAGATATTTGTTTTTTGCGTTTTTATCAAAAAAAATCACCTTAAAGGCGTTACTCGTGAAACTGACTTGATACCTTTGACTATAAAATCACAAAAGCTTTCAGTAGAACAAGCTTTATTTTAAATCGAAGCATCAATAAATATTCGATTTCGTTTTGATATATTTCATGTTTTCTATTCAGCTTTTAATATGTCTGAAATGTCAAAAAATGCCAAAAGAACGTTATCTTATTCCCTTTAAATCCCAAAATGTTTTCTAGACAGGTATAAATACAAATATATTTAGTAAGAAATATGGGTGATATTACTTTTTCGTGACATGTGCTTTAACTTGTTATTTTGATGAAAGTACGCAACATACCTAAAGAATTATGAGACATGTACTTTTTTATTAAACTGAACCTCGTCATGTAACCTTTTAAGCAAACAGGGCTATATAGTATACACAGACAGCATTATTTGGAACAAAATGGCAATCCAGATTGCTTTGCGTGGTGGTATTTATGTGTCGACAAAATCCTCTTAAAAATTGTTTTAATATTAAACGTTTTACACATGGATTTAATAAAATATACATTTCACTAAATTTATAATAAGTGACTTTTCGAAGTTAGGTGCATATTAATTTGTTGATTATCGCTTGCTTATCGGTGAAGGAAAACATCGTGAGGAAACCTGCATGTCTGAGAGTTCTCCATAAAGATCTCGAAAGACATGTGTAGTCTGCCAACCCGCACTTGTCCAGCGTGGTGGACTATGGACTTACCCTTCTCATAGTGAGAAGAGGCCCGTGCCCAGCAGTGGGACAGTATAAAGGGCTGATGAAGATGATAATAAGTGAGACACACCTTACATGAATAAACATATTTAAAGACCATCTTCTTCGGATTAAATAGCACACAAATTTGGCTTTACTCTGCATTTAAAAATAAATATTGGGCGGCCAAAAACGTTTACACTGTGTTACTTCATGGATGTTATTTTACGCAACCTCGCGGGTTGCGGTTGTTGTAGCGTCACCCAAATAGCTCTCTGGGAGATCAGTAGCATAAAGCAAGAAGATAAAAAACACCAATTCTTATTAAAATGAAGACGACAGAGAAAGATAACACAATGTGTCTACAGTAACCAGCTACGAAGCATCCATGCAATAATTATTTCGCGGTACCTACTAATTCCGGGCCCTCTAGCAATTATCATAAAGTTCTGCTACTGACACCGCGAGTTGTACTCACCTCTGAAATAGGTGCTGCAGACATTGCAGGCATTTCGGCAGTAAGCGAATAAATTTGTACGATTATACAACAGATTAGGATATTGTACTTGAATTAGAATAAATGGAGATTCAAGTGAAGAAACAAAGTGTTTCATGGCTTTTTTGTAATTATGGAATTTATAGTAGCATGCAGCCTGGAAATATGTCCGAATGACTTCATTTTGAGACTATATCTGCTTCTCAAATGCCTTTAAGCAAGGATTCAAATAATAATTATAAAAATTTTGAAATCAAAATACAATCATGCATGATTATATGCTTTTTTAGATCATCACTGTTATTCTAATATCTTGTTAAAGGTAGTGGTTATTGAGAGAATAGAAATAACTGAAATAATGCAGCCATAAGCATAATTTTAAGACCAGTAAGATAATCAAACATTTAAGCGTTTAAAATAATATAATCAAGTTGGTGTCTTCAAGAAATGGGCTGCTGGAAGTTACTAAAGTATTATAGTTAATTAATATAAAATGCACATAAACATTTATTAAAGAATGCATACTTATTGCAGTTTAAATTATAAATTTTAGTTATAATCTGTAACGATATACATATATCTACTTATCTAAGTGTGATCGTACTGCAAAAAGCGAGGATGTACGCAGGAAGTTCGCGGCCGACGTGCGCCCCGAGTTGTCACCTAATTTTCTCTTTATTGGCACTTGACCAAATAATTTCGACGTCCACTGACCCAGTTATGTTCAGTGTTTAAGACCGCAAGATAACTTGCGACCGACTTAGCGAAAAGTTAGGCTTTTATTTTAATAAAATCTTAACTACAAGAGATACAGGATTTTAATGAGGAAAATGTATATAGGTAAGTGAACTTAGCAGATCAAAAATAAATACGAGTTCTTATCCCATGCAGCCGAGTTCTATAGTTCCTGATACTTTTCAGAAATTGTTCTGCCATCATTACCTTAAAAAAATCACTAAATGGTCTGCTAACTAAAAAAAATCTGCTTACGTAGCAAGGCATAAGCAGCAGAACAAATATAAAAGTGAGTTCTAGATGCGAATGAGTTCTACAGTTCCTGTTACTTTTCAGCAATAATTCTGAACATATGTTCGAGTATTACATAAGAAAAAGTAAAAAGAAAATAAGAAATCTTTCAAACAATTATTGACAGGCATTACTCTAGAAGCTAGAACTCTTTAGTTCTTAATAGATCCGTATTAGAACTGTAATCTAGACCTCGATTCTAGGCGAGAACTCACATTAAAGTGCCAGCAGAGCATGTCACAAAGTCAAAAAATTAAAAAATACATTTTAGTGTATTTAAAATTTCAAACAAATCTGGGCAGTTAGAACTATTTTGTTTTTAACAATCCGTATCACACGTACTTCACAAGGTATCAACATAGAAAATTAACATACCCGTCAATTTAAAATTTCAGATAATTCTAGGAAGCTAGAACTATTTTGTTCTTAACAGATCAGTATCAAAACTGCAAGATTAAACCCGATTCTAGGCGATAACTAACTAAAAAAAGCCAGCAGAGCATGTCATAAGGTATCAACATAGAAAATTACATTTTCGTCAATATAAAATTTCATACAAATCTCAGGAGCTAGAACTCTTTAGTTCTTAACAGATTCATATTAGAACTGTACTCAAGAATTCGATTCGAGGCGAGAACTCACATTAAAGTACCAGCAGATCATATCACTTCTTCGAATAAACTTTCTTTGAATATTTTCTATGCGATCAACATATTTTTGGTAGCATGGGTTCCAGATCTCAGAGGCGTACTCTAGATTCCTCCTAACAGATGTACAATATAGTATTTTTTAATGTTTTACATTTAGTGAAACATTTCGACAGTCGCATAATAAACCCTAGAGATCTGGACGCTTTAGATACAATTGCATAGATGTGCGATTAAAAAATGAGTTGAAGTCGTGATACACGCCTAAGTCACGAACAACGCTACATCTAGGTAGTAAATGACCACCTAACGTATATGTGGAGGGTATTGTGGTCCGTTTACGAGAATATGTCATCATTGAGCACTTTTCGGGTTTAAGATCTAGCCTATTATTTTTACAGTATTCCTGTAATCGCTGAAGATCTGTTTGGAGGGCAACAGTGTCCCCTAAAGATGATATAGATGCATAGATCTTCATGTCGTCAGCAAAACAAAGTAGATTTGATGGCATGAAGAACAAATCGATGTCATTGACATAACATACATACCATACATATCTAGACTAACGCCTGTTTCCCGGAAGGGTAGGCAGAGACTTTGGAACGCCATTTGCAACGATCTTGACATACCTCTCTTGCTTCATTCACTCCCATCAAGTTTCTCATGCATGCTCTTCTGTTTAGGGTAATTCTAACCTGTCCTTTTTTTAGGATGTCTCCAATCTGGTCAGAGAACGTCCGCCTAGGTCTTCCCCTTCGTCCTGTCCAATTCACACTTGCCTTATATATCTTCTTTATCAGTCTTTCGTCATCCATCCTCTCCTTGTGCCCAAACCATCTTAACATGCCTTTCTCGATGCTTGTCACTACATCTTCTTTTACCCTACACCACTCTCGTATCACACAATTCTTTACTATGTCGATCAAAGACACACCACACATACTTCTCAGTGCTCTCATTTCTACAGCATTTATTCTACTTTCAAGTCTCTTCTGCCATACCCAACTTTCACTACCATACATAAGGGTAGGCACTAACACCACTCTATGCACACCCAAACGTGCCTTTTTGGACACGTTTTGACTGTTCATAAACGCCTTCAGAGCTTCATATTTTGAAAATAATGAAAACCTTTATTATAGTTGTCAACCCTTAGACTATATATATATTATGTAAATGGACGGAGGAATCCCATCACTCTAAGGTCTGGGACTGGGCTCCGGTGTGGGCCCTATTACCCGTCAAAATTTAATAGAACTTCATTTGAAACTATGATACTTCGTTCATAGACATTTTGATTTATTCGTATAAAAATGTGACGCATAAACATAGTGACGTTATAACTTTATCGATACTTTTATTTTACAGACTAGCTTCGGCCCACGTATTCGCCGATGTGGGTGACAGTTATTGCAAAAAAAGGTAGCCTTTGCACTATTGTGATGTAGAAGCTATACTGCAATATTTCTTTGAAAAATAAGTATACTTAAATTTAATTATATATCTCAAGAAAAGTGTTTTCATCGATCATCACAAACTTTCGTGTTTACAAAAAATTCAATTAAAACCATCTGCTGCTAACAACCAAGTTTAAAGCTTGTGTAATTAAATGCAAGACTTCACATGTAGGACGATACTATTAACTGTACTAAGTACTGAGTAGTCATTGACTACTTTTTTGCAGTGGCGACAGATTGCCAAAAAACTATAAATTACCATGATGCTAATCGTATGAGTCATTATCATGATTATATAATCGTAGCCATGATAAACCTCGATAAATTAATCGACAAATTAATAAATCTGCCATAGCTGAGCATTTGCTGGAATCTGGACCAAACCACTGGATAGAATTACATCAACCACAAGTCTTATCCACCGATCGCCACTATTACTCCAGGATAGTACGTGAAGCGGTTGAAATCAAAAAACATAGAAATTTCAACCGGGAGGACGGATACAGACTATCGACCACTTGGAACCCAGTTATCAACAAATGCAAACAACGCCGCAGTAACACAACTCATCAGTGTGTAGACGTCATAAGTGTAGTGTGTCGAAGTACCGACAGTGCGGATAGAACTCAAAATATCAAAAATACAAAGCAAGTGAGGGTAGCTGCCGAAACCCGCGCTTCACAAGGACGGCGCTGAGCTGACATCAGTCCCTCCGCGACCACAACCGTTGCAAGCCGGTAGAAACGTAGGAGAATAACAGAGGTATTTATACCTTGAAATAAATAAATTATCGCGACTAAGACCCGCTAAATAATATTGTATGATATCATGATAAACCTGTCGTCATGCAAATGACAAGTAGACTGCTGTGAACCCTTTAAATATTTGTTCTCAGTTCTCGAAAAAATGGTCGTACGTTGTTGTCCTGGGAAAGGTCTATCATTACAGACAGGTTTATTGTAGCCAATAAGCTTGATATTGTAGTGATCGACCGAGCAGAGCGATTCGCATTGATAGACGTTATTACCACATCGCATGGCAGCAATCTCGTAAAAGCAGAAAAAGAGAAGGAGATCAAATATTTGGTCCCAGCTCATGAGTTGTCGAAATGTGGGATGTGAACTCGGCGATCATTGTGCCGATAGTTGTGTCAGTAAATGGACTAATCGCCAAGAGCCTTTACCAACATCTAAAGATGCTCGCACTAGGCAGCAGAAAAACTAATATTTTTAACAACAATACTTTTTGAGTTCGGTGCCAGTTAGAAGTACGCACACAATTTTATTTTCTTTCTTACTCACTATGCGGGCTCCTGGTTTAATTCTTTTAAATTATTTTATTTCTCACTTATTTTAGACCTAGGCTTATCTATAAGGGTGTAATTAATTTGACCTGTATATATCATATGACTTTGTAAAGATTTGAGTTTTTTTTTCTAACTAAGCCAATGACATTGTCAGAGACTTTTTCTATTTTACATTAAATAAATGTGATTCATTATGTGTGAAATATTTTATTTTAAATTGACCCTGAAGTTAAATTTTATTTCTAATCTACGTATTAGTTAACTCACTTATTACTGCAGCCTGCTCTCGATTGGTGATTTAATATAATTATGTAACCGAGCATACTGGGATCGTGCCTCCCATCAATTTCAGAAGGCCTAACTTAGGCCTTCTGAAATTTGGAAGATTTTAGACAAACACTTGACGATCGTGATAATTTGTTAAATAATAAGCATATAACTTCCAAAAGTCTGAAATACGTAACGTGGTTTTGTTTTCGAAAACCATTACGTGGTAATGATCTCGTCATTGAACCTATCATTGCATATAGGTAGTTATTATTAGTGATATTATGTAGGTATATCAATTGCTTTATTCACCTTAAAAAGGTAATTTAAAAATATATTTTTTATCGTAACTTATTTACTAGTGTTTAAATATAAGCTTGAGGATTTATCAACATTCAATTGATATTCATTCTGAGTAAACCAAATCTAAGGATTTATTGCAAACATTATCGATATTTTATCGAAATTCATTTTGAGTAAGCACATCACTAGTCTAGTTAATATTTACGACAATTTCGAAGAATGTTCGAAGATTCGAAATGACATTTGTGTATTTATCTTTCTCTTACATGAGTATAAATCATAAGTCAGAGTGAAGTGCATATATTGGGTAAGGTTGCTATTTTAATGCGGTCTCTATTACTAGTCCAACCTCTCTGCGTCCACCTAAAATTGTCTATATAGACCACTGACGCATACGTGACAAGTTTTTACGCAGATTATACCCTACTTGCATATTTTTTATAAATAATCTATTTGTTATTAAAAACCTTTAAAAAGTTTTTAATATCAAAGTAGCAAAGAGGATTAATCACTTCTGGTCTAGCATATTATGCGGCTCTTGCGGCAAGCAGATCTAATATCCGTGCGTTATCCGTGCATGCATGGCAGAGACGCCTGTCTCTGCCTTTAGTAGTATTTTGTGACAGGTATTTTTCACGCAAACAATTAAATCACAATCATGTGATACCTAATATTTCAATTACCTACATATATAACCCATGTCTAGGCCAAAGGAAACTAAATGAAAATCGCTTTGTCATGGAATGAACCGAAAACGGTCCCGAAAAACGGACCCGAAAAACGGGCCCGAAAACGGATGTGTGCGGCCACGCTTAAAGTTGCAGCGGACACAGGGTTTCCAATCAAGCTTCTTGGATCGCAATCGGGCCAACGCTAGGCTGATGGTGATCATCACGCAATTTATGCACTGCACTAATGAAATCATTGTTGGCTAGAACATTGCTATGTCACCAGGAAGATGATGACATTTTTTTTGCAAGCCTTAATTATTACTGGAGAATGTCCAATTTCTAGCAATATTCAGAACGGAATTATTACATATCCATAACACAAGCATAAATAAGCAAATTTGGGTTTTTTTTTTATGCGAAATCTAAATGTTTTTTTTTAATGATACCTAAGAACTTTTGTTTCAATAATATGTTTAATTGAGTGTATAATAAACTCTTTGTTTTATAGATTTGTTTTATACATGTAAGTTTTGTCGGGGATGTACATACATACATACATACATAGACTCACGCCTGTTTCCCCGAAGGGGTAGGCAGAGGCATATTAAACGCCCACTTTTCGCCAGTGTTTTGATCCCACGTAATAGGTTGCGAGCCTATTGCCGCTTATTGGGACATTTAGTTTGCCAGAGCCTCGTTCGTTGATCGGCAGGTGCACCACTTGCAGGTGAGGTTGGCTTGGGACCCTAAGTTCTTGGTGGGAACCCTATGCACCTTGTCGGGGATTTATGTAGGTATATTGTGATTGAGCCACAAGACGCAGACTAAAGCGACGTCCGGCAAGGCGATTAGAGCCTCAACCATTAGGCACTGCACAGAATACACAGTCACTAGTTAGATAAGCCGCCATTTACTGCTCGCACTTAGCCTCACTTTACTTGATACTTGATGGCACGGGCTGTTTCCGCAACTCCACGTCTTGGCGTGTATTTTGCGTGCGGGTGGGAATGGTGTCTTCATTCGAGCCACCCCAGCTCTTCGAGGAAGGCCAGCAGACTCTTGATGTGGCCCACGGCCTCCCTCAGGGTGCTGTATCTGGTGAGGTACTGCTGCCTGTACTGTGCGACCTCAGGGCAGTCGAGAAGCAGGTGGGCTGCCGTCTCGTCTGCTGCCATACAGGCCCTGCACAGCGGGCTGTCAGTGATACCTATAGTAAATAGGTGTTTATTAAAGAATCCGTGTCCTGTGTAGGCGGCCGTGACTGTCCGTAGTTGTTGTTTGGACAGCCGGAGGATTTGTTTGGCTATCTTACCGTCTACTGCGGGAAGAGCCTCCTTGGCCTGCCTACATGTTTCAATACCAATCCAGGACTGGTTGTGTTTGGTCCTGGTCCTATTTCTCACCAGGTTGCGATAAAAACCAGAAGGGAGGGGAATTATGGGCTCGGGTCCCACCACCTCTAAAGTGGCCCCTCTTCTGGCGAGTACGTCGGCTGCGTCATTCCCTCTTGAGCCACTGTGGCCCTTGATCCATTGCAGTGTTAATTTGTTTAGTTTACCTACCTCTGTTAGTTTCTGGTGGCATTCAAGCGTGAGTGCCGAGGTGATAGTATGGCTTTTGAGGGCTGAGAGGACAGCCTTACTATCTGAGAGGATCCTAATGGATCGTTCCCTTACCTCACGTGCCATGATTGCTGTGGCAGCTAGGATTATGCCAAAACATTCGGCCTGGTAGACCGTGTTGTAGGCTCCCAGCGGTGCTGCGATGTTGATGTTTAGGTCCTCGGAGAATACTCCTGAACCCGTACCTGTATCCGTTTTGGACCCATCTGTGAAGATCGTGAGCTCGTTGTGGTTAACTGCTCCTCCGTGTAGATCCTCGTACAGTTGGATTTTGTATTTCTTGTCGAAAACAAATTGTTTCGGTATGCGGTCGCTTATTGCTTGTGTGATAGGAACTTCTTTAAAGAGTGTATTTAAGTTGTTAGTGTGCGGTATATTCTTGTCTTTCCAGAGCTTCAGGGCTCTCAGCCGGACTGCCGACATCGTTGCTTCCTGTTGTATGAACAGGTGCAATGGAGGCAGATCCAGCAACACTTCAAATGCCGCTGTTGGCGTTGTTTTCATACAGCCCGTGGCCGCTAGGCATGCAAGTCTTTGAAGCTTCTGAAGCTTGTTGGCGGCCGTTATTAGGTTGGTCCTAGGCCACCACACTACTGCGCCGTAGCTTACCATCGGACGTATTATTGTCTTATAGAGCCATAAGACAATTTTGGGGGATAGGCCCCAGCGTTTTCCTATCATCTTCTTGCACTGCCAGAAAATGATGCTGGCTTTATTGAGCTTATTTTCCATGTGGCTGTTCCATGTCAATTTGCTGTCGAGAGTGACACCTAGGTACTTGACCTCGGTAGACAGCTTAAGCTCTGTATCGAATAACCTGGGCAATCGGTAAGTACCCAGCGCGCGTTTGTGTGTGAACATAACTAGTTCGGTCTTGGTCGGGTTTACAGATAATTCGTACTCATTACACCACCACTCTACTATGCATAGGGCTTGTTGGGTTAGGTCGTACACTGTACTGGTTACCTTACCTGATGTGAGTATGGTTAGATCATCTGCATAACCTATTGTATAGAAGTATCTCGCGTTGAGTTTGTCTATGAGTTCATTGATGACTAAGTTCCACAATAGCGGGGAGAGTACACCTCCCTGCGGGCACCCTTTAGTTATCAAGGCTGTCTGATTGTCGCCTTGCAGGCGCACTACCCTTTTGCTGAGCATGTTTTGGATCCACTGTATGAGCATCTGATCCACACCATGCCTGGCTAGGGCGTTGCTTATGCTGGAAAAGTTTGTCTTGTCGAAGGCTCCTTCTATGTCGATGAAGGTGCCCAAGCAGATGCTTTTTTGTTGTATAGCAGCTTCTATCTGGGCCACGTCCTGATGTAAGGCCGATTCCGTCGATTTCCCTGAGCTGTATGCATGTTGGTTGGCATGTAAGGGTAGGTGCTTAAGAGCCCCACTTCTTAGTTCCCTCTCGCAAAGCCTTTCCAAGGCTTTAAGCATGAAGGAGGTAAGGCTTATTGGTCTAAAGGACTTTGCATGGGTATAGTCTGTTTTGCCTGGTTTTGGTATGAAGATTAGTTTGACTTCCCTCCACCTCTTCGGTACATATCTGAGGGCCAGGCTAGACCTCATGATTGCCAGGAGTCTTTTAAGGACAGGTTCCCCTCCCCATTGTAATAACCCTGGGAAGATGCCATCCAGTCCAGCTGCTTTGAAGGGGTGGAAGCTATCGATGGCCCATCGGAGTTTTTCTTCTGTGACCACGTTGTTTGCGTGTCTCCATTCGTGTTCGGTCGCCACTGTTGGTGTATCGTGCCACGTTACTACCGGGGTGAGGACGCAGCCTGGGAAGTGTGTTTCGAGTAGGACGCGTCTTGTCTCCTCCTCCGATGTAGTGTATGTGTTATCCGGTTTACGGAGAGTACCTGGTGCAACCATCGGTTGCTGGGCCAGTAGTTTCCTTACCCGGTTTGCTTGTTGGCAGGATTCAATGCTCCCACAGAATTTTCTCCATCCCATGGTGCGTCTGAATCTGAGGCATTTTCTGTAGTCTGATTTGGCCGCTTTATAAGCGTCCCAATCTGCGTCCGCGCTTGTGTTCATTGCCCTATTTAGAGACTTTCTTACTTTCTTTCGCTTACGTTCAAGTTCAGCGCCCCACCAGGGTTGTTTCCCCGGGGTTGAAGGTGGAGTGGTTTCCGGGCAAGCTGCATAATAGCTGTCTAGCATCGACTGCGTCAGTATACATACCTGATCGTCGAACTGTTCAGTGTCACCCAGTACCGGCGGCGTGGCCGTAAGGGTAAGTTTCTCATTAAGTAGTAAGACATACTTTGCTTTGTCAGTGTTGTGTGGTTTCCTGCGGGGCTGTGTGGGCTGTATATCGACTTTCATGGAGAAGCTGATCCATCTGTGGTCTGAGCATGATGCCTCTTTCGAGACGTGCCATCCCTTGATGCGTTCAGCCGCTCCTTCTGTTGCGAGAGTTAAGTCGATAATTGTCTGACTACGTTTAGTGACGAAGGTGGGCTCCGTACCTGTGTTTAATAGGGTAAGATTAGTGGTGAATAAGTATTCAACCAATGACGTACCTCTGTTATTGTTGCAGTCCATGCCCCACATTTGGTGGTGGGCATTGGAGTCCGTTCCTATTACGACCTCCGTATTGGTTCTCTCGCACTGGTTAACCTGACGCGTGAGGTCGAACGGAGGCGGGTCTTCGGCCTCGGGCATGTAGACCGATGCAAAAACGACCGCTATACTCCTTGGCTGCTGTATTATTTCCATTTGTATTGCTGTGATGTCTCTGGAACAGAACTCCGTTAAAGCTTGGGCTCTGATGTTTTTAGTTGTAAGTATGCAGGTTCTTGGATGTGTGTGGTCAGTAGAATAGTAAATCTTACCTCCCAGGCTGGAGAGGCCTCTAATGAGGCCACCCCTTATCCAAGGTTCCTGGATGAGCACGATGGCTGAATGTTGGACCTCCATCCATTTGCGCAGTTGCGCAGTGGCCGTTTGGCTATGATGGAGGTTGATTTGTAGGCAGCTGACGTCACTAGGCAGAGGGTTCATCTGTGGGTGATGTCCCCTCCTCCCCGACCTTCAGCTGCGTTAGGCCAGCCAGGATGTCGCCAGCCTCCACCCCGTCGTCCCGCCGCACCGGACTCAGGAGCAAGCTCTCATCTTCCGAGTTACCCTCGGCTGACGGGCCAGCCCCCGAGCCAGACGCGGCCGGCTCTGACAGGCCGGATTTCGCGGAGCACCCTGACTGGGTGTTTGAGGCTTGTTGTGTGGAGTTGTCGCATCCCGGAGGATGGTCGACATACTTTCCTGTAGAGTCCCGGAACCGGATGTAGACTGCACCCAGCCCCAACGCGAGGCGGCGCTCGTTCTGCACCAGGACCGGGACTTGTTCCTACGGGACGCCCACGACCAGGAACCACCCACGTGACTGTTTCTCCGAGTGCAGCAGAGACCATTTGTCGACCGCCAACCAGGGGTTCTGGAACTCCAGAGCCCGACCCACGTCGCGCACGTCGTCCCAGACCCCCTGTTCGTTGGGAACGACAACGCCGCACCGCACTCTCTTCGGGGCCTCTTCCTGGCCCCTGACCTCCAGTTCGAAGCCCGGTGGTGGGACCAGGAGAGAGACCGCCTCCGTCAGCCAGGTAAGCGTTGCCTCGTCGGCGCACCAGAGTTTGAGGACCCCGTCCGCGTACATGGGTTTCCCGGTGAACGCAGGGGCGGGGCGTTTTGGAGTTTTAGTCGACCAGGCGTCACTCAGGATCTTCCTTTGAATCTCCGTGAGTATCCGGTCCACGAACTCCTTCGGCAAGTTCCCTGTGCGCTTGCATGTTACTGCAACGCCCAAAGATGCCTTGGAGACCTGTGCAGGACTTACCCTGTATAGTGGAGGAGTCGAGGCGGGGCTTCTTGTGCTCCCTTTGAGGCGAGCTGGTCTCGTTGAGAGCGCGTTTGGCCTCACCTCTTTCCTTGTTTTTGGCAGTTTTACCTGCCGTGTTTCCTGGTGGTGCTGGGGCTAGATGCCGTCCAGGGTGACCAGCCCGCCGCTTGGCGGCAGGCGGCTTCCCCGTACTGCCTCCGGCCTTTGTGCACCCCCTACTGCTGAGCGCAGGCTGCGCGCTGGTCACATTACTGGGACCTGCGACAGCGACCTGCACCGCTGTTTTTGTAGAGGCAGCACCGGCTGCGGCAGCGGTTTGTGCCGCCTTCCGCCTTATTGCCAGGCGCTGTCTCTTGTTTTTGTTTGCCCTCTTCTTCTTCGCAGAGCTGGTAGCAGCGGGGCCACTCGGTTGTGTGGTGGGCGGGTGTTGGGCAGGATTGGTGGTCTTGCCCTTACCCTTGCCCTTGTGGTGACTTACCACTTGCCAGCCTGCGAAGGAGGAGTCGTCTTCCCGCTTGATTTCAAACGGGCTGACGATTGTAAGGACGGGACCAGTACTAGCGTTAGCCAGCGCTGAAGTCTCGTCCTTGGGGTATGGTTTAACACCTGCAGCCGAGGCCACGGCGTCAACCATCTGTTTAGTTGATGCGGCGGGAACAGCTTTCGCTGCCACCGTCGCAGTTGGGGTAATTAAAGGGATTTCGGTATCCATACAAGTTTACTAAGACTTCATCCCTCTGGCTTCCCACCCTCCATGGAGCCCGCAACTGGGAACGTCATCCGGACGTTAGGATTACCAGAGGGATATAGGAACGCGGGGCTGGTTTACAGCACGACTTCGGGCGCCCGCTTGGGTCAACGGCCTGAGCCGAGTTACCAACTCTAGCCGTCATCCCTCGCTTGCGCCCTCCGTATAGCCTTCACCAACCACATCAACAGCCGAAATAAATTCCAACTGCTGATGTGGACCCTACGTCCCTAGCCTGTGGCCCTCTGACGGGACACGATGGCCATTTCCCCCGCTGCGGCTCACAGCGGGGGCTACCGTTTAGCGTGAAATCAGGACCAAAGAGGGCGTGTTGCCTCACGGTCACATTACCGCCAGCGCCGCTCGGCTCAACCCCCCAGGACTCCGTCATCCCCGCGTACGGCGCTCGACTGCGCAGGTCCTAGCGCAGGTGGTCAGCTTCTCTTACCCGTGACTTTTTACTACGAGCCCACACCCACCCGACCACGAAGGGGCGTGGTGAAGAGATGTGTTCCTGTATGTGGATGTGTGCGCGCATGTGTGTACGTGTGTGTATGTGTTTGTGTAATGTGCCTGTTGTTTGTGTTTCGGCTGGAGGTTTTGGTTGCATCCATTTCTGAAGGAACTGGACCAAGAACGGGCGGCAACCTCGAGAAGGATAGTCCACCAGCCTTGCCTAAGGGATCATCGCGACCTGCGCTACCCCTGAGACCATTCGCCACTCCCTACACCGGACTCAGGTGAAGGGAGTAGAAGTCAGTGCAGATCAGTGGTGTTAAATATGAGTTGACCTGCACGGGCTTCCGCCCCACTTAGCCTCACACAGTGCGTCACACACAGTGCGTTGTGCGTCTTGTTGCCACTTACGCACTTAGCCTCACACAGTGCGTAAGTGGCAACAAGACGCACAAGCGCGATGATTAACTCTCTATGAAATATAAGGCAGTCTTTTGGTCACGGAAAGTATCGATTACCTTTCTTACGATTTTGTATATTGAGCGTGCACTTGGCCCACACAGACCCAGCGTACCGACTTCCAACGGCTCAAAAACGTAATTGTTTAAGTAGTTGGTTAACCATACACAATGTTCTCCGCATAAACAGATTTTAAAGAGTTTGCTGTTACACATTGCATGGGCTTACCTTTGCTGTGCTTTCTGCCACATTACCTCATTTCCAGAGCCTTGTTGCCCTAACGGGTATTGGTTGCGCGCTTTGTTCCTTACCCGCTGCCACTTTAACTATACTATCCAGAGAGCTATGTCGTAAATTTGTTCTCCTCCGAATCACTCACTTTACTGATAGGGAATCATTCCAACTTCTTCAAGATCAAGAAGTTCATCGCCCCGTAAATATTTTGGCTACGAAAATATATTTTTCTCTGTAACGAGTTTATTGAAACTATTTATAGATTCCTTTCTGATTTTATATATCATCAAAATGATCAACTTTCTGTGATCAATGTAATCCGTTGTCGTCAGAGATAATGCGATGTGTGCCAATGTGCCGATACGTAATAAACGGTTTGCTTAGCTGTCGATCAATAAGTGCTGACTGAATTAGGAGCTCGTAATGGAAAGCGTTCAGCCTGTGTTTGAATTTATTATTGAGTTATCAAAGATCGGTCTTGTTTGGTAATAGATGAATGACGGTCCCGTATCTGTGAAGAGTAATGTGAGATATTTAATGCTAGATCATTAATATACCTTGCTGGATGTAAGAAAAATAGTACCCACTTTAACCGATCGGTTAAAATAGGTACTATTTTATCATGATAAAAGATTATAATATTTAAACAGAAGTCAAGAATCGGAAGACTTTTAGGACTTTATATGAAATTAGCTAAGCCCGAGGGTACCTCCACGCTATTCAGGGCTATTGCTCCGTACCTGTGGTTCATAGCGTAATATTATATAGCATATAGTCTTTCTGGGTAAATGGGTTATTTAACACAAAACATATTTATTCAAACCGGACCAGTAGTTTTTGAGATTAGCGAGTTCAACTAAACAAACAAACTCTGCAGCTGTATACAGCATATTAGATTTATAAATTAGATTTTTAATGGTGATCCAAACAACTACTTTCCGACAAAAATTGTAACCAAATTTTTATAGTAGATCTCGTAATTATAAAAAAAAAACCACGCTTAACAACATGAAATAATAAACGCGCACACAGAGTACAATGAAAATAATGATAATTTATGACGATTCTCAAAGTACAGGCATATATAACGAAGCGGAAGTTACATACGACGTACTCGATCTTCGACATTTTAAAATCCATGAATATTCTACCAGTACCCTTGGTGAGTAAACGAAAATATTCAAATAGAAACAGATAGGACCAAATACATAAAAGCCTATGCGGAGACGAAAATAAACATTCGTTAGGGTTCCATATGTGTCATCTTTGACAAACGTGACTGTTTTGGCAGATCAGAACGAATGTACATTCTCTGAAATGAGCGCACTTCGTTTGGTATTGATGGTTTGTATTTGATTAAAGGAAAAATTGCTACCACTCTGCCTTCAGGCTACGGTTCCTTTCAGGCTTTGACTTTCAAATATATAACTTATTTTACCAGAAAAAGTTTCTGCAAGATTTTTATCTGTTTTGAACACAAAAGTGGTTAAGAGAAGGATTATAATCATCATATTTTTTATGTTATCTACATGTAAATGCTGTGCATATTTGTAAGAAGAGTAGCATGAGCAGTTAGTGTATTCCATTAATTAACTAGTACGAATGTTTTGTTTAATAAATAAACACTTTCACATTCAGAACTGTTCAAAAAGCCACGCAATCTACAAATATTCATTACAAAACGTGATGAGAATTGTAATTACAATAATCAGCCTAGGAAGGTTATATCCATAATCTTATTGTATTTTATTTTCTCTTCAACGTATTAAACCGTTTTTATTTTTCTTAGTAGCGAAAGCACTTTCCGTTTGCCCAATACCTATTCTTAACTGATTAGATAATTAAGTTCTAAATTCAATTCACTAATACATAACAATAAGGATAACAATAAGGTATTTAAATAAATGATATGAAAAATATATCTAACGATAGTTCTTAGAAAGATAAACACAATTCATTCGACACATTATTGTTATGATTTTTTTGTGAATTGGATAATAAAGACTTATTTTTCGATTAAATTAGTGGTACACTTTCGTTGCTGACAATAGCCCATCTATTAGAGCAGACGACTTGAATTTTACGTGGATTTGATTCAACTGCTCGTACCAATGAAAATGAATGCTTACTAGTAAAAAGAATTTATAGGCTAGAGACGGCCCAACTTTACTAAAAGTAAACGAAAACTTGAATAGTAAAGATCTTTCGTAAATAAATAAAGTTTTGCGCGTTTGATTTCATCAATTTACCCGATATACAAATATACATAGACTGTAACTTTAATTTTTGGTGTTGTTATTGATTTTTATTCAAGGTCAGAATGTCATTAAAAGTTTTAAAGAATGGTATTGTAAAGATGTTTACGCTTCACTAGCAATGGCCGCCGGCTTTGCCTAAAATAACGTGTGCACCCCTTTAGGGATGGCACATTAAAGAATCCTTCTAAATCCTCTTACGAGGGCACGAACCGAACTAAACACTTTATGAAAACCCATAGGTGAAAACTACGATTGTCTCAGACAAACGTGATTTTCTAATGCCAATTGCTGGCCGAGTTAATGGGTTCCTACGTCGTAATTTCTGTCCAAATCCAAAACATGCTTATTTGTTGACTTGTTGCTTGGTACAATACAATATGTAAAGTCCGAGCCAATTCCTAGTACAGGTAAATGCTTCCACGGCATTGCATTTGGAATTATTCAAAAGATCTTATTTATTCTCGAGAACTTTGTTCGTCCATGTTTGTATTCGGTATTGAAATATCGCGTCTCTTATTGGAAATACGGCCAATTTAAAGTTTTGAATAAGTAGTGACGTTGCCGTATAAATGCGAAAGGAATATTTACCAGCAGTACTTCTAATTTATTGCATATTTGGTCGATGAATATTCAAGTCGATATTTTATGTATGCTTTAATAAAAAAAGTGATATATGGTTATCTTATGGTTGCTTTTAAAGTCAGTTTTAAGATGAATTTGTGGAAGAATATTAGTTTTTCAAGAAGTTTTCTATACTAAGCGATTTCAAAATCGTATGCGGAAATAAATGTAGCTTTTATATGTTTTGATCGGTACTGCATCATCATCGTCATCATCTTAACGTTGTCCTGGTTGCGATACATCCATGCTTTAGGTCCTAGGATCGGCTAGTTTGATGATTTTGTACTGTATCAATAATCTGTAATATATGGTGTTTCCTTTTCGTACAAAAGCAATGGATAGTTTTACTTTATCAATAACAAATTTTCAATTCAAAACTAAGACAGTTCAGTGTTTTATTCTAGAAACTAACTATTAAGAAAACTTTGCTCTTAGTTGTATCAGGTTTTCTCCATTCGGTGCCTCTTTAAGTAACTGCTGTCAGTTTTCAACTTCAACTGGTAAACTTCCTTAGTTCTAGCTCAAAGTTTTAGTTTATTATTATACAAATATTGAGAATCGTTATTTTATTAATGTAATTAAAAAAGTTTTGTATTAGAATTTAAAGTATAGACGACTTCTTTCTTTTATTATAAAGCTGGCGTGGAATTTGTAAGCAGATGTATTTACGTCTGCTTACATTGCTTACAACATTTTTTTTATCAAATACTTTGTTCAAAGTGATTATAGGAAGTAAGCTCTACTTTTTGACAAAAGCAAGGAAAGAACGGATAATTCAAATACTAAAACAAAAAACCTTGTACATTTCTAAAAGTTAGAAAGTGAAAGTAGACTTAACCATGTAGTATTCAAATGCAAAAGCAAATTATGGTAAAACTTTTGAGGCCTTTTCTTCATAATATATACTATTAATTACTGCCATATGCACATATCATCATAATACAATGGGCAAGTAATCGTTAATACAAGCGTCTTATCATTTCTCAGAAATTCATAATGGTACATATTTCCATTATCAATCATCTGAGCATGACATGACAAATTTACCCTAACTGGAGGGTTGATCGACATGATGTACGATTATGTAAGCGGCTGTCTCCAATACGCCAATATCACTTGCATGTAATGCGAGTGTCAATGACTAATGGTCACTGTCACTGTTTGTGTTTAGTAACCAAATTCTTTGAAACCATTGTTTGTTTAGTTTGTTACCTGTATGTTTCACACTTGAATCTTGGAGCCATGGCACTTGATGTAACTGCCAAGAAATTGCGCCCAAAAGCGAGTTTAAGGTAGCTCAATCGCACTAAAATTACTCTGACATTCACAAATTGTCGGAGATCTCTATAAAGGGGTAAACTTACCAGCGTAGACATGTATAAAATCTGACAAAGAGACTTAAGCGTCTGCTCTATGAGTATATACATAAGAAAGCTCAGAGCATACAGAAAAAAAGCAGTTCCATATTTATCACTCAACAAGGAAACATAATAGTGGAATATCAGATCTGCTGTCTCTGCAAATGCATCAATGCATGAGACGTGACAAAGTTGAAACCATATCTGTATAATCTATGATTGGTGGAAATCCAGAGAGGTTGGACGTTTAGACTAGAGAGAACATGCTCGCCATATTTCCATATACCGAACGTGCAACATGTAATGTCAGTTGGTCTTAGTTGGTTAATCATAACGTCAAATTACTTAGTGTTACGCGTCTCATTTAAAGAGGCATAGACTCCTTACAGACTCATATCTTTGACTGCATTCTCTAAATAGCCATGCTGACAAATCCCATCATTAAGGAGTGATGGGATTTGACAGTGAAAGGAGATATCGATATTTTTTGAATGAGGGATAAATACGGAAACAAACTGTCGAACAAGAATGTAAAACTGAATCGTACCCGCAAGCTTCGGCGTGGCAGTCGGTTGCACTCACACCAACTGGGTTGTCAAAGTACCTATAGCACTTCAGCAGTTCACTGCTGTACTAATAGGTACATAAATGCGAATCATTTGTGCTGGCGGATCACAAATCGGATTACCTACCACTCCAAAAAAATCGAGCAGTATCCAACGTAAGCGATAGCAAGCAACGTGATATGATGCGACGCAAACAAATTGCCAAAGCCTGCCGCATTAGCCAATCTGGTATAATTCGTACAATACATAATCTAAGTGTCAGTTTCTTAGTACTGTATGTCTGGCAACATACATACATACATAGATTCACGCCTGTTTCCCGGAGGGGTAGGCAGAGACTACGGAACGCCATTTGCAACGATTCTGACATATCTCTCTTGCTTCATTCACTCCCATCAGATTCCTCATGCATGCTCTTGTGTTCAGGGTACTTCTCACCTGTCCTGTTTTTAGGATGTCTCCAATCTGGTCAGAAAACGTCCGCCTAGGTCTTCCCCTTCGTCCTGTCCCTTCCACACTTGCCTTATATATCTGCTTGGTCAGTCTTTCGTCATCCATCCTCTCCACGTGCCCAAACAATCTTAACATACCTTTCTCGATGCTTGTCACTATATCTTCTTTTACCCCACAACACTCTCTTATCACACAATTCTTTACTCTGTCAGTCAGAGAGTACACATACTTCTCAGTGCTCTCATTTCTACAGCATTTATTCTACTTTCATGACTCTTCTGCCATACCCAACTATCACTACCATACATAAGAGTAGGTATTAACACCCCTCTATGCACAGCCAAACGTGCCTTTTTGGACACGTTTTGGCTATTCATAAACGCCTTCAGAGCTCCATTCACTCTATTACCTGCATTAACTCTTCTTGCAATATCTTCTACATTCTTACCATCTCTTGTAAACAGCGTACATAAATATACAAACTCATTCACTTGCTCCACTCGCACTCCATCGATCCTAACATTACAAGCCGTAACGCATTCCTCCTTTTCAAAAACCATAATTTTCGTTTTACTTACATTCACTTTCATTCCTTTCCTCTCTAACGCACCATGCATGATTGTTACCATCTCCTGCAACTCCTCCGCTGAAGACGCAAGTATGACTTGATCATCAGCATAAAGGAGGCATTTGACAAGTAACTCATTAATCCTTAATCCAGAATCACTATGTTTCAAATCTTGTAAACAACTGTCCATAAAGAGGTTGAACAGCCACGGCGACCTACTGTACTACTACCCACCTGTGTTGATGGTAAACCAGTCAGTGTATGCCCCGTTTATCCTCACACAAGCTCTAGAATTATGAGGATAAAGGGATTTCAGAGCTCGAATGAGGCTGTTGTCCTCCCCATACATCGACAGTACCAACCACATTTTATTCCTCACCACTTTATCATAAGCCTTTTCCAAATCCACGAATGCGCAGTAGACCTTTCGACCTTTAGCCAAAAAAGCTGTCTGGCAAGTCTTTGCAAAGCACTGTCAGGCTCGACAGCAAAAACTACAATTTCAATATTTTAGTTGTTTACTTCTACGGCTTAAATATATCGACACATACTAAAGTTAGACATTTGACCAAAAATATTTATCGATAAATCATCACTGTTACGAACAACACTCGGTTTTTCTAACTCTATGTTTTGTCTACTGTTTGCCTACCACGAGGCTGCTATAAGAGCGTGCTGCTAAACCTATCGACAGCTCTTTCTATCATACTGCATGTGCCATTAGAAAGAAGATATCAATCATAGCAACCGCTGTTGTTATTTAGTGTTACTTCTATGCCTTAAGGTTATATTTCTTTGTTGAAACCATATCTGTGTAATCTATGGTTGAAACTGGTATTTATATTGAACAGCTTATTTTAATAATAATGATGACTATTAGTAATACTTTTTACAGAACTAAAGTTTGAAACCACAAGCTATGATTTCAGTTATGACTCAGAAATTGCTGCACGAATAATAGATCAAGTACACGTGTTTAATTAATGTTAGATTTCACGGGAATGGAATCAACACATTCTCACTTTTAATATTATCTGCGTTGAAAATGTTCATGAAAAGCAAACAGGTTTTACACGTGGTATAAAACATTGTTTGTTAAACAAAAACAATTGGGTTTTCAAGCTACTGAAACATTGCAATATTTTTTTACAAATGTAGTTAATTTGCATCAGAATGTGTTGAAACTTCTTTATTATCTCAAAATACAAGGTTTTTGTTTATTTTTACTCCTATAATATACTTCTGATTAAATTAGTTTCACTTTCCCGGGATTTAGGTACGTTTATCGAAATTCTATGTCTTCTATGGTCGTTGCCACTAAATCTGACTACATAGGTGACATGGTAGTGGAAATGAGAGTGGCATTTTTTATTATTATTTCATCGTATTATGTCACCCTACTAAGTACGACCACTTGACCTGTACTTTGAGTTATTATAATATATTTGAAACTTTTAATTTATTTGGAGCTATTAATGAGGTTTATTACTCTTAAAATATTTAACATTTTAAGGTTCAATAACCGCCACCCGTAGCCGCTGGGTATACACAAATGAGTCAAGTTTCTTATATTTTATGGGTTGGAGGGAAAGTATTGTAAATTACAGACGTTGATATATTTTTATATTAACAATGTCCAGCTTTCTTATCATAATAATAGTTACAGTTACCTGAAAAGCTACTGAGCAGCATTGAAAAGATACCGTTTAGTAAACAAAAAAAAAAAACGCAAATTTACGTCACATTTAAATCCGTAGCTAAGAATTTAATATCTGCGGATATCTGGACTATCATGTAAATAATAGACCGCGACCACGACCGTTGTTAGCCGCTTGAAATGAGGGGTTTATAATTTGTTCATTATCGCGAGTAAGTAATTCAGTAATTCAGTAATCTTTATTTGCATTCCACAATGTGAGCTTAGATGTAACTTAGGAACTATGAGATCATCATGGACCCTGTCGGGCACAGCAAAAATTAGAAGGCAGGAAGAGAGCATAATAATTAGTTATATTTAATACTAATTAATTTAATGGATAATTTTTCTTTCAATAAATATTTCATTATTATATTAAGTATAATTATATGTATTATTCTGTTATCTTGTTTATGCTTAATTATAGTTAGTGGGTATTAAAATTATTTATTTAATATTAATTTAAAAAGTATCGTTTAGGTACTCATTGATGCTATAATAACATTTACTTAATAGTAATAATCTTACTTTATTTATAAATCGGTTAAATTTTGTTTCTTCTTTTATTGTATCAGGTAATTTATTGTATAGTTTTATGGACATTGCGTATGTACTTGTTGAATGTAGGTTTAAGTTAGAGCTGGGAAGGTTTAGCCTATTTTTATGTCGTAGTGTGTATCTTGTTTGTTTGTCTTCTCTTTTAGTGAAGAATTCTTTGTGTTTTCGCACAAATTTGCAAATTTCTAATATATATATTGAGGGCAGGGTTAAAATATCGTGTTCTTTAAAATGAGGTTTACAAGTGTCGGTTTCGTCTATATTTACTAAAATCCTGATAATCTTTTTTTTGTAGTGTAAAGAGAGTTAGCGCGTTTGTACTATTGCCCCACAAAATAATGCCATAGCTGAACCATGTGTAAGCGTATGCATAGTAAGTCGCTAGAGCAGTTTGCAGATTGGTCGTCTTTTTGACTTCGCGGAAAGCGTAAGTAAACTTTGAGATTTTGGCCCTTATTTTCTGGACATGTGATTTCCAATTAACATGAGTATCTATTGTTAGGCCGAGGAGCGAGAATTCAGAGACAGTTTCTATTTTAATGTTTTTGTAAATGAAGTTCAATTCTAATGGAGTCTTTTGACGGGGGTGGAAAGGCATAATTTTAGTTTTCGTAAAGTTAATTTCGAGGTTATGGTCGTTCATCCAAGATATTGTTTTGTTAAGCGTATTTGATAGCCGTTCGTTTACGTTAATATTGTTTTTACATGAGGTGATAAGAGAAATGTCGTCCGCGAATAGCACGCATGGTCCATCTATGTGTCTAGGAAGGTCGTTAATATATATCAGAAATAAGAGACACCCAATGACACTACCTTGTGGGATAAAAGTGTTAATTATTTTCATATTTGATCTGATATATTCTATTTCATTGATTTTATGATTATAAAATGTTATTTCTACCTGATGTAGTCTATTTCTTAAATATGACGTGAACCATTTATGAGCCTCGCCGCGAATGCCGATTCCTTCTAATTTTTTTAGTAATATATGGTATTGAACTTTATCGTAGGCTTTTGTCATGTCGAGAAGTAACCCAACTGCATGTCATTTAAGATGTTAAGAGTCTCCTGTATAAATTTATATATTGCTAATGTGGTTGATCTATTCTTTCTAAAGCCGTTTTGGCATTCATTGAATATTTTATATTTCTCGCAGAAATTATAAACTCGGCTGCACATGGCTTTTTCGAATATCTTTGAGGCTGTTGGCAAAAGGGCTATTGGGCGGTAATTGTTGGGATCCGTTTTAGAGTTTTTTTTATGTATAGGTTTAATGGTCGCCTTTTTTAGATGGTCAGGGAAAGTGCCTTCCTCGAAAGATTGGTTTATTAATAAATAGAATGGCAGAGTTAGTTCTTCAGCGCATCGCTTCATTAGTAAAGGTGGTATTTCATCTACGCCGTGGCTTTGTTTATTTTTGAGGTTTTTGAGTAGAGTATAAATTTCGTAGGGTTCAACCGGGCTAAGGAACATGGTATTTTCAGTATGTTGTATAGAAACGTCGTGACGGCCATCTCCAGAAGTTTGGGTGTTACTTTCTCCAATCGATGAGAAGAAATCATTAAACGTGTTGGCTATGAGATTAGGGTCGGCAGTGATGGTATTATTAATTTTTAATTGTATGTTGTTTTTTTCTTTTATAGTTTTTTTATTCGTGCGTTCGTTAATGATGTTCCACATAGTTTTCATTTTGTTATCGGATTTCTTGAGCCTTTGTATAAAATGAATTTTCTTTGCCGTTAAGACGGTTTTCTTTAAGATTTTTTCATAGCTTTTGTAATGCTGTTTTATTAACCGATTATCAGATTTGAGTGAAATAATTTTCAGTAGCCGTTTATTTCTACACGAGATTTTAATACCAGTAGTAAGCCAGTGTTTTTGGTTATTAGTTTTAAGTTTTATTTTTCTTTTAGGTATACTTTTATTTAGGGTATTTTGCATGATTTTATTAAAAGTTTCGTAGTTTTTGTTTAAAGTTTTTTCACTTTTTATTATGTCAGTCCAATCAAGATCTTTTAAATTTGCTTTGAATAGTTCTAGTACTGCTAAATAAATGTATGCACCATTTTAATGTATCTCGCATAGTAGTACGAAGCACTTCTTGTACTATAGTTTCAGAAACTACATTAGTAATTCAGAGAGTGGTACTGAATTACTTAAATCTATTTAAAATTACTTGAATTGGAGTACACACAACTAGTTTCTCATGTTTAATAAATATAGACAAGATTTCATAGTCCATCGCAGTAAGCACTTGCTCTGTCCCTCGAGAGCCTGTCCAACAAGACTAAGTTGAAGGTTGAATTCATGTGCTACCTAGCGCTGTTTATGATTTAACCTCCTTTGAGAGAGACCCACGTTAAGTGGTGGATCGCTGTAGGCTCTAAACATCTATTCACAGTTATTGGCTGGAAAGAATTATTAACGTGTCAAATGGGCAATCATGTTTATTATAATTATACAGAATAATGAATGGGATTGGCGTGTTGTCCTATAATATATTATTGCAGGCACAAAAATTCAGAGCAACTAATTTCTATCTTTGCCATGTTCTGCCAGCCTATTAGTGTTAATAATTTTTGAATATCTTTATGATGATAACGATGATTTGAAATTCCCTAGATATGATTCGTCTATAATGTCTTTATTTATTTATTGCAAAAAATAAATTTAATTAATTAAAGTATATTGCTTTTTTTATTATAACTTAAATTTGAATTGCAACTCAAAACATGATTAAAATCTTTTTAGTTGTCTGGCTGCTAAAGAAAAGGTTCTGCATAATAGAAAATCAGATGGCGTGAATTGAATTTCCCCGGATTTCATAATTATTATCGACACAATCATAGGTTGAATACGTTTGCCGTGAAATAGTAAAACAAAGAAACTCGCATTCAATTCTATTACTAAGGATTATTATTTTTACAACTTCCGCACTAGGTATAAATCCTGTGCCTTTACAGCCAACGGACATAAAGACAACCCAGACACAAAACAACAATTTATCGTGTGGGGATCGATCCTACAACTCTCAGCGCAAGGTCAAGCGGCGAGACGACCACTTTAACCATTACATTCACACTTGCCTTCGTCAAACTTTCGTCATTCATCCTCTTCACGTGCCCTAACCATCTTAGCATTCCTTTCTCGATTCTTGTCACTACATCTTTTTTTAACCCACAGCACTCTTTTATAAAAAAATATCTAGTTAATGTTTCTTCAAGCCTAATAAACTTTACATACAGATTTTCTAATAATCCTTTATTCTGTTATTATGATTTCTTCATGTAACTCATCTATTCCATTAGCTCATCTATCCCTTTTCAAAGTCAAAGTCAAAATCATTTATTCATCTAGGTCACAAGGTGACGCTTATGAACGTCAATTTTAAAATTAAATTACTTAATGCTTAATGCTTCTACATTTACATTTACTGCCTCGTTCGCAAAGCAATAGGTGTTCTACCTATTGCTTTGCGAACGAGGCAGTAAATGACGGCACAAGAAAGAACGGGCAATAAAACTCGTGGCCACTCTTTTAAATCGCCAATATTATGGTACTTATTTATATATTTGTAAGGAGCTGCAACTGTTTCACATTGTACTTAATTACTTGTAAATAGTAATTAGTTACAGACATAATACTAAAGTAATTAATGCAGTTACTAAATTAAGTGATTTAGTTAGCCTTCCAATGTGAATATTGTGTAACAGGAGCATCCACTTACGTCTTTTAATGTAGACAACTCATGACTATGTTCAGAACTATGGTGGAAATGTATGTTTCAGAAGTGACGGTATATGAATACACAAAATTACAAAAACGTTAGTTTACAGCCCATGATCACAAGTTATCTTCATCTTAAAGCAAAATTTTAATAAAATTAGTGGAACAACAATGCAAATGTAAATGTAGTTAGTGGAATGACCTATTAATACATGAATAGTTATGTAAATGAACTAGATATTATATAAAAAAACTAAAAAGCAAGGTATCTATATAAATTCTGAATAAGTACAAAGATCAAGAGTTGGCTAGTGTAAGTGACCATCTATCCTTATCACTGAAATAATCATTTATGGTATAATAACCTTTCCCAATAAGGTAGTCTTTTATTTTACTTTTAAACGTAATAATGGTAATTCTAGAAGACTAATTGGTATTTTATTGTAGGTATATACGAATACCTAGCCCTACAAAAGAATTAGTAACTTTATGTAAACGATGATAAGGGGCACATAACTTATGCCTGTTTCGAATATTTATGTTATGTATGTCACTTTTCGTAGTAAATAAACCTAAATTTTGCCTAATATACAATATATTAGCAAATAAAAATTGCGAGGCTACTGTAAGAATCCCTATAGACTTAAAGCGTTCCCTAAGAGTATCTTTTGCACCTAACATGTATATTGCTAGTACCGCTCGTTTCTGTAGTACGAAAATATTCTGGATATCCGCAGCTTTGCCCCATAACAAAATGCCGGTGGACATGACACTATGAAAATAGCTCAAATACACTAAACGAGCCGTGTCGACATCAGTAAGTTGTCTAACTTTTCTGACAGCATACGCAGCAGGACTGAGCTTTCCTGAGCGGCATGCTATATTGTAACTTATTATCTAATGTAATGCCTAGAAACACTGTCAACTGTGTCAAGTTCCTCCCTATCTAGCATAATATTAGGTCCCAGTTGTCTAACGTTAGGTAAAGCAAATTTAACGCATTTAGTTTTTTAGAATTAAGTACTAGGTTGTTTGCTGTAAACCATTGTGTAACCTGTATAAGTGCATTATTTACATCATCAAATTGAATTCTATTCCTGTCTACTTTAAAAATAAGTGACGTATCATCTGCAAAAAGTACAACATCACAGATGTTTTTTAAATAAAAAGGTAAGTCATTAATATATACAAGGAATAGAAAAGGACCTAAAATTGAACCTTGTGGAACGCCTTACGCCTACGCTTACTTTCTTTTTAGTATAAACTCTGACAAAAACGAGATCGACCCATAAAAACGCTATACGATGCTAATCTACAAATCCACTTAGGTAATAAAATATGCAAACCTTTCGAGTAGGTATTTGAATTGCAATACGTCTCATTTGATTAAGCATTCTAGTTGAATATACGATTGAATTGTTTAAGAGCAAATGATTTATAAAATAAATTGATTTAGGTGCCACCTCTTCGACGAGGCTAAAAACGCTGCCAATATCACAGAAGCGACGATTAATAACATTACGAATGAAATAATATCAAACGTATCACCCTACATTTTCCTTTTACGTATAAAATGATTCCTTTGTGCACACATTTCAACTATGATTAATTTTCTCTCATTATGAAATAAGATTTTTTCTCTCAAGTATCCAATATAATGTGTACTATGAAGAATACACTAAACTTAGTTGATAGTACAAAGTCATACTTATTACTAGGTCTGATCAGATAATCCACACTTTTAGTTTATATAGTATACTAGCTTCTGCCAACGGCTTCTCCCGCGTGTAAGATGGTTATTGGGACAAGAACTAGCCCAAGTGCTATTGTGATGCTAGTTATCTACATTACACCAGAGTTTCATCAAAATCTGCTCAGAAGTTTTTGCTTTCAGCCATCCATTAATCATCTATCCTCACCAGCTTTCGTGTTTATAATAGAAGTAACTTAGTAAGATGTGCCATGAATGGTTCAAGTACCATTTAATCATAGGATTAACGTCATGTACCAAGACGTCGATTATTCAACATTAGAGCAAATCGACACTAGCTAGCAAAGTGGTAAATTACAAATCAATAATAAATATACTAGACTTCGCCAACGACTCCGCCCGCATAGAACTCTTTTACTCTCTCTTCTTATCTTTGTTTGTCGTTAATTTCTCGTCATCAAAAGGCTTGCCGAGCCTCTAGTTGGAAGTACATTACTCATGGCTAGCCCTAAAGCGAGCTGTCCATATAAGAACCAATTAATTCAATATTGCTACACAAAACGTTTCCATTGTGCACATTTGTGTTATATTTCAGTATTCATTGAAACGTGGTCCATTGCTAAGTGCGTATGATCGTCGAAGCGGCAACTAATCACCACGTATGCAACGGATGAAGCTGAATTTGCAGGTATTGAACAGGATACGCTTGATTCACACAGCCCTCAATCATTTTCGATGAGAATGCAACCATATTAGTGGATAAATTTGAATCTACTTTTATTAGTTACGATTCGTTAATTTAACGATTACGATTAGTTAATCATTGCCGTTGCTTATAAAGATGATCCAACTGTACCAGGCATTTAGCTTACAAGCCTTACTACAGAAAGAATTGAATAATTGAATACCATTATATTAAAAAACCCCTTAAACCCTTAAGCCCCTTAAACACGAATATCTTAATACTAACCAATAA